>CM042420.1:25655151-25662651 GCA_023634145.1 Thymallus thymallus
AGACTAGACAATGCATGGTGCCGTTGTAGTGTGTAGACTAGACAATGCATGGTGCCGTTGTAGTGTGTAGACTAACCGTAAAAAGCCTTGGTTAACATCAGAAGCCTCCTTCTTAAGTTTGATTTATTCACTGCAATATTTCCCGTCAAGATAGAACTGCCAAAGGAGGCGGAGTTGCAATCTACTGCAGAGATAACCTGCAGAGTTCTGTCATACTGTCCAGGTCTGTGCCCAAACAGTTTGAGCTTCTACGTTTAAAAATACACCTTTCCAGAAATAAGTCTCTCACTGTTGCAGCCTGTTACAGACCCCCCTCAGCCCCCAGCTGTGCCCTGGACACCATATGTGAATTGATTGCCCCCCATCTATCTTCAGAGTTTGTACTGTTATGTGACTTAAACTGGGATATGCTTAACACCCCGGCTGTCCTTCAATCTAAGCTAGATTCCCTCAATCTCAAACAAATGATCAAGGAACCTACCAGGTACAACCCTAAATCCGTAAACATGGAACGCACTGCATTAGCATCGAATAGCCCCTGCGATATGCAACTTTTCAGGGAAGTCAGGAACCAATATACACAGTCAGTTAGAAAAGCAAAGGCTAGCTTTTTCAAACAGACATTTTCATCCTGTGTACTAACTCCAAAAAGTTCTGGGACACTAAAGTCCATGGAGAATAAGAGCACCTCTTCCCAGTTGCCCACTGCACTGAGGCTAGGAAACACTGTCACCACCAATACATTGGTTTCTCAAATGACTGCCTTGCCTGGTTCTCCAACTACTTCTCAGATAGAATTCAGTGTGTCAAATTGGAGTGCTTGTTGTCCAGTCCTCTGGCAGTCTCTATGGGGGTGCCACAGGGTTCAATTCTTGGGCCGACTCTATTCTCTATATACATCAACGATGTCGCTCTCGCTGCTGGTGACTTTCTGATCCATCTCTACGCAGACGACACCATTCTGTATACATCTGGCCCCTCTTTGGATACTGTGTTAACTAACCTCCAAACAAGCTTCAATGCCATATAACACTCCTTCCGTGGCCTCCAACTGCTCTTAAATGCTAGTAAAACTAAATGCATGCTTTTCCATCGAACGCTGCCCGCACCCGCCCACCGGACTATCATCACTACTCTCGACGGGTCTGACTTAGAATATGTGGACAACTACAAATACCTAGGCGTCTGGTTAGACTGTAAACTCTCCTTCCAGACTCACATTAAGCATCTTCAATCCATATTTAAATCTAGAATCGGCCTCCTTTTTCGCAACAAAGCCTCCTTCGCTCGTGCTGCCAAACATGCCCTCGTAAAACGGACTATCCTACCGATCCTTGACTTCAGCGATGTCATTTACAAAATAACACTGTACTCAGCAAATTGGATGTAGTCTATCACAGTGCCACAGTGCCAGTCTGGCTAGTAGCTAGTTAGCAGGCTAGCTTCTTTCGGAGGTCCAGTTATATGGGATAAAAAAATAAAGAAATAGTAGATCCATTCCACGTTGGGTGAGGCGGGTTGCAGGAAAGTATATGAGAATATGAAATATATACGGAAAACTATTTACATGGGACACGGGAGAGGACAAAAAGAATATGGCCATCTTGGTTGTACTGAGAGTTGGTTAACCAGAGAATTGCTTGAATGTGGTCTTCCTCCACTGCCAACATGAAGAAATGTGACTGTTCCTATCCTATCCCAGAGCTCAAGTAAATTGCATTACTAAGCTGCTCCCGAATGTACTACGCCAGGACATGGACATCTATTCTATCGTAGTCCATGTGGGTTTTAATGACATTATGAAGGGCAGCTCTGAACAGTTTAAACTGGATTTTAAAGAGCTGATTGACTATCTGCTAGACAACAAAAGATCCATCATATCTGGCCCTGTGCCCGATACCTTCTCGAAACAAAACACGTTTTATAAGGAGGATGGGATCCACCCAAATCATTTGGGTTCCTGGATCCTTTCACAGCATTATAAAGCTGCGTTGAGACTGACTTATCAATGACCCAAGCCCAGCTCAGCTAATCCCTACTATTGTGTCGCTGAGTCATCATAATACTTTAGCAAATGTACATTATACCAGGGGCGTTGCTAGACACAATGTAAGTAACCTCATTTATGTCCCTCTAACTGCCCTGAATGCCTCTGCTGATCATGTGTCTATGAACCAGATTTATGCTGTTAGCACTGAGCCGGTGTGCCCTAGTAGGAAGTCCACTGTGTGCAGCTCAGCCTGTACTATTATAAATAACATGAGAATATCTAGCTTCTCAGTAAAGCAATGAAAACAAGCAAGCATCCCAGGAAAGCGCTCAAAATAGCCCATGTTAACATATGTAGCTTAACAAACAAGGTTCATGAAATGAATAACTTGCTTGTAACAGATGACATTCATATTCTGACTGATCTCTGAAACTCACTTAGACAATACCTTTGATGATACAGTGGTAACAATACAAGATTATAACATTTACAAAAAATACAGCCTCACTCTCTCTCACTCTCACTCTCTCTCTCTCTCTCTCTCTCTCTCTCTCTCTTTCTCTCTCTGTCTACTTCAGTGGGTGGTTAAGAACCCCTAATACCCCTACATGATGTCGTCACCCCAACATGGCTGCCTCTCTTTCTCTCTCGCTCTCTCGCTCTCCCCCAGTCCCAGTTTAGTTGTTTACAGTGCTAGTGACTGGGGCGACAGGGCTCAGTGTTAGGGTCTGGTCTCCACAGAGAGGAGTGTGGGAAGGTCCTGGGCCGGGCTCAGCTCTGAGAGCGTTTACGTTACAAATGCAATAAAGAATATTTACAAGTCAGGTGTGTTTAGACTGGTGGGAAGGTCTGAGGAAGGGGGGGTTGGGGTTGGTGTGGACTGTATAAGATAGGGTTGTGGTTGGTGTGGACTGTCTAAGAGAGGTTTGGGGTTGGTGTGGACTGTCTAGAGAGGGTTGGGGTTGGTGTGGATTGTCTAAGAGAGGGTTGGGGTTGGTGTGGACTGTCTAAGAGAGGGTTGGGGTTGGTGTGGACTGTATAAGATAGGGTTGGGGCTGGTGTGGACTGTCTAAGAGAGGGTTGGGATTGGTGTGGACTGTCTAGAGAGGGTTGGGGTTGGTGTGGATTGTCTAAGAGAGGGTTGGAGTTGGTGTGGACTGTCTAAGAGAGGGTTGGGGTTGGTGTGGACTGTCTAGAGAGGGTTGGGGTTGGTTTGGACTGTCTAAGAGAAGGTTGGGGTTGGTGTGGACTGTCTAAGAGAGGGTTGGGGTTGGTGTTGACTACCTAAGAGAGGGTTGGGGTTTGTGTGGACTGTCTAAGAGAGGGTTGGGGTTGGTGTGGACTGCCTAAGAGAGGGTTGGGGTTGGTGTAGACTGTCTAGAGAGGGTTGGGGTTGGTGTGGACTGTCTAGAGAGGGTTGGGGTTGGTGTGGACTGTCTAAGAGAGGGTTGGGGTTTCGTGTGGACTGTCTAGAGAGGGTTGGGGTTGGTGTGACTGTCTAAGAGAGGGTTGGGGTTGGTGTGGACTGTCTATAGAGGGTTGGGGTTGGTGTGGACTGCCTAAGAGATGGTTGGGGTTGGTGTGGACTGTCTAAGAGAGGGTTGGGGTTGGTGTGGACTGTCTAAGAGAGGGTTGGGGTTGGTGTGGACTGTCTAAGAGAGGGTTGGGGTTGGTGTGGACTGCCTAAGAGGGTTGGGGTTGGTGTTGACTGTCTAGAGAGGGTTGGGGTTAGTGTGGACTGTCTAGAGAGGGTTGGGGTTGGTGTGGACTGTCCAAGAGAGGGTTGGGGTTGGTGTGGACTGTCTAGAGAGGGTTGGGGTTGGTGTGGACTGTCTAGAGAGGGTTGGGGTTGACTTTTTTCTCATTTGTTGTGTAACAGCCTGAATTTGGAATGATATTTTTCTATATTTTTACAAATTGATAAAAAATGAAAATCTGAAATGTCAATAAGTATTCATCCCCTTTGTTAAGCATAAATAAGTTGTATTATTATCTGTAAGGTCCCTCAGGTCCCTCAGTCAAGCAGTGAATTTCAAACACAGATTCAACCACAGACCAGGGAGGTTTTCCAATAAATCGCAAAGAAGGGAATCTATTGGTAGATGGGTAAAAAAAAAACATGTAATATCCCTTTGAGCATGGTGAAGTTACTCATTACACTGTGGAAGGTGTATCAATACACCCAGCCACTACAAAGATACAGGCGTCCTTCCTAACTCAGTTGCCAGAGAGGAAGGAAACCGCTCAAGGATTTCACCATGAGACCAAAAGTAACTTTAAAACAGTTACAGAGTTTGATGGCTGTGATAGGAGATAACTGAGGATGGATCAACAACATTGTAGTTACTCCACAATACTAACCTAAATGACAGAGTGAAAATAAGGAAGTCTGTACAGAATACAAATATTACAAAACATGCATCCTGTTTGCAACAAGGCACTTAAGTAATACTGCAAAAAAATGTGGCAAAGCAATTAACTTTTTGTCCTTAATACTGTAAGGGCCTGACAGAGGCCAGGTCTCTGACTCCCTCTAAGGGAGAGGGATGGCCACAGTCAGGTCCTGACAATCACAGTGTGGGTGTTGGGTTTTGGGTGATCCCCAATTAGAGGCAGCTGTCTTGTGTTGTCTCTAATTGGGGATTCTATTTACGTTCCACTGTGTGTCACCTGGGTGTGGGTTCTTGTATGTGTCTATTCTTTGAGTAATATTCACGTCAGTTCACGGTCGCTACATCTCCTTTGTTTTTGTGTTGTGTTGAAAACGTAAAATAAAAGGAATTTCGCTCCACCACAGCTCTGGGCCTCGTTCCGTAAATACGCATCGTGACAAATACAAAGTATTATAGTTTGGGTTATAGTATCCAATACAACACATTAATGAGTACCACTCTCCATATTTTCAAGAGGACTGTGGAGTTTTTCAGGATAAAAAATAAACGTAATGGAATTAAGCACAGGCAAAATCCTCAAGGAAAACCTGGTTCAGTCTGCTTTCCACCACACACTGGGAGATGAAGTCAGATTTCTGCAGGACAATAACTTGAAATCCAAGGCCAAATCTACACTGGAGGTGCTTACCAAGAAGACAGTGAATGTTCCTGAGTGGCTGAATTGCAGTTATGACTTAAATCTACTTGGAAATCTATTGCAAGACCTGAAAATAGTTCTCTGGCAGTGATCAACAACTAACTTGACAGAGTTTGAAGAGTTTTAAAAAGAATAATGGGCAAATGTTGCACAATCCAGTTGTGGAAAGCTGTTAGAGATTTACCCAGAAAGACTCACAGCTGTAATCGCTGCCGAAGGTGCTTCTACAAAGTATTGACTCAGGGGTGGGAATGATATATTTCTGTATTTCATTTGCAGTAAATTTGCAAAATGTCTAAAAACATATTTTCACTGTCATTATGGGGTAGTGTGTGTAGATGGGTGAGAAAGAAAATCTATTTAATGCATTTTGAATTCAGGCTGTAACACAACAACATGTGGAATACATCAAGGGGTGTGAATACTTTCTGAAGGCTCTGTATATGGTATTGTGAGTGAGTATGGGATGCCAGTCGGATACGGCCACTAATCCAGAGTCTTTAGACCCTTCTTTCTCCCTCTCTCCTGTCTCCTCCATCTCCCCCTCCCCATCTCTCTCCCCTCCTCCCCCTCTCTCCCCCTCTCTCCCTCTCTATGCGGGTGTGACTTATATTCACATGTTGACTGTGGCTCCATTAGCTCCAGCACAGAGGAAGCACTAAGCCAAACAAAGGAGAGCACCACACCAGCAGCCCTACCACCCACCCAGGCATTACACACAAACACACTCACACAGTCCAGTCGCCCCACACATAAACACCTACTAACATCCGGGGGCCAGCGCTCTTAATAGAACCGCACTTTCATTCAGTGCGTGTGATCACTCGTGCACTTTCATTCAGTGCGTGTGATCACTCGTGTGTGTATAAGGTCTTTGACATGAACTATCCAGTCTGTCTGGAATTACTCCGAACAATGGCTGAAGACTTTTAGCTGGTTAATAAGTGCAGGAACTTATGGGAAAGAAAACCTTTAAAAGCATACTCTCTCTCTCTCTCTCTCTCTCTCTCTCTCTCTCTCTCTCTCTCTTCCTCCATTTCTCTCTCTCTCTCTCTCTATATATATATATATATTTCTCTCTCTCCATCTCTCTCTCTCTCTCCCTCGAAGGGAAACCAGTGATCTCATTCTACTCTGTAAACTCAAGCCAACAGAACATATTTTATTTTTGGGTGAGCGAGAGAGCAAGGGGAGGAGAGGAGGGGAGAGGGGAAGGAGGGGCGGAGAGGAGAGGAGAGGAGAGGAGAGGAGAGGAGAGGAGAGGAGAGGAGAGGAGAGGAGAGGAGAGGAGGAGGTTGGGACGGGGCCTGCCTGTGGCCTCGGTCCAAATGATGCAATTTGATGGAAACCACATGAAGAGAAGGAGAGAGAGAGGAGAGGAGCTGCCCAGTGTGGCCAGAGGTCTGTAGTGTAGAGAACGGTAGAGCACATACACACACACACACACACACACACACACACACAGAAACACACACACTCACACACACAGAAACACACACACTGAAACATATACATGCAAACACACACTGAAACATACACACTGAAAGACACACACACCCCCTGAGCTGAGTTGGGGCTCTCCCCTCCACTCCCACTCAGTACTGCTCCTGCCTGATTACTTCCAAATGGGAAACGTCTGAGAACCGCCGGCAACAAGACCAACCCTGGCTTTAATCACACACGCACACACAGATCCAAATACTATCTGAAGTCATTTCAAATACCGTATATGTGCTTGATTGAGCTTGCCTGGTGCAAAGGAGCCAATAGAATTGTATTGTGACTCAGGTCTGGTTAAAGTACAGCTGGCTACCCTGTTGTTGTGAAAATTACTATGAAGAGGTGATTCATCAAACCTTCATCTGTTGTTGGGTGATCTGTGATTCAACAACCCTTCATCTGTTGTTGGGTGATCTGTGATTCAACAACCCTTCATCTGTTGTTGGGTGATCTGTGATTCAACGACCCTTCATCTGTTGTTGGGTGATCTGTGATTCAACGACCTTTCATCTGTTGTTGGGTGATCTGTGATTCAACAACCCTTCATCTGTTTTTGGGTGATCTGTGATTCAACGACCCTTCATCTGTTGTTGGGTGATCTGTGATTCAACGACCCTTCATCTGTTGTTGGGTGATCTGTAATTTAACGACCCTTCATCTGTTGTTGGGTGATCTGTGATTCAACGACCCTTCATCTGTTGTTGGGTGATCTGTAATTCAACGACCCTTCATCTGTTGTTGGGTGATCTGTGATTCAACAACCCTTCATCTGTTGTTTCAATACATTCTGTTCCCAGTTGTGAGGTATCTCACAGGACGCCCCCCCCCCCTGTCGCCCTTAGCCCTGTCGGGGAGGGGGCAGTCGTCAATGCGTACATCTCCCTTCTCGAAAGTGCATCCGCATTCCCATGCTTCGCCCC
>CM042420.1:25670151-25672651 GCA_023634145.1 Thymallus thymallus
ATAAATAAGGAGTATTTGCATGGTTAACTATACTATTCAGGCCGGTGGCAGAGAAATTCTTAAATAGCTAAATGTGCGTATGATATAAGTGAGGGTAATAATAGTAATTCCCTTAAAATACAGTCCTTAGTGAGCAGGGTTTAATTACAGATAAATACACGTATTGCACATTCGATATACTAAAAGCAATGAAAAAGATACAACTGACAGGGTACTAATATGCATTCCTGAGTGAATGACTACGTAAGTTAGGTCCAAGAATTACTTACAATATTGCACATTATATGATATAACAACTGTACATGAGTATGTATATACAGACCTGCATGAATAAATAAGTCCTGAGTGAATGAGTGATTACGGACCAGAGTTACTCACGGATGGATGCACAATTGTTAAACTAGGTCCTAACACCCCAACAGTTCCAGGTCTGTGTTGCCGACGGCACGGCACCCCGGTGAGGCATTAAATAGTGGGGGGTGGGTTGTTGTCCCAAGCGTGCGTGCGTGCGTGCGTGAGTGAGTGAGTGAGTGAGTGAGTGAGTGAGTGAGTGAGTGAGTGAGTGAGTGAGTGAGTGAGTGAGTGAGTGAGTGTGTGTGTGTGTGTGTGTGTGTGTGTGTGTGTGTGTGTGTGTGTGTGTGTGTGTGTGTGTGTGTGTGTGTGTGTGTGTGTGTGTGTTTTATCAAACGCCTGATAACAGTATCCTGGCTTCACCACTGACTTGGTGGAACACTAAATCACCATTGATGTGTAGATCCAAGGCCAATTAGCCCATTATTCAGGTTTCTGAATGCAAGTGTGTAGCAGCTGTCCAGGTATGCAGGTTTACTGTAGATAGTGTGTAGCAGCTGTCCAGGTATGCAGGTTTACTGTAGATAGTGTGTAGCAGCTGTCCAGGTATGCAGGTTTACTGTAGATAGTGTGTATTAGCTGTCCAAGTATGCAGGTTTACTGTAGATAGTGTGTAGCAGCTGTCCAGGTATGCAGGTTTATTGTAGATAGTGTGTAGCAGCTGTCCAGAATTGAGTTGAATTGAGCACTTACATGTTAAGGACAGGATCCAGTCTGACGTTATGTGTGTGTGTTGTCTGGAATCACACAAAATATGTCTGTCTGTCTGCGATCTCTGAGAAGATACCAAATTCCCTCGGTGTTTCCTCTCTTCTCTCAGCAGTGGCTCTGTCTGTGTGTGTGAGTGTGTGTGTGGGTGTATGTGTGACCTAAACTGGGACATGCTTAAACCACCTGACCAAGTCCTAAAGCAATGGGACTCCCTAAATCTTTCTCAGATTATTAGCAATCCCACAAGGTGTTACTCCAAACACCCAGAAAAGGCTAATATTCTTGATGTTATCTTCACAAATAATCCTGATAGATATCAGTCTGGGTGTTTGCATTTTTTGATATTTTCAGTGGTATTGTTAACAAACACGCCCCCATAAAGAAAATGAGAATTAAAAACAGGTTCAGCCCCTGGTTCAACCGTGATCTTGCAGAGTTACTTCACCTCAAGAATTCCATTTGGCGAAAGGCTCGGCACAGGTTTACTCAGGCTGACTGGCTCCCATTCATGAAAATGAGAAAAAAGTGCACTCAGGCTATCCGAAAGGCCAAAGTTAGTTACTTTAAGAAGCAGTTCTCTCTCTGTGGGTCTAACCAAAATAAATTCTGGAAAACTGTTAAAGACCTGGAGAATAAACCCTCCTCCTCACAGCTGCCCATGTCCCTTAAAGTTGTTGATGTGGTTGTTACTGACAAGAAGCACATTGCTGAGCTCTTTAATCACCACTTCATTAAGTCAGGATTCCTGTTTGACTCAGCCACGCCTCCTTGCCCGTCCAACATTTCCTCATATGCCACCCCTTCTAATGCAACTATCCCTGATGCTCCTCCCTCTTTTTCCACCGCCACGCTACAAAGTTTTTCCTTGGAGGCAGTTACTGAGTCCCAGGTATTAAAAGAGCTCCTGAAACTTGACCCCAAAAAAACATCTGGGTCAGATGGTTTAGACCCCTACTTCTTTAAGGTTGCTGCCCCTGTCATCGCCAAGCCTATCTCTGACATTTTTAACCTGTCTCTCCGTTCTGGGGAGGTTCCCATTGCTTGTAAGGCAGCCACGGTGCGTCCTTTATTTAAAGGGGGAGATCAAGCTGATCCTAACTGTTATAGGCCTATTTCTATTTTGCCCTGTTTATCAAAAGTGTTGGAAAAACTTGTCAATAATCAACTGACTGGCTTTCTTGATTTCTATAGTATCCTCTCTGGTATGTAATCTGGTTTCCGCTCAGGTTATGGATGTGTCACTGCAACCTTAAAGGTCCTCAATGATGTCACCACTGCCCTTGATTCTAAGCAATGTTGTGCTGCTATTTTTATTGACTTGGCCAAAGCTTTTGATACGGTAGACTATTCCATTCTTGTGGGCCGGCTAAGGAGTATTGGTGTCTCTGAGGGGTCTTTGGCCTGTTTCACTAACTACCTCTCTCAAAGAGTGCAGTGT
>CM042420.1:25677651-25702651 GCA_023634145.1 Thymallus thymallus
CAGTCATAGACCGTTCTCTCTGCTACCGCATGGCAAGCGGTACCGGAGCGCAAAGTCCAGGACTTAACTGACTTGCCTAGTTAAATAAAGGTTACATAAAGGTTAAATAAAGGTTACATAAAGGTTAACATTGTTTTATTTGTTTTATTTACATTTTACACCGCTGCTACTTGCTGTTTATTGTCTATGCATAGTCACTTTACAAATGACCTCGACTAACCTGTACCCCCGCACGTTGACTTGGTACCAGTACTCACCTTGTATATAGCCTTGTTATTGTCATGTAATGTAACAGGTGCTGGCTAGCAGAGTAGAACCCCTGTTTAGGAGAGGTGCTGGCTAGCAGAGTAGAACCCCTGTTTAGGAGAGGTGCTGGCTAGCAGAGTAGAACCCCTGTTTAGGAGAGGTGCTGGCTAGCAGAGTAGAACCCCTGTTTAGGAGAGGTGCTGGCTAGCAGAGTAGAACCCCTGTTTAGGAGAGGTGCTGGCTAGCAGAGTAGAACCCCTGTTTAGGAGAGGTGCTGGCTAGCAGAGTAGAACCCCTGTTTAGGAGAGGTGCTGGCTAGCAGAGTAGAACCCCTGTTTAGGAGAAGTGCTGGCTAGCAGAGTAGAACCCCTGTTTAGGAGAGGTGCTGGCTAGCAGAGTAGAACCCCTGTTTAGGAGAGGTGCTGGCTAGCAGAGTAGAACCCCTGTTTAGGAGAGGTGCTGGCTAGCAGAGTAGAACCCCTGTTTAGGAGAGGTGCTGGCTAGCAGAGTAGAACCCCTGTTTAGGAGAGGTGCTGGCTAGCAGAGTAGAACCCCTGTTTAGGAGAGGTGCTGGCTAGCAGAGTAGAACCCCTGTTTAGGAGAGGTGCTGGCTAGCAGAGTAGAACCCCTGTTTAGGAGAGGTGCTGGCTAGCAGAGTAGAACCCCTGTTTAGGAGAGGTGCTGGCTAGCAGAGTAGAACCCCTGTTTAGGAGAGGTGCTGGCTAGCAGAGTAGAACCCCTGTTTAGGAGAGGTGCTGGCTAGCAGAGTAGAACCCCTGTTTAGGAGAGGTGCTGGCTAGCAGAGTAGAACCCCTGTTTAGGAGAGGTGCTGGCTAGCAGAGTAGAACCCCTGTTTAGGAGAGGTGCTGGCTAGCAGAGTAGAACCCCTGTTTAGGAGAGGTGCTGGCTAGCAGAGTAGAACCCCTGTTTAGGAGAGGTGCTGGCTAGCAGAGTAGAACCCCTGTTTAGGAGAGGTGCTGGCTAGCAGAGTAGAACCCCTGTTTAGGAGAGGTGCTGGCTAGCAGAGTAGAACCCCTGTTTAGGAGAGGTGCTGGCTAGCAGAGTAGAACCCCTGTTTAGGAGAGGTGCTGGCTAGCAGAGTAGAACCCCTGTTTAGGAGAGGTGCTGGCTAGCAGAGTAGAACCCCTGTTTAGGAGAGGTGCTGGCTAGCAGAGTAGAACCCCTGTTTAGGAGAGGTGCTGGCTAGAAGAGTAGAACCCCTGTTTAGGAGAGGTGCTGGCTGGCAGAGTAGAACCCCTGTTTAGGAGAGGTGCTGGCTAGCAGAGTAGAACCCCTGTTTAGGAGAGGTGCTGGCTAGCAGAGTAGAACCCCTGTTTAGGAGAGGTGCTGGCTAGCAGAGTAGAACCCCTGTTTAGGAGAGGTGCTGGCTAGCAGAGTAGAACCCCTGTTTCGGAGAGGTGCTGGCTGGCAGAGTAGAACCCCTGTTTAGGAGAGGTGCTGGCTAGCAGAGTAGAACCCCTGTTTAGGAGAGGTGCTGGCTAGCAGAGTAGAACCCCTGTTTAGGAGAGGTGCTGGCTAGCAGAGTAGAACCCCTGTTTAGGAGAGGTGCTGGCTAGCAGAGTAGAACCCCTGTTTAGGAGAGGTGCTGGCTAGCAGAGTAGAACCCCTGTTTAGGAGAGGTGCTGGCTAGCAGAGTAGAACCCCTGTTTAGGAGAAGTGCTGGCTAGCAGAGTAGAACCCCTGTTTAGGAGAGGTGCTGGCTAGCAGAGTAGAACCCCTGTTTAGGAGAAGTGCTGGCTAGCAGAGTAGAACCCCTGTTTAGGAGAGGTGCTGGCTAGCAGAGTAGAACCCCTGTTTAGGAGAGGTGCTGGCTAGCAGAGTAGAACCCCTGTTTAGGAGAGGTGCTGGCTAGCAGAGTAGAACCCCTGTTTAGGAGAAGTGCTGGCTAGCAGAGTAGAACCCCTGTTTAGGAGAGGTGCTGGCTAGCAGAGTAGAACCCCTGTTTAGGAGAGGTGCTGGCTAGCAGAGTAGAACCCCTGTTTAGGAGAGGTGCTGGCTAGCAGAGTAGAACCCCTGTTTAGGAGAGGTGCTGGCTAGCAGAGTAGAACCCCTGTTTAGGAGAGGTGCTGGCTGGCAGAGTAGAACCCCTGTTTAGGAGAGGTGCTGGCTAGCAGAGTAGAACCCCTGTTTAGGAGAGGTGCTGGCTAGCAGAGTAGAACCCCTGTTTAGGAGAGGTGCTGGCTAGCAGAGTAGAACCCCTGTTTAGGAGAGGTGCTGGCTAGCAGAGTAGAACCCCTGTTTAGGAGAGGTGCTGGCTAGCAGAGTAGAACCCCTGTTTAGGAGAGGTGCTGGCTAGCAGAGTAGAACCCCTGTTTAGGAGAAGTGCTGGCTAGCAGAGTAGAACCCCTGTTTAGGAGAGGTGCTGGCTGGCAGAGTAGAACCCCTGTTTAGGAGAGGTGCTGGCTAGCAGAGTAGAACCCCTGTTTAGGAGAGGTGCTGGCTAGCAGAGTAGAACCCCTGTTTAGGAGAGGTGCTGGCTAGCAGAGTAGAACCCCTGTTTAGGAGAGGTGCTGGCTAGCAGAGTAGAACCCCTGTTTAGGAGAGGTGCTGGCTAGCAGAGTAGAACCCCTGTTTAGGAGAGGTGCTGGCTAGCAGAGTAGAACCCCTGTTTAGGAGAGGTGCTGGCTAGCAGAGTAGAACCCCTGTTTAGGAGAAGTGCTGGCTAGCAGAGTAGAACCCCTGTTTAGGAGAGGTGCTGGCTAGCAGAGTAGAACCCCTGTTTAGGAGAGGTGCTGGCTAGCAGAGTAGAACCCCTGTTTAGGAGAGGTGCTGGCTAGCAGAGTAGAACCCCTGTTTAGGAGAGGTGCTGGCTAGCAGAGTAGAACCCCTGTTTAGGAGAGGTGCTGGCTAGCAGAGTAGAACCCCTGTTTAGGAGAGGTGCTGGCTAGCAGAGTAGAACCCCTGTTTAGGAGAGGTGCTGGCTAGCAGAGTAGAACCCCTGTTTAGGAGAGGTGCTGGCTAGCAGAGTAGAACCCCTGTTTAGGAGAGGTGCTGGCTAGCAGAGTAGAACCCCTGTTTAGGAGAGGTGCTGGCTAGCAGAGTAGAACCCCTGTTTAGGAGAGGTGCTGGCTAGCAGAGTAGAACCCCTGTTTAGGAGAGGTGCTGGCTAGCAGAGTAGAACCCCTGTTTAGGAGAGGTGCTGGCTGGCACATACTTCTCACGTCAAAGCATTGGACTGGTGGAGCCATGGGCTAGTGGGAGTTTCCAACATATTTCTTCAACTCAGTGAAGGGAAGTAAACAAGTATACACTTCTGGAGGAAGGAGAGATAATTGGGACGTAGCCGAGAAATAGAAACTCACACCACCACAGGGTCACAGAAGCCATATTTTTTATTGTGCTGAACAAGGCTGTGAATATCTATTAAGAGAACTTGTTTTTGTATATCAAGCAAGCAATTGGATGTGTAATTGAAGACAGCAATACAAGGTGGATAGAGAGGAAGCAATACAAGTTAGATAGAAGACAGATTGAAGTTTCCCTCACCTCTCCCCTCCACAGATTAATATAACTACATAACATTGCATAATGTCAGAAAATGTTCTTTAAAAAAAGTTAAATGTCCAGTCTTACCTAGCGGTGACTAAGAGGCAGAGAAGAACAGTCTTATAAAATTTATCCCCCACAAAAATAAACTATATATATATAAAATTTTACGATGTTCTCCCTGGTCTCTATCATCACCTGAGTTTTTTAAGCAGATATTAAGGCTGAGTCGCAAATGACACCCTATTCCCTACATAGTGCACTCCTTTTGACAAGTCCCGTAGTGCTCTGGTCAAAAGTAGTGCACTCCCTGGTCAAAAGGAGTGCACTATATAGGGAAAAGGGTGCCATTTGGGAGCACACTTAGTTTGAAAATGAGGTAACAGTAGGCCCTTTTGGAGGTAGTAATGTGTATCGGACTGTACTAGAACATGACATCATGAAGATCACCTTCGTAGGACTCAGAGCTCTAAGCACATCAACAAACAGGGGTTTCCATAGTTACACATTCACACCAACATGAGGTAAAACATTAGAAACATTGTTGTTTTTATACTCTTACACTTTAGAACTCAAGTACATATTTATGAAATAAAGTCCAATGTTCTTGGAGCTCCAACATTGGAACATCGTTACCTCCTATGATATAATAAGTGTCAGCTATGTGCACCACAGTGTTTAGCCCTTTTTAACGTTTTATCTCATAGCTTTTCATGCTGATGATGGACAGTCTGGCGATGGCTGCGTCTCAAAACATTACGAGCTGTCAAATACTTGCTTCCCCCACCTGTCCTTGTTTCCTCAATTCCTGTCAAAGCTCATTGGAGGAGGAGGTCCGAGGGAGGAACCTTAGATCCTCTCCTCCAATGAGCTTTGAGAGGAATTACGGAAACAGCAAGGATTTGACGGCTAGTGACGTATTTAGACAAAGTCAATGTTCTTCTCAGCTGTGAAGCCTGTCTGTTTCTAAGCCGTGCTTTTCAAAGCTGCAACATGTGATCGCCAACTCACACAGGTAGGCCAAACTGCATTGACATAAAGCATAGGCCTACTACTGCTTCATCTCATAAACAACAGGTTGGATCTCGATCTGTTGTTCTGGTCAACGTTCTCCGTTTTGATTGTTATGTACCTGACTGTTATTAAGAGTTGTTATCACAAATGAACCCTCCCAATGATACAGTTCAGGGAACGTTCTGGACAGTAATAGTGTGTGAAGAAACAAATTCTGCCTTCCTCTGAAAATAGGAAACTCTGAAGTATGCATCAGACTGAGAAACTCTGAAGTCTCCGACTGACAAACTCTGAAGTATGCACCCGACAGAGAAACTCTGAAGTATGCATCCGATGGAGAAACTCTGAAGTATTCAACTGAAAAACTCGGAAGTCTCCGACTGAGAATTGCAGCTTGCAGACCTGTGTGAGTGGAGGGCATGTTGGATAGTTTGGCTAGCTCTCTGAGGCTCCCTACCCCAGGCCTGTGTGAGTGGAGAGGGCATGTTGCCTAGTTTGGCTAGCTTTCTGAGGTTCTCTACCCCAGGCCCGTATGAGAATATACATACCATGTTAACATTTAAAAGTTGTAATCCATCCCTACGTAAGAAGCATTTTCATATACATCTGGTTAAACCATAACAACAAGAAAAAGAAAACCATATGTCGTAAAGTACACAAAATAGCTAATGAAGTATATCAATATCTACTAATTATAAAAACAAAACATCCATGAATACAATATACAAAACCCAAACATCTATTTTTCGAAACCTGAAAATCTTCAAGATTGTTTTTTTTAAGGCTATTTCTTCCGCAGGGTGAAGTCAAATTTTACTTGGTTCAGAAGTTTTGAAAAGTGTTCCAAAGATACTTTGAGTCAGGGATCTTTTGTAGTCCTAATATGGATAGATTTCATCATACATGATCAGAACTCATACTGAATGAAAGTAACCCGGCAGACTGGAGGTAGGTATTTGATTATTATTCCATTTCTATCCGTTTGTTTGAGGTACATAATGTATATGAATAGTACATAGTTCAGAAAATAATCTACATTTAAAACAAAACAATTCAGAGACAAAAACTAACCAAAAACAATAATATCATGTAGTGTCATACAAGAATAAATTGAATAAATCAGTAAAACAAATATATTCAAGTTAACAGTTTGTCAAAAGTCCCAGTTGAGGAGAGTGAAAAGTTAGTGTCTCGTTAGGACTTAGAAACACCACACTAATGTTAATGTGAATAGAAACACAACACTAATGTTAATGTCAATAGAAACACAACACTAATGTTAATGTCAATAGAAACACAACACTAATGTTAATGTGAATAGAAACACAACACTAATGTTAATGTGAATAGAAACACAACACTAATGTTAATGTCAATAGAAACACAACACTAATGTTAATGTCAATAGAAACACAACACTAATGTTAATGTGAATAGAAACACAACACTAATGTTAATGTCAATAGAAACACAACACTAATGTTAATGTCAATAGAAACACAACACTAATGTTAATGTGAATAGAAACACAACACTAATGTTAATGTCAATAGAAACACTACACTAATGTTAATGTCAATAGAAACACAACACTAATGTTAATGTGAAATAAAGACATCACAGTACTTCTTCCATTAGCTGCTTATGAGTTCTACATATGAAATAAAAAACAGACTGCTGATTTCAGTTAATTACCTGTCAGACGTACACAGAACATTACACATAACATGACTGTTCCACTGTGACACACAAGACGTTTAACTTTTAAAACAAAAGGTAGCTAGCTCGTTGCAACACACACACTGCCACCCCATGCATTGTTGTGTGTAGTAATACTATGTAGTACTGTGTAGTACTATGCAGTACTGTGTAGTACTGGGTAGTACTGTGTAGCAGGGCAGTGTGCATTCTTTGAGCTTGGAGTTTTCAGGTTGTTGCGGTGGAAATCGGAGGTAGTTTGAAATGGTGAGGAGATATTGTATCAGCATCAGACCACAAAGTGCCTATCTTCAGAATTCTTAGAATACCTGAAGTAAGGATTATCAGGGTTCTAGAATACCTGAAGTAAGGATTATCAGGGTTCTAGAATACCTGAAGTAAGGATTATCAGGGTTCTAGAATACCTGAAGTAAGGATTATCAGGGTTCTAGAATACCTGAAGTAAGGATTATCAGGGTTCTAGAATACCGGAAGTAAGGATTATCAGGGTTCTAGAATACCTGAAGTAAGGATTATCAGGGTTCTAGAATACCTGAAGTAAAGATTATCAGGGTTCTAGAATACCTGAAGTAAGGATTATCAAGGTTCTGGTTCTAGAATTCCTGACTATATCACTGCCGCTAAAGGTTCAAGTATCACATTTGTCATGAGGTCAATTGTGTTTTTTGTTATTGTGGTTTGTTCTTAAGGTTTGTTTTGTTAAGGCAGACCAGTTAAAACAGAGAGAGCATTTCCTTGATGGAATCCATAGTTTTAAAGCTATGTTGTGAATAAGAAGAAACATATAATGACAAACATACAGTTTCAATGTATGAAGTATTTATGATGTATGTATGTATGATGTGAGATGTATTTATGATGTATGTATGATGTATGTATGTATGATGTATGTATGCATGTATGTATGTATGTATGTATGTATGTATGTATGTATGTATGTATGTATGTATGTATGTATGTATGTATGTATGTATGTATGTATGTATGTATGTATGTATGTATGTATGTATGTATGTATGTATGTATGTATGTATGTATGTATGTATGTATGTATGTATGTATGTATGTATGTATGTATGCATGTATGTACATTATGTATGATGTATGTATGATGTATGTATGTATGTATGATGTATGTATGTATGATGTATGTATGTATGTATGTATGTATGTATGTATGTATGCATGTATGTACATTATGTATGATGTATGTATGATGTATGTATGTATGTATGATGTATGTATGTATGATGTATGTATGTATGTATGTATGTATGTATGTATGTATGCATGTATGTACATTATGTATGATGTATGTATGATGTATGTATGTAAGAATTATGTTTGTATGCTGTATGTATGTACACTACCGTTCAAAAGTTTGGGGTCACTTAGAAATGTCCTTGTTTTCCATGAAAACATACATGAAATGAGTTGCAAAATGAATAGGAAATATAGTCAAGATGTTGACAAGGTTATAAATAATGATTTTTAATTGAAATAATAATTGTGTCCTTCAAACTTTGCTTTCGTCAAAGAATCCTCCATTTGCAGCAATTACAGCCTTGCAGGTCTTTGGCATTCTAGTTGTCAATTTGTTGAGGTAATCTGAAGAGATTTCACCCCATGCTTCCTGAAGCACCTCCCACAAGTTGGATTGGCTTGATGGGCACTTCTTACGTATCATACGGTCAAGCTGCTCCCACAACAGCTCAATAGGGTTGTGATCTGGTGACTGCTGGCCACTACATTATAGACAGAATACCAGCTGACTGCTTCTTCCCTAAATAGTTCTTGCATAGTTTGGAGCTGTGCTTTGGGTCATTGTCCTGTTGTAGGAGGAAATTGGCTCCAATTAAGCTCCGTCCACAGGGTATGGCATGGTGTTGCAAAATGGAGTGATAGCCTTCCTTCTTCAAGATCCCTTTTACCCTGTACAAATCTCCCACTTTACCTCCACCAAAGCACCACCAGACCATCACATTGCTTCCACCATGCTTGACAGATGGTGTCAAGCACTCCTCCAGCATCTTTTCATTTGGTCTGCGTCTCATGAATGTTCTTCTTTGTGATCCGAACACCTCAAACTTAGATTGTCTGTCCATAACACTTTTTTTCAATCTTCCTCTGTCCAGTGTCTGTGTTCTTTTGCCCATCTTAATCTTTTCTTTTTATTGGCCAGTCTGAGATGAGGCTTTTTCTTTGCAACTCTGCCTAGAAGGCCAGCATCCCGGAGTCACCTCTTCACTGTTGACGTTGAGACTGGTGTTTTGCGGGTACTATTTAATGAAGCTGCAAGTTGAGGACTTGTGAGGCGTCTGTTTCTCAAACTAGACACTCTAATGTACTTGTCCTCTTGCTCACTCCTCTTTCTATTCTGGTTAGAGCCAGTTGGCGCTGTTCTGTGAAGGGATTAGTACACAGTTTTGTACGAGATCTTCAGTTTCTTGCCAATTTCTGGAATGGAATAGCCTTCATTTCTCAGAACAAGAATAGACTGACGAGTTTCAGAAGAAAGTTCTTTGTTTCTGGCCATTTTAAGCCTGTAATCGAACCCACAAATGCTGATGCTCCAGATACTCAACTAGTCTAAAGAAGGCCAGTTGTATTGCTTCTTTAATCAGCACAACAGTTTTCAGCTGTGCTAACATAATTGCAAAAGGGTTTTCTAATGATCAATTAGCCTTTTAAAATGATAAACTTGGATTAGCTAACACAACGTGCCATTGGAACACAGGAGTGATGGTTGCTGATAATGGGCCTCTGTACGCCTATGTAGATATTCCATAAAATAATCTGCCGTTTCCAGCTACAATAGTCATTTTCAACATTAACAATGTCTACACTGTATTTCTGATCAAATGTATGTTGTTTTAATGGACAAAAAATTAGCTTTTCTTTCAAAAACAAGGACATTTCTAAGTGACCCCAAACTTTTGAACGGTAGTGTATGTATGTATGTATGCATGCATGCATGCATGCATGTATGTATGTATGTATGTACACTACCGGTCAAAAGTAGTGTAGAACACGTACTCATTCAAGGGTTTTTCTTTATTTGTACTATTTTCTATATTATAGAATAATAGTGAAGACATCACAACTATAAAATAACACATATGGAATCATGTAGTAACCAAAGAAGTGTTAAAGAAATCAAAATGTATTTTATATTTGAGATTCTTCAAATAGCCACCCTTTGCCTTGATGACAGCTTTGCACACTCTTGGCATTCTCTCAACCAGCTTCATGAGGTAGTCACCTGGAATGCATTTAAATTAACAGGTGTAAAAGTTAATTTGTGGAATTTCTTTCCTTCTTAATGCGTTTGAGCCAATCAGTTGTGTTGTGACAAGGTAGGGGTGGTATACAGAAGACGGCCCTATTTGGTAAAAGACCAAGTCCATATTAACAGCTCAAATAAGCAAAGAGAAACAACAGTCCATCATTACTTTAAGACATGAAGGTCAGTCAATACGGAACATTTCAAGAACTTTGAAAGTTTCTTCAAGTGCAGTCGCAAAAACCATCAAGCGCTATGATGAAACTGTCTCTCATGAGGACCGCCACAGGAAAGGAAGACCCAGAGTTACCTCTGCTGCAGAGGTAAGTTCATTATAGTTACCAGCCTCAGAAATTGCAGCCCAAATAAATGCTTCACAGAGTTCAAGTAACAGACACATCTCAACATCAACTGTTCAGAGGAGACTGTGTGAATCAGGCCTTCATGGTCGAATTGCTGCAAAGAAACCACTACTAAAGGACACCAATAAGAAGAAGAAACTTGCTTGCGCCAAGAAACACGAGCAATGGACATTAGACCGTTGGAAATTTGTTCAAATTGGAGATTTTTGGTTTGATTTTATGTGAGACGCGGTGTGGGTGAACGGATGATCTACGCATGTTTATTTCCTACCGTAAAGTATGGAGGAGGAGGTGTTATGGTGTGGGGGTGCTTTGCTGGTGACACTGTCTGTGATTTATTTAGAATTCAAGGCACACTTAACCTGCATAGCTACCACAGCATTCTGCAACGATACGCCATCCCTTCTGGTTTGGGCTTAGTGGAACTATCATTTGTTTTTCAACAGGACATTAACCCAACACACCTCCAAGCTGTGTAAAGGCTATTTTACCAAGAAGGAGAGTGATGGAGTGCTGCATCAGATGACCTGGCCTCTACAATCACCCGACCTCAACCAAATTGAGATGGTTTGGGATGAGTCGGACCGCAGAGTGAAGGAAAAGCAGCCAAGTGGTCAGCATATGTGGGAACTCCTTCAAGACTGTTGGAAAAGCATTCCAGGTGAAGCTGGTTGAGAGAATGCCAAGAGTGTGCAAAGCTGTCATCAAGGCAAAGGTTGGCTACTTTGAAGAATCTCAAATATAAAATATATTTTGATTTGTTTAACAATTTTTGGTTACTACATGATTCCATATGTGTTATGTCATAGTTTTGATGTCTTCACTATTATTCTACAATGTAGAAAATAGTACAAATAAATAAAAACCCTTGAATGAATAGGTGTTCTAAAACCTTTGACCGGTAGTGTATGTTTGTATGATGTATATATGTATAAGAAGTGATATACAGTTAGCCTGCAGTAGGTTTAAAGGGATTGATCATGGCTATAGAGCTAAAATAATATATTAAATGCTCTCTCAATCCACAAAGATTAAGTTAGTCCAACAAAGACAGGGAGACTGCTGCAGACCTCAGGTAAATGTTGGATTACATAAAGTAGTTTTCTAACTAAAAACCAGCCACATTACAGACAATTTGGCATTTAAGCATTCCAATGTTAAAGCTCTCAGTTAAATGTATACTTTTAAAATGAACTGGATAATCAAGATATTGATGATGACAACTGTGACTATCAACTGATTGTTTCCTGTTTGATAAAATAGAGAAAATCATTAAGATAAAACCAATAATATAATATTATCTCCATCAAGATTGTTCCATCATATAAACTTCACCATAATAAACATTAAAGCTGAGTTCTTCTCTTTGTTGTGTGGTGATAATTATCACAATGTAAAATGATCATTATCACAATGTAAAATGATCATTATCACAATGTAAAATGATAATTATCACAATGTAAAATGATCATTATCACAATGTAAAATGATCATTATCACAATGTAAAATGATAATTATCACAATGTAAAATGATAATTATCACAATATAAAATGATAGTTATCACAATGTAAAATGATAGTTATCACAATGTAAAATGATAGTTATCACAATGTAAAATGATAGTTATCACAAAGTAAAATGATAGTTATCACAAAGTAAAATGATCATTATCACAATGTAAAATGATCATTATCACAATGTAAAATGATAGTTATCACAATGTAAAATGATAGTTATCACAATGTAAAATGATAGTTATCACAATGTAAAATGATAGTTATCACAAAGTAAAATGATCATTATCACAATGTAAAATGATCATTATCACAATGTAAAATTATAATTATCACAATGTAAAATGATCATTATCACAATGTAAAATTATAATTATCACAATGTAAAATGATCATTATCACAATGTAAAACTATCATTATCACAATGTAAAATGATCATTATCACAATGTAAAATGATCATTATCACAATGTAAAATGATCATTATCACAATGTAAAATTATCATTATCACAATGTAAAATGATAATTATCACAATGTAAAATGATAATTATCACAATGTAAAATGATAATTATCACAATGTAAAATGCTAAAGCAAAAGCACTTGAAAAAGGTTGTTGTTTAAAGAGTAAAATGCATATGATGAAAAGTATATAACTGCTAATACCCAACAAACTCAACTGAGGAATTCATCAATGAGAAATGTGTGATTTTAGCAAGTTAAAGATGCCAATTTGTTATAGAAAGTAATTTCATGATAGATTAAAATATATTAAAACAACCTGACTTGAAGAGAGAGTTGTCTGTGTCCCTGTGTTTGGTGGTCCGACACGGGACTCGGGGGTGGGCTGTGTGTGTGCTCCAGACTACTGCAGCCATATGGTCGCAATTTCTGAATGACAAGAACAGACTGTTTCAGTTTCAATCCCTCCCTCAAAGAAAGAAAGCCTGGAGAATCAGCTGCCAACGACAGGGCAGGAAGGAGAAAACAACAGTAGCAGCACATCCTGTGTGTCTAACCCCAGCACCTCTGTACGTACAGCAGTTAAAATACATGCTGCTGTTGTTGTTGTTGTTGTTGCTGTAGTAAAGAGGTGCACGGCTCTTTGTTGTCATATTTAGAGGTTTTTTGCGGCTCATGCTCTGAGGATTAATGTGTGTTCATCCCAGAATCAAAACAAACAAAAACAAAAAGAAATCAACCCAAATAAAAGTGTCAAATGAAAACAGTATGATATGAAAGTGGACAGAGGTCAGAGGTCATGGTGAAGACAGTGGTTCCCCAGGAGGAAGAACTGAATGAAAACAGTATGATATGAAAGTGGACAGAGGGCAGAGGTCATGGTGAAGACAGTGGTTCCCCAGGAGGAAGAACTGAATGAAAACAGTATGATATGAAAGTGGACAGAGGGCAGAGGTCATGGTGAAGACAGTGGTTCCCCAGGAGGAAGAACTGTCACATGGAGGTAGAGGTGAAATGGTGTTGTTCTTTAATCCTCCTCTCCAGACTCCTCCTCCTCCTCCTCCTCCTCCTCCTCCTCTTCTTCCTGCAGGACAACACATTGACCCGGTCAGTTTCACACTTTTCAACAGAACACTTCTTTTTCTAATGAAGGCAACATTGGATCATATAGGATCATGACACCATAGCAGAGCATCAAGACTAAATGATAGAGACAGAAATACAAGGTTAGTTCATATAATTCCAATTCCTGAATGAACATGTTTTGCTACAGGAGTTGGAATCCTTTGATATACAACGTATTCCCAGAAAGCACTTCCTGGAAAGCAATCAAACAATGTGTTGAGTGCATAGTTTCACAGACTCTCGCAACAAGCTTACACAAGAGCACTATAGCGGCTGTTTCAAACTTCTAGAAAGTCCTCCAAGATGAGCGACCAGCGACCACCATGGAACAGGGAGAACAGGAAGAAACACAGCCTTTCTCGCTTTCACATTTAAATGGATTTCATTTTCCACATGGCTTCATTTTATTTGGTGAGCCTAACTGACACAATTTATGACCCTCTTCCTTTCAATCTATGGGCTGAGTCTGTGTCCCAAATTGCACCCTATTCACCCTACAGGGCCCCATAGACTCTGTGGTCAAAAGTAGTGCACTATGAAGGAAATAGGGTGCCATTTGGGACACAGTCAGAGTCTGAGGCAGTATTCCCATTCAGCAGAGAGAGAGAGAGAGAGAGAGAGAGAGAGAGAGAGAGAGAGAGAGAGAGAGAGAGAGAGAGAGAGAGAGAGAGAGAGAGAGAGAGAGAGAGACGAAAGCTTGTCTGCATTACAGGACCCCACCTCCCTCCCTCTGTTTCTCTCTCTCTCTCTCCCTCCCTCACCCCCTCTCTATTCATTAGCACAGCAGACACTTCAGCTGTGAAGGGTCCACAATATACTATCATGTGACATAGCTAGGGGAACCAATGAGCCAATGAGAGTGGAGGGAGGGAAGGAAAGAAGGCGAGAGGAGGGGAGGAAGGAGGGAGGAGAGGGGAGGAAGGAAGACAAAAAAGGCTTTGATCATAGCATGGCCGATTCCCCCTAACCTACCTCCACCATCAACCCAACCCTCCCTCAGGGCTTTGTGATGGCCACTCCAATACCTTGACTTTGTTATCCTTAAGCCATTTTGCCACAACTTTGGAAGTATGCTTGGGGTCATTGTCCATTTGGAAGACCCATTTGTGACCAATCTTTAACTTCCTGACTGATGTCTTTGAGATGTTGCTTCAATATATCCACATACTTTTCCTTCCTCATGATGCCATCTATTTTGTGAAGTGCAACCAGTCCCTCCTGCAGCAAAGCACCCCCACAACATGATGCTGCCACCCCCGTGCTTCATGGTTGGGATGGTGTTCTTCGGCTTGCAAGCCTCCCCCTTTTTCCTCCAAACATAACGATGGTAATTATGGCCAAACAGTTCTATTTTTGTTTCATCAGGAGGCGCACCTTCTCCTCCTCCTCGTCTCTCGCACCCCCCTCCCACAGTTTATATGGGGGTCCTTCAGCGCTGCCCATGGCCGGTCCTTCCTCCCCTTGGGCTCTGATGGTTGTAGGGACCGGCAGCCAGCCCTGCTACACGGCTGGAGCCCTCTGCGCTGGTGCCCAGGCTGGACACGGTGTCCAGTCCTCCTCCAGTGTCCAGTCCGGGACCGGTCGCCCGCCCGGCTGCCGGGTCAGAGTCTACACCAGCGTCCAGACAGGAGTCGTATGGCCACAGTCAGACCTGACAATAGGATTCTGGGAGTCCTTTTTTGAGTTTGGTTAATCCCCAATTAGAAGCAGCTGTCTTGAGTTGGGGATTCTATTTACAGTTGATGTCGGAAGTTTACATACACTTCGGTTGAAGTCATTAAAACTCATTTTTCAACCACTCCACAGATTTCATGTTAACAAACTATAGTTTTGGCAAGTCGGTTAGGACATCTACTTTGTGCATGACACAAGTAATTCTTCCAACAATTGTTTACAGACAGATTATTTCACTTATAATTCACTATATCACAATTCCAGTGGGTCAGAAGTTTACATAAACTAAGTTGACTGTTCCTTTAAACAGCTTGGAAAATTCCAGAAAATTGTTTCATGGCTATATAAGCTTCTGATAGGCTAATTGACATAATTTTAGTCAATTGGAGGTGTACCTGTGGATGTATTTCAAGGCCTACCTTCAAACTCAGTGCCTCTTTGCTCGAAATCATGGGAAAATCTAAAGAAATCAGCAAAGACCTCAGAATTGATTTTTTTAGACCTCCACAAGTCTGGTTCATTCTTTGGGAGCAATTTCCAAACGCCTGAAGGTACCACGTTCATATGTACAAACAATAGTACGCAAGTATAAACAGCATGGGACCACGCAGCCGTCAAGCCTATTTGCTTCTCTATGTAACTATGGTCAGAGTCTGACAGGTCTATTCTTTCTGTATCTGGTGGTGGTTTGTGCTGGATCCCTAATTAGAGGCAGCTGCTGCGCATTGTCTCTAATCAGGGATCCTACATAGGTTTGTAGGTTTTACACTGGGGCGTGCGTCGTTAATTCTCCAGTCACGGTGACAGGAAGTGTGCGTCATTTATTACGTTGGTTCATTCGTGTTTTGTTTGTTTAGTAGTTCGGATTTTTGTCTTGTTCTATACATAGTATAATAAATATGTCCAACTACTATCCCTGTGCTGCGCCTTGGTCTGTGTATGTACCCTCTCGTGACAGAACGACCCACCATAACGAGACCAAGCAGCGGACACGGAACTCCTCGGAGGGTTTGAGACGGACTCGTCGAAGGAGGACGACAGCAACGATGTGCTTTGGTTCCCTCACTCGTGGGGGCTCCTGGAGGAGACCTCACCGGAAGGGGATAGGCGATGGGGAGAGGAAGATCGGGGCAGTCCCAGCCCTGCAACGCCAGTTCCCAACCCGGTGCCTCCAGCGCGGTTTCAGAGCTCGGTACTGTCCGTGCCGACTCCAAGCACCACACCATCGGTGCGCTCTCAGCACCCGGAGAGGCTGGAGGAAGAGGATCGCCCACCACTTTGTCTTCCCACGATCCATGATAGGGAGACAGGAGGGATTTTTTAAGAGATCAGAGGAGGAGCAGACGAGGTGGTGGAGAGCCTGGAACACTCTTCCTCTGGAGGCGCCGCTCCACTCCAGTGCCAGAGCAGTCCGCTCCACCGGTGCCCAATCCGGGTCCGGCCGTCTGCTCCGCTCCAGTGCCTGAGCATTCCGCTCCACCGGTGCCCAATCCGGGTCCGGCCGTCTGCTCCGCTCCAGTGCCTGAGCAGTCCGCTCCACCAGTGCCCAATCCGGGTCCGGCCGTCTGCTCTGCTCCAGTGCCTGAGCAGTCCGCTCCACCGGTGCCCAATCCCTACACCGCTCCACCGGTGCCCAAACCCTACAAATCTGCTGGGCTAGACAATCTGGACCCTCTCTTTCTGAAATTATTAGCCAAAATTGTTGCAACACCTATCACTAGCCTGTTCAACCTCTCTTTCGTATCGTCTGAGATCCCTAGAGATTGGAAAGCTGCCGCGGTCATCCCCCTCTTCAAAGGGGGAGACACTCCAGACCCAAACTGTTATAGACCTATATCCATCCTGCCCTGCCTTTCTAAAGTCTTCGAAAGCCAAGTTAACAAACAGATAACTGACCACTTCGAATCCCACCGTACCTTCTCTGCTATGCAATCTGGTTTCCGAGCTGGTCATGGGTGCACCTCAGCTACGCTCAAGGTACTGAATGATATCATAACCGCCATCGATAAAAGTACTGTGCAGCCGTCTTCATCGACCTGGCCAAGGCTTTCGACTCTGTCAATCACCGCATTCTTATTGGCAGACTCAACAGCCTTGGTTTCTCAAGTGACTGCCTTGCCTGGTTCTCCAACTACTTCGCAGACAGAGTTCAGTGTGTCAAATCGGAAGGCCTATTGTCCGATCCTCTGGCAGTTTCTATGGGGGTGCCACAGGGTTCAATTCTTGGGCCAACCCTTTTCTCTATATTCATCAACGATGTCGCTCTCGCTGCTGGTGGCTCTCTGATCCATCTCTACGCAGACGACACCATTCTGTATACATCTGGCCCCTCTTTGGACACTGTGTTTACTAACCTTCAAACAAGCTTCAATGCCATACAACACTCCTTCCGTGGCCTCCAACTGCTCTTAAATGCTAGTAAAACTAAATGCATGCTTTTCTATCGAACGCTGCCCGCACCTGCCCACCGGACTATCATCACTACTCTCGACGGGTCCGACTTAGAATACGTGGACTCCTACAAATACCTAGGCGTCTGGTTAGACTGTAAACTCAACTTCCAGACTCACATAAACCATCTCCAATCCAAAATTAAATCCAGAATTGGCTTCCTATTTCGCAACAAAGCCTCCTTCACTCATGCTGCCAAACATGCCCTTGTAAAACTGACTATCCTACCGATCCTTGATTTCGGCGATGTCTTTTACAAATTAGCCTCCAACACTCTGCTCAGCAAATTGGATGTAATCTATCACAGTGCCATCCGTTTTGTTACCAAAGCCCCATATACTACCCACCACTGCAACCTGTATGCTCTCGTTGGCTGGCCTTCATTATATATTCGTCGCCAAACCCACTGGCTCCAGGTCATCTATAAGTCTTTATTAGGTAAATCTCCGCCCTATCTCAGCTAACTGGTCACCATAGCAACACCCACCCGTAGCATGCGCTCCAGCAGGTATATCTCACTGGTCACCCCCAAAGCCAACACCTCCTTTGGCCGCCATTCCTTCCAGTTCTCTGCTGGCAATGACTGGAACGAATTGCAAAAATCATTGAAGCTAGAGGTTCCTATCTCCCTCACTAACTTTAAGCATCAGCTGTCAAAGCTGCTTATCGATCACTGCACCTGTATACAGCCCTTCTGTAAATAGCCTACCCTACTACCTCATCCCCATATTTATTTTTATTATTTTCGCTAATCTTGCACTCCAGTATCTCTATTTGCACATCATAATTTGCACATCCTTCATTCCTGTGTTAATGCTAATCTGTAATTTATATCACCACTATGGTCTATTTATTGTCCTACCTCCTAACCTTACTGTCACGGTGCGGAGTAATGGGACGGTAGACGGAGCGCTGATGGAGTGTCATTCCTCTTTTAATTAATGAGATTGTCTCACGAGGCATTAAATAAAACAAAAGGAGATGACTAAATCTCTAAACATAAAAAACTAAAACAAACACAGTGACTCACTTGCTTTCTGGAACACGAAGCAGACAAGCAGGAACAATGATCCACACACAGGTGGATCTGGGCAGATCTTAAATACCATCCCCAATCAGAGACAACGCTAGACAGCTGTCTCTGATTGGGGATGATAATCTCCCTGATAATGTGTGAGAGCCTGGTTGTGTGCCTCTCTCCTCCCCTAGGTGGGAGTAAGAGGCCTTACCACAACCAAGCCCTCACAGTACCCCCCCCCCTAAGGTGCGGACTCCCGACCGCACACATACAATCCCCCCTCTCCTGAAAATAAAAAATGTCCAAAACTAGGGGGGACATGGCGGGGTACTGAGGTGGTTGCTGGTGGGGGTCCGGTTCCGGTTCCGGGCGTGGCACAGGCTGTGAGAGTAGCTTTCCTCCTACCTCTCCGTTGCACGCCCGGTCCGGTCCGGACCCCGGCGCGGTGGTTCCCCCCTCAGTACTCCCGCCATTCACCAAGTCCTGTCTGGACCCTGGTGCGGGAGCCCTCGACCCTGGAGAGGGGCTGACAACCGGCCCCGGACTGGGCACCGGTGGAGCGGACTGCTCCGTCACTGGAGCGACGTAGACGACCGGCCCCGGAGTGGGCACCGGTGGAGCGGACCGCTCCGGCACTGGAGCGGCGCAGACGACCGGCCCCGGACTGGGCACCGGTGGAGCGGACTGCTCCGGCACTGGAGCGACGTAGACGACCGGCCCCGGACTGGGCACCGGTGGAGCTGACTGCTCCGTCTCTGGAGCGACGTAGACGACCGGCCCCGGACTGGGCACCGGTGGAGCGGATTGCTCCGGCACTGGAGCGACGCAGACGACCGGCCCCGGACTGGGCACCGGTGGAGCGGACTGCTCCGGCACTGGAGCGGCGCCGACGACCGGCCCCGGACTGGGCACCGGTGGAGCGGACTGCTCCGGCACTGGAGCGAAGCAGACGACCGGCCCCGGACTGGGCACCGGTGGAGGAGGCTCCAGGCCTTGAGCTGTGGCTGGAGGCTCCGGGCTGCTGTCCTTCGCTGGAGGTGGCGGAACCTGACCTTCGCTGGAGGTGGCGGAACGCTGACCTTCGCTGGAGGTGGCGGAACGCTGACCTTCGCTGGAGGTGGCGGAACGCTGACCTTCGCTGAGGTGGCGGAACGCTGACCTTCGCTGGAGGTGGCGGGACGCTGACCTTCGCTGGAGGTGGCGGAACGCTGACCTTCGCTGGAGGTGGCGGGGCGCTGACCTTCGCTGGAGGTGGCGTGGCGCTGACCTTCGCTGGAGGTGGCGTGGCGCTGACCTTCGCTGGAGGTGGCGGGGCGCTGACCTTCACTGGAGGCCTCGGGCTGCTGACCTTCACTGGAGGCCTCGGGCTGCTGACCTTCACTGGAGGCCTCGGGCTGCTGACCTTCACTGGAGGCCTCGGGCTGCTGACCTTCACTGGAGGCCTCGGGCTGCTGACCTTCACTGGAGACCTCGGGCTGCTGACCCTCACTGGAGGCCTCGGGCTGCTGACCTTCACTGGAGGCCTCGGGCTGCTGACCTTCACTGGAGGCCTCGGGCTGCTGACCTTCTCCGGAGGTCTCGGGCTGCTGACCTTCACAGGAGGCCTCAGGCTGCTGACCTTTACAGGAGACCTCCGGCTACTGACCGTCACAGGAGGCCTCGGGCTGCTGACCTTCTCCGGAGACCTCAGGCTGGATGCCGTGCCCACCCTGGGCACCGACGCAGAGGTGGTCTTCAGCCCTGCAGCTGGTCTGGCTGTCGGCCCCAGACTGGGCACCGACAAGCTATGGAGCTCCTGCTCCACAGCGGGGCTGAACGTCGTGCCCACCCTGGGCACCGACGCAGAGATGGTTTCCAGCCCTCTGGTTGGGCTGGCTGTCGGCCCCACACTGGGCACCGACGCGCTATGGAGCTCCTGCTCCACAGCGGGGCTGAACGTCGTGCCCACCCTGGGCACCGACGCAGAGATGGTTTCCAGCCCTCTGGTTGGGCTGGCTGTCGGCCCCACACTGGGCACCGACGCGCTATGGAGCTCCTGCTCCACAGCGGGGCTGAACGTCGTGCCCACCCTGGGCACCAACGCAGAGAGGGTTTCCAGCCCTGTGGTTGGGCTGGCTGTCGGCCCCAGACTGGGCACCGACGCGCTATGGAGCTCCTGCTCCACAGCGGGGCTGAACGTCGTGCCCACTCTGGGCACCGACGCAGAGATGGTCTCCAACCACAGAGCTGTGCTGGTGACCGTCGCGGTAGCCTCCGTGCGTGGAGTAGGCACGGGGCGTACTGGACTGGGGACACGCACCATAGGTCTGGTGCGAGGAGCTGGCACGGGTCGCACCGGGCTGGAGACACGCACCATAGATTGGGTGCGAGGAGTAGGCACAGACCGTACCGGGCTGGGGGAACGCACCACTGGTCTGGTGCGAATAGCTGGAACGGGCTGTACCTGGCTGGGGAAACGCACCGTTGGGTCGGTGCGTTGAGCTGGCACGGGTCGCGCCGGGCTGGGGAAACGCACTGTTGGGTTGTTGCGTTTAGCTGGCACGGGTCGCGCCGGGCTGGGGAAACGCACCGTTTGGCTGGTGCGCGGAGCAAGCGCGGGCCGTACCGGGCTGGGGAAACGCACCGTTGGCTGGGTGCGTTTAGCTGGTACGGGTCGCACCGGGCTAGTGTTGCGCACCGATGGTTTGGTGCGCTGAGTCGGTCTCCTCCTCCTCCGACTCTGGACCGGCGCTGGAGGCACCGGACTGGGAACTGACGCTGGAGTACGACTGTGCCTGTCGTCCCTACTCCAACGCCAATCCCCATCCTGTGAGGGCTCCTCCGGGAACCCCCACGAGTGAGGGAACAGAAGCACATCGTCGTCGTCTTCCTCCGACTCCTCTCTGTACTCCCGTTCCCACGGCTGTAGGGGCTCCTCCTGGAACCCCCACGAGTGCAGTGGTCGGGGCTCTTCTCCCTCGATCCCCGACCACCCCCATAGCCCCCCCCCAAAATCCGTTTGAGGGGTTTTCTGGGCTCCAGGCTGGTCCTCAACCCTAGCCCGGTGACGTGTCCTCCGTCTCCGGCGCCTCGGCTGCTCCGGACCCCAGCCTTCCTCCACCGAGCGATAATAGGAGTGTTCCTCCTCGGTAATTTTCCCCATACCGAGGAGGATATCTCCTAATGTAATCCCCCGTTGCGTCCCAGGGTGGTGGATCATTCTGTCACGGTGCGGAGTAATGGGACGGTAGACGGAGCGCTGATGGAGTGTCATTCCTCTTTTATTTAATGAGATTGTCTCACGAGGCATTAAATAAAACAAAAGGAGATGACTAAATCTCTAAACATAAAAAACTAAAACAAACACAGTGACTCACTTGCTTTCTGGAACACGAAGCAGACAAGCAGGAACAATGATCCACACACAGGTGGATCTGGGCAGATCTTAAATACCATCCCCAATCAGAGACAACGCTAGACAGCTGTCTCTGATTGGGGATGATAATCTCCCTGATAATGTGTGAGAGCCTGGTTGTGTGCCTCTCTCCTCCCCTAGGTGGGAGTAAGAGGCCTTACCACAACCAAGCCCTCACACTTACTGCATTTTGCACTACATTTGCACTCTGTATATAGATTTTCTATTGTGTTTTGACTATGTTTGTTTACTGTGTAACTCTGTGTTGTTGTTTTTGTCGCACTGCTTTGCTTTGTCTTGGCCAGGTCGCAGTTGCAAATGAGAACTTGATCTCAACTGACCTACCTGGTTAAATAAAGGTGAAATAAAATAAATAAAAAAATCCGTGTCCGGCCGTCTGCTCCGCTCCTGAGCCTGAGCAGTCTGCTCCACCGGTGCCCAATCCGGGTCCGGCCGTCTGCTCCCCTCCAGTGCCAGAGCAGTCCGCTCCACCGGTGCCCAATCCGGGTCCGGCCATCTGCTCCGCTCCAGTGCCTGAGCAGTCTGCTCCACCAGTGCCCAATCCGGGTCCGGCCGTCTGCTCCGCTCCAGAGCTTGAGCAGTCCGCTCCACCGGTGCCCAATCCGGGTCCGGCCGTCTGCTCCGCTCCAATGCCTGAGCAGTCCGCTCCACCGGTGCCCAATCCGGGTCCGGCCGTCTGCTCCGCTCCAGTGCCTGAGCAGTCTGCTCCACCGGTGCCCAATCCTGGTCTGGCCGTCTGCTCCGCTCCAGTGCCAGAGCAGTCCGCTCCACCGGTTCCCAAATCCGGATGCGGCCGTCTGCTCCGCTCCAGTGACAGAGCAGTCCGCTCCACCGGTGCCCATTCCGGGTCCGGCCGTCTGCTCCGCTCCAATGCCAGAGCCGTTTACCGCACCGGTGCCCAGTCCGGGCCCGGTTAATTGCCCAGCTCCATAGCCGGAGCCGTTTGCCCCACCGGTACTCAGTCCGGGCCCGGTTATAAAGAAGGGGCATGGGAAAAAACTGTCCACTTTGCCGGAGCCAGAACCACCACCGACGGACTAATCTTCCCTCCCTAAAATCTCCCCCCCCCCCATGTATTTGTGTGTTTTGTTTGGCGCCCGGGAGTCCGCGCCTTTGGGGGGGGGGGGGGGGGGGGGGTGTGGTACTGTCAGGCTCTGGCCATAGAGAAGCCTATTTGCTTCTCTATGTAACCATGGTCAGAATCTGACAGGTCTATTCTTTATGTATCTGGTGGTGGTTTGTGTGGGATCCCTAATTAGAGGCAGCTGCTGCGCATTGTCTCTAATCAGGGATCCTACATAGGTTTGTAGGTTTTACACTGGGGCGTGGGTCGTTAATTCTCAGCGGTGACAGTAAGTGTGCGTCATTTATTACGTTGGTTCATTCGTGTTTTGTCTGTGTATGTACCCTCTAGTGACAACCGCTCAGGAAGGAGATGCCTCTGTATCCTAGAGATGAATGTACTTTGGTGCGAAAAGTGCAAATCAATCCCAGAACAACATCAAAGGACCTTGTGAAGATGCTGGAGGAAACAGGTACAAAAGTATCCACAGGAAAACGAGTCCTATATCGACATAACCTGAAATGCCGCTCAGCAAGGAAGAAGCCAAAACCGCCATAAAAAAGCCAGACTACGGTTTGCAACTGCACATGGGGACAAAGATCGTACTTTTTGGAGAAATGTCCTCTGGTCTGATGAAACAAAAATATAACTGTTTGGCCATAATGACCATTGTTATGTTTGGAGGAAAAAGGGGGAGGCTTGCAAGCCGAAGAACACCATCCCAACCGTGAAGCACGGGGGTGGCAGCATCATGTTGTGGGGGTGCTTTGCTGCAGGAGGGACTGGTGCACTTCACAAAATAGATGGCATCACGAGGAAGGAAAATTATGTGAATATATTTAAGCAACATCTGAAGACATCAGTCAGGAAGTTAAAGCTTGGTCGCAAATGGGTCTTCCAAATGGACAATGACCCCAAGCATACTTCCAAAGTTCTGGCAAAATAGCTTAAGGACAACAAAGTCAAGGTATTGGAGTGGCCATCACAAAGCCCTGACCTCAATCCTATAGGAAATTTGTGGGCAGAACTGAAAAAGCGTGTGCGAGCAAGGAGGCCTAGAAACCTGACTCAGTTACACCAGTTCTGTCAGGAGGAATGGGCCAAAATCCACCCAACTTATTGTGGGAAGCTTGTGGAAGGCTACCTGAAACGTTTGACCCAAGTTAAACAATTTAAAGGCAATGCTACCAAATACTAACTTCTGACCCACTGGGAATGTGATGAAAGAAATAAAAGCTTAAATAAATCATTCTCTCTACTATTATTCTGACATTTCACATTCTTAAAATAAAGTGGTGATCCTAACTGACCTAAAACAGGGAATGTTTACTAGGATTAAATGTCAGGAATTGTGAAAAACTCAGTTTAAATGTATTTGGCTAAGGTGTATGTAAACTTCCAAATTCAACTGTATATACGCATAACTTTATGAGCTGGATTGCCTGCTCGTTAGCATATTTAGCCACCAGCTTCAATGCAAATTCGCTATTACTTGTGCTACTTTTGTTAGCATTCTGGTAATAGACGCCCAATGGGTACTTGTGTACTAAACTGGTAATACTGTAAATCCTTGGGTGAGACCAGCAGTGATCTGAGACCAGCAGTGATCTGAGACCAGCAGTGATCTGAGACCAGCAGTGATCTGAGACCAGTCAGTGATCTGAGACCAGCCAGTGATCTGAGACCAGTCAGTGATCTGAGACCAGCAGTGATCTGAGACCAGCAGTGATCTGAGACCAGTCAGTGATCTGAGACCAGCCAGTGATCTGAGACCAGTCAGTGATCTGAGACCAGCAGTGATCTGAGACCAGCAGTGATCTGAGTCCAGCAGTGATCTGAGACCAGCAGTGATCTGAGACCAGCTATGTGTCCCCCCCCACCAACACACACACTGAAAAGCGCTGTGCTCCCCCTCCCCCCACACACACTGAAAAGCGCTGTGCTCCCCCACACAACCACGCACTGAAAAGCTTGGTGCTCTGTGCCCCCCCCCCCACACAAACATACACACTGAAAAGCACTGTGCCCCCCCCCCCACACACACTGAAAAGCGCTGTGCTCCCCCTCCCCCCACACACACTGAAAAGCGCTGTGCTCCCCCTCCCCCCACACACACTGAAAAGCGCTGTGCTCCCCCACACAAC
>CM042420.1:25705151-25710151 GCA_023634145.1 Thymallus thymallus
TAAACTATATATCTAACTGTCACTTCATTCAAACTACATATCTAACTGTCACTTCATTCAAACTACATATCTATCTGTCACTTCATTCAAAGACATATCTAACTGTCACTTCATTCAAACTACATATCTATCTGTCACTTCATTCAAAGACATATCTAACTGTCACTTCATTTAAACTATATATCTAAATGTCACTTCATTCAAACTACATATCTACACTTCATTTGGTGGAGAAAAGGAAAATGGAGTAACCAGGCAGACAGGTTCATCGTGGGTGTTCCCTTGCTTCTTCCCCATGGGGGAACTCTCTATATATAACACACCCCTGGATAAACATTTATCCAACGTTTCAAAAGCGACTCCAACCCATGTCTTTTGGACAGTCATTGCGGTTTGTTTTGACTAACAAAAGCTGGCCCTACACAAAGACAGGCTACGCCAAATGACATCTCCATCTGGGAGGGGATTTGCAGTGTGTGTGTGTGTGTGTGCTAGGGGATTGGAGTGGAGAAGGCAGGGAGATTCCTCAAATAGCTCATGATCCTTGGTGATGTTTCTGCTGAGTTAGAACGCCTCCTCACTCAGGGTCATAGCTAGTCTCCAGGCCATCGCCTTCACACACACATACCTACAGTACGCTACTGTAACCCCAAATACCAACAAGGTCGAACAAGCGACCTTTCGGTTACTGGCCCAACGCTCTAACCGCTAGGCTACCTGCCGCCCACAAATACCATAACACCAGGGTTTATGAGGTCTTAATAAGAGTGTATATAAAGCCAGATACCATAACACCAGGGTTTATGAGGTCTTAATAAGAGTGTACATAAAGCCAGATACCATTACACCAAGGTTTATGAGGTCTTAATAAGAGAGTACAAAAAGCCAGATACCATAACACCAGGGTTTATGAGGTCTTAATAAGAGTGTACATAAAGCCAGATACCATAACACCAGGGTTTATGAGGTCTTAATAAGAGTGTACAAAAAGCCAGATACCATAACACCAGGGTTTATGAGGCCTTAATAAGAGAGTACAAAAAGCCAGATACCATAACACCAGGGTTTATGAGGCCTTAATAAGAGAGTACAAAAAGCCAGATACCATAACACCAGGGTTTATGAGGTCTTAATAAGAGAGTACAAAAAGCCAGATACCATAACACCAAGGTTTATGAGGTCTTAATAAGAGAGTACAAAAAGCCAGATACCATAACACCAGGGTTTATGAGGTCTTAATAAGAGAGTACAAAATTGCCAGATACCATAACACCAGGGTTTATGAGGCCTTAATAAGAGAGTACATAAAGCCAGATACCATAACACCAGGGTTTATGAGGCCTTAATAAGAGAGTACATAAAGCCAGATACCATAACACCAGGGTTTATGAGGCCTTAATAAGAGAGTACATAAAGCCAGATACCATAACACCAGGGTTTATGAGGCCTTAATAAGAGAGTACATAAAGCCAGATACCATAACACCAGGGTTTATGAGGCCTTAATAAGAGAGTACATAACACCAGATACCATAACACCAGGGTTTATGAGGCCTTAATAAGAGAGTACATAACACCAGATACCATAACACCAGGGTTTATGAGGCCTTAATAAGAGAGTACATAACACCAGATACCATAACACCAGGGTTTATGAGGCCTTAATAAGAGAGTACATAAAGCCAGATACCATAACACCAGGGTTTATGAGGCCTTAATAAGAGAGTACATAAAGCCAGATACCATAACACCAGGGTTTATGAGGCCTTAATAAGAGAGTACATAAAGCCAGATACCATAACACCAGGGTTTATGAGGCCTTAATAAGAGAGTACATAAAGCCAGATACCATAACACCAGGGTTTATGAGGCCTTAATAAGAGAGTACATAACACCAGATACCATAACACCAGGGTTTATGAGGCCTTAATAAGAGAGTACATAAAGCCAGATACCATAACACCAGGGTTTATGAGGCCTTAATAAGAGAGTACATAAAGCCAGATACCATAACACCAGGGTTTATGAGGCCTTAATAAGAGAGTACATAAAGCCAGATACCATAACACCAGGGTTTATGAGGCCTTAATAAGAGAGTACATAAAGCCAGATACCATAACACCAGGGTTTATGAGGCCTTAATAAGAGAGTACATAAAGCCAGATACCATAACACCAGGGTTTATGAGGCCTTAATAAGAGAGTACATAAAGCCAGATACCATAACACCAGGGTTTATGAGGCCTTAATAAGAGAGTACATAACGCCAGATACCATAACACCAGGGTTTATGAGGCCTTAATAAGAGAGTACATAACGCCAGATACCATAACACCAGGGTTTATGAGGCCTTAATAAGAGAGTACATAAAGCCAGATACCATAACACCAGGGTTTATGAGGCCTTAATAAGAGAGTACATAAAGCCAGATACCATAACACCAGGGTTTATGAGGCCTTAATAAGAGAGTACATAAAGCCAGATACCATAACACCAGGGTTTATGAGGCCTTAATAAGAGAGTACATAACACCAGATACCATAACACCAGGGTTTATGAGGCCTTAATAAGAGAGTACATAAAGCCAGATACCATAACACCAGGGTTTATGAGGCCTTAATAAGAGAGTACATAAAGCCAGATACCATAACACCAGGGTTTATGAGGCCTTAATAAGAGAGTACATAAAGCCAGATACCATAACACCAGGGTTTATGAGGCCTTAATAAGAGAGTACATAAAGCCAGATACCATAACACCAGGGTTTATGAGGCCTTAATAAGAGAGTACATAAAGCCAGATACCATAACACCAGGGTTTATGAGGCCTTAATAAGAGAGTACATAAAGCCAGATACCATAACACCAGGGTTTATGAGGCCTTAATAAGAGAGTACATAAAGCCAGATACCATAACACCAGGGTTTATGAGGCCTTAATAAGAGAGTACATAAAGCCAGATACCATAACACCAGGGTTTATGAGGCCTTAATAAGAGAGTACATAAAGCCAGATACCATAACACCAGGGTTTATGAGGCCTTAATAAGAGAGTACATAAAGCCAGATACCATAACACCAGGGTTTATGAGGCCTTAATAAGAGAGTACATAACACCAGATACCATAACACCAGGGTTTATGAGGCCTTAATAAGAGAGTACATAACGCCAGATACCATAACACCAGGGTTTATGAGGCCTTAATAAGAGAGTACATAAAGCCAGATACCATAACACCAGGGTTTATGAGGCCTTAATAAGAGAGTACATAAAGCCAGATACCATAACACCAGGGTTTATGAGGCCTTAATAAGAGAGTACATAACACCAGGGTTTATGAGGCCTTAATAAGAGAGTACATAACACCAGGGTTTATGAGGCCTTAATAAGAGAGTACATAACACCAGGGTTTATGAGGCCTTAATAAGAGAGTACATAACACCAGGGTTTATGAGGCCTTAATAAGAGAGTACATAACACCAGGGTTTATGAGGCCTTAATAAGAGAGTACATAACACCAGGGTTTATGAGGCCTTAATAAGAGAGTACATAACACCAGGGTTTATGAGGCCTTAATAAGAGAGTACATAACACCAGGGTTTATGAGGCCTTAATAAGAGAGTACATAACACCAGGGTTTATGAGGCCTTAATAAGAGAGTACATAACACCAGAGATACCAGTCAGTATAATAATGAGTTAAACAGGTACAGTGCCTTGGGAAAGTATTCCGACCCCTTGACTTTTCCCACATTTTGTTACATTACAGCCTTATTGTTATTTTACCTCATCAATCTACTAACAATACTCCAAATCACATTAACATAAGTATTCAGACACTTTACTCAGTACTTTGTTGAAGCACCTTTGGCAGCGATTACAGCCTCTAGTCTTCTTGGGTATGACACTACAAGGTTGGCACATGTGTATTTAGGGAGTTTCTGATTTTTCACTGCAGATCCTCTCCAGCTCTGTCAGGGTCGCTGCACAGCTGTTTTCAGATCTCTCCAGAGATGTTCGATCGCGTTCAAGTCCGGGCTCTGGATGGGCCACTCAAGTACATTCAGAGACTTGTCCTGAAGCCACTCCTGCGTTGTCTTGGCTGTGTGCTTAGGGTCGTTGTCCTGTTGGAAGGTGAAACTTCTCCCCAGTCTGAGGTCCTGAGTGCTCTGGAGCAGGTTTTCATGAAGAATCTCTCTGTACTTTGCTCCATTAATCTTTCCATCGATCCTGACTAGTCTCCCAGTCCCTGCCGCTGAAAAACATCCCCACAGCATGATGCTGCCACCACCATGCCTTACCGTAGGGATGGTGCCAGGTTTCATTCAGACATGACGCTTGGCATTCAGGCCAAATAGTTCCATCTTGGTTTCATCAGACCAGAGAATCTTGTTTCTCATGGTCCTAGAGTCCTTTAGGTGCCTTTTGTCAAACTCCAAGCAGGCTGTCATGTGTCTTTTACTGAGGAGTGGCTTCCGTCTGGCCACTCTACCATAAAGGCCTGATTGGTGGAGTGCTGCAGAGATGGTTGTCCTTCTGGAAGGTTCTCCCATCTCCACAGAGGAACTCTGGAGCTCTGTCAGAGTGACCATCGGGTTCTTGGTCACCTCCCTGACCAACGCCCTTCTCCCCTGATTGCTCAGTTTGGCCGGGTGGCCAGCTCTAGGAAGAGTCTTTGTGGTTGCAAACTTCTTCCATTTAATAATGATGGAAGCCACTGTGTTCTTGGGGACCTTCAATGCTGCAGACATTTTTTGGTACCCTTCCCCAGATCTGTGCCTCGACACAATCCTGTCTCAGAGCTCTACGGACAATTCCTTCGACCTCATGGCTTGGTTTTTGCTCTGACATGCACTGTCAACTGTGGGACCTTACATAGACAGGTGTGTGCCTCCAATCATTGGAAAGGGTCTGAATACTTATGTATATAAGGTATTTCTGTTGTTTTATTTTGATAAATTTGCTAAAATGTCTAAAAACCTGTTTTCGCTTTGTCATTATGGG
>CM042420.1:25715151-25722651 GCA_023634145.1 Thymallus thymallus
AATAGAACACTTTAACTACCTGGTCTAATAGAACACTACCTGGTCTAATAGAACACTTTAACTACCTGGTCTAATAGAACACTTTAACTAGCTGGTCTAATAGAACACTACCTGGTCTAATAGAACAATTTAACTACCTGGTCTAATAGAACACTACCTGGTCTAATAGAACACTTTAACTACCTGGTCTAATAGAACACTTTACCTACCTGGTATAATAGAACACTTTAACTACCTGGTCTAATAGAACACTACCTGGTCTAATAGAACACTATCTGGTCTAATAGAACACTTTAACTACCTGGTCTAATAGAACACTACCTGGTCTAATAGAACACTATCTGGTCTAATAGAACACTTTAACTACCTGGTCTAATAGAACACTACCTGGTCTAATAGAACACTATCTGGTCTAATAGAACACTTTAACTACCTGGTCTAATAGAACACTATCTGGTCTAATAGAACACTTTAACTAGCTGGTCTAATAGAACACTATCTGGTCTAATAGAACACTTTAACTACCTGGTCTAATAGAACACTACCTGGTCTAATAGAACACTATCTGGTCTAATAGAACACTTTAACTACCTGGTCTAATAGAACACTACCTGGTCTAATAGAACACTATCTGGTCTAATAGAACACTTTAACTACCTGGTCTAATAGAACACTACCTGGTCTAATAGAACACTATCTGGTCTAATAGAACACTTTAACTACCTGGTCTAATAGAACACTATCTGGTCTAATAGAACACTTTAACTAGCTGGTCTAATAGAACACTATCTGGTCTAATAGAACACTTTAACTACCTGGTCTAATAGAACACTACCTGGTCTAATAGAACACTATCTGGTCTAATAGAACACTTTAACTACCTGGTCTAATAGAACACTATCTGGTCTAATAGAACACTTTAACTAGCTGGTCTAATAGAACACTATCTGGTCTAATAGAACACTTTAACTACCTGGTCTAATAGAACACTTTAACTACCTGGTCTAATAGAACACTACCTGGTCTAATAGAACACTACCTGGTCTAATAGAACACTTTAACTACCTGGTCTAATAGAACACTACCTGGTCTAATAGAACACTATCTGGTCTAATAGAACACTACCTGGTCTAATAGAACACTTTAACTACCTGGTATAATAGAACACTACCTGATCTAAAAGAACACTAACTACCTGGTCTAATAGAACACTTTAACTACCTGGTCTAATAGAACACTACCTGGTCTAATAGAACACTACCTGGTCTAAAAGAACACTAACTACCTGGTATAATAGAACACTTTAACTACCTGGTCTAATAGAACACTTTAACTACCTGGTCTAATAGAACACTTTAACTACCTGGTCTAATAGAACACTTTAACTACCTGGTCTAATAGAACACTACCTGGTATAATAGAACACTTTAACTACCTGGTCTAATAGAACACTACCTGGTCTAAAAGAACACTAACTACCTGGTATAATAGAACACTTTAACTACCTGGTCTAATAGAACACTACCTGATCTAAAAGAACACTAACTACCTGGTATAATAGAACACTACCTGATCTAAAAGAACACTAACTACCTGGTCTAATAGAACACTTTAACTACCTGGTCTAATAGAACACTACCTGGTCTAAAAGAACACTACCTGGTCTAATAGAACACTACCTGATCTAAAAGAACACTAACTACCTGGTCTAATAGAATGTCTACAGTGGAGATGATGATAGAGACTTTCTGACAGGCTATAGACACTGCGGTATGGAAAGGTTTCTCACAGTGTTTGGGAAAGTTAGAGGCTGGCTAGTAATTCATCATTTAGGAAACAACCTTCTTTTTTTTTTTATTGAACATTTATTTAAATAGGCAAGTCAGTTAAGAACAAATTCTGATTTACAATGACGCCTACACCGGCCAAACTCAGACGACGCTAGGCCAATTGGCCGCCCAGAAGGTTGTGATACAGCCTGGATTCGAACCAGGTTGTCTGTAGTGACACCTCTAGCACTGAGATGCCTAAGACCTCTGTGCCATTTGGGAGCTCATGAAGATTAGAGAAAGAGCGAGAGAGGTTACATCTTATATTATCAGTGAGGAGACAGAGACGGACACTCTTTTGACTGAGAGCCAAGTAGGGCTTCGGTCAATTCTTTACTTCTTTCCAGGCGGAACTTGGATGCCAGTAGCAAGCTCTGCCACATCCTGCTTCTAGAAGAATAACAACAGCCACATTGTCTGTCTGTCTACATCCCAAATAGCACCCTATTCCCTATATAGTGCACTACTTTTGACCAGGGCCCTATGGGAATTGGGAGCTATTTGGGAGGCTGTAATGACGTGGGCGGAGCTGAAACAGAAACATGAGGAAGACGTAGTGTCTGTTCTGATGTCCAGGATCCACTTCATAGAACTACACTTCTGGGAAAGAGAAAGAGAAAACACATCTAGATAAATTCTCTCTCTCTCTCTCTCTCTCTCTCTCTCTCTCTCTCTCCTCTCTCCTCTCTCTCTCGGTTCCTTTATCTCTCTCTCGGTTCCTCTCTCTCTCTCACTTCCTCTCTCTCTCCCCTCTTTCCATACATTTTTTCTCTCCTTCCTGGACTGCATCAGACGTAGTTTGTGCCAGAGTCAACCTGTTTCCTCTCATCCTCCCTCCCTCCCTGCCTCCCTCCCTCCCTGCCTCCATCCCTCCCTCTCTCCATCCCTCCCTCCCTCCTACCATGTGCTATATCAGGGGAGTAGGAGCAAGATATGCAGTTCTGTCAGACAGGATGTTAGATCTTGTTCTAGTCTTTGAGCTTGTCCTAACCCTAACAGCTTCACTGTAATCAGTCCACTATGGGCCCTGGTCAAAAGTACACTCTTAGAAAAAAGGGTTCTGCTCTGTTTATACCACAGTAGTGTTAATTCCCAAATGGAAACATATGCACTACGCTCTTAGTAAAACCAAAAGGTGCCATCTAGAACCTTAAAGAGTTCTTCGGCTGTCCCCATAGGAGAACCCTTTTTGGTTTCAGGTAGAATCCTTTTTGATTCCATGTAGAACCCTTTGGGGAAAGGTTTCTACATGGAACCCAATAGAGTTCTACCTGGAACCAAAACGGGTTCTTCAAAGGGTTCTCCTTTGGGGACAGCCGAAGAGCCCTTTAAGGTTCTAGATAGCACCTTTTGGTTTTACTAAGAGCGTAGTGTATATGTTTCCATTTTGGACTCAACACTACTGTGGTATAAACAGAGCAGTATTAACTATATGGTATTAGCCCTATCACCCTCTGACGTCATACTTTAGATCACCACACAACTATCCATTACTTCCTGATAGAACACTGGGTGACTGATAGATAGGTGTTGTCATGGAGTTCCTGGCACAGGTAGCCTGGACACCAAGCTCACAGGTAGCCTGGACACCAAGCTCACAGGTAGTCTGATCAAGATCCAAAGGTAGGCGAAGGTAGTTCTGCGACCCAATGCTGCAAGTCAAGGCAGAGTCTCTCTCTCTCTCTCTCTATCTATCTATACTGTACATATGAATATATGTAAAACAGTATGTAAACATTATTAAAGTGACCAGTGTTCCATGTCTATGTACAGTGGGGAGAACAAGTATTTGATACACTGCCAATTTTGCAGGTTTTCCCACTTACAAAGCATGTAGAAGTCTGTCATTTTTATCATAGGTACTCTTCAACTGTGAGTGACGGAATCTAAAACAAAAATCCAGAAAATCACATTGTATGATTTTTAAGTAATTCATTTGCATTTTATTGCATGACATAAGTATTTGATACATCAGAAAAGCAGAACTTAATATTTGGTACAGGAACCTTTGTTTGCAATTACAGAGATCATATGTTTCCTGTAGTTATTGGCCAGGTTTGCACACACTGCAGCAGGGATTTTGGCCCACTCCTCCATACAGACCTTCTCCAGATCCTTCAGGTTTCGGGGTTGTCGCTGGGCAATACAGACTTTCAGCTCCCTCCAAAGATTTTCTATTGGGTTCAGGTCTGGAGACTGGCTAGGCCACTCCAGGACCTTGAGATGCTTCTTACTGAGCCACTCCTTAGTTGCCCTGGCTGTGTGTTTCGGGTCGTTGTCATGCAGGAAGACCCAGCCACGACCCATCTTCAATGCTCTTACTGAGGGAAGGAGGTTGTTGGCCAAGATCTCGCGATACATGGCCCCATCCATCCTCCCCTCAATACGGTGCAGTCGTCCTATCCCCTTTGCAGAAAAGCATCCCCAAAGAATGATGTTTCCACCTCCATGCTTTACGGTTGGGATGGTGTTCTTGGGGTTGTACTCATCCTTCTTCTTCCTCCAAACACGGCGAGTGGAGTTTAGACCAAAAAGCTCTATTTTTGTCTCATCAGACCACATGACCTTCTCCCATTCCTCCTCTGGATCATCCAGATGGTCATTGGCAAACTTCAGACGGGCCTGGACATGCGCTGGCTTGAGCAGGGGGACCTTGCGTGCGCTGCAGGATTTTAATCCATGACGGCGTAGTGTGTTACTAATGGTTTTCTTTGAGACTGGTCCCAGCTCTCTTCAGGTCATTGACCAGGTCCTGCCGTGTAGTTCTGGGCTGATCCCTCACCTTCCTCATGATCATTGATGCCCCACGAGGTGAGATCTTGCATGGTGCCCCAGACCGAGGGAGATTGACCGTCATCTTGAACTTCTTCCATTTTCTAATAATTGCGCCAACAGTTGTTGCCTTCTCACCAAGATGCTTGCCTATTGTCCTGTAACCCATCCCAGCCTTGTGCAGGTCTACAATTTTATCCCTGATGTCCTTACACAGCTCTCTGGTCTTGGCCATTGTGGAGAGGTTTGAGTCTGTTTGATTGAGTGTGTGGACAGGTGTCTTTTATACAAGTAACGAGTTCAAACAGGTGCGGTTAATACAGGTAATGAGTAGGAGGGCTTCTTAAAGAAAAACTAACAGGTCTGTGAGAGCCGGAATTCTTACTGGTTGGTAGGTGATCAAATACTTATGTCATGGAATAAAATGCAAATTAATTATTTAAAAATCATACAATGTGATTTTCTGGATTTTTGTTTTAGATTCCGTCTCTCACAGTTGAAGTGTACCTATGATAACAATTACAGACATCTACATGCTTTGTAAGTAGGAAAACCTGCAAAATCGGCAGTGTATCAAATACTTGTTCTCCCCACTGTATATAGGGCAGCAGCTTATAAGGTGGAGTGATGAGTAACCGGGTGGTAGGCTGCTAGTGACAGTGACTAAGTTCAGGGCAGGGTACTGGGGGGAGGCTAGTGACTAAGGTTCAGGGCAGGGTACTGGGGGGAGGTTAGTGACAGTGACTAAGTTCAGGGCAGGGTACTAGGTGGAGGCTAGTGACAGTGACTAAGTTCAGGGCAGGGTACTTGGGGGAGGTTGGCTAGTGACAGTGACTAAGTTCAGGGCAGGGTACTTGGGGGAGGTTGGCTAGTGACCGTGACTAAGTTCAGGGCAGGGTACTGGGGGAGGTTGGCTAGTGACCGTGACTAAGTTCAGGGCAGGGTACTGGGGGGAGGCTAGTGACAGTGACTAAGGTTCAGGGCAGGGTACTGGGGGAGGTTGGCTAGTGACAGTGACTAAGTTCAGGGCAGGGTACTGGGGGAGGTTGGCTAGTGACCGTGACTAAGGTTCAGGGCAGGGTACTGGGGGAGGTTGGCTAGTGACCGTGACTAAGTTCAGGGCAGGGTACTGGGGGAGGTTGGCTAGTGACCGTGACTAAGTTCAGGGCAGGGTACTGGGGGGAGGCTAGTGACAGTGACTAAGGTTCAGGGCAGGGTACTGGGGTGAGGCTGGTGACCGTGACTAAGTTCAGGGCAGGGTACTGGGGAGGTTGGCTAGTGACCGTGACTAAGTTCAGGGCAGGGTACTGGGGGGAGGTTGGCTAGTGACAGTGACTAAGTTCAGGGCAGGGTACTGGGGGGAGGCTGGCTAGTGACAGATTCCGTCTCTCACAGTTGAAGTGTACCTATGATAACAATTACAGACATCTACATGCTTTGTAAGTAGGAAAACCTGCAAAATCGGCAGTGTATCAAATACTTGTTCTCCCCACTGTATATAGGGCAGCAGCTTATAAGGTGGAGTGATGAGTAACCGGGTGGTAGGCTGCTAGTGACAGTGACTAAGTTCAGGGCAGGGTACTGGGGGGAGGCTAGTGACTAAGGTTCAGGGCAGGGTACTGGGGGGAGGTTAGTGACAGTGACTAAGTTCAGGGCAGGGTACTAGGTGGAGGCTAGTGACAGTGACTAAGTTCAGGGCAGGGTACTTGGGGGAGGTTGGCTAGTGACAGTGACTAAGTTCAGGGCAGGGTACTTGGGGGAGGTTGGCTAGTGACCGTGACTAAGTTCAGGGCAGGGTACTGGGGGAGGTTGGCTAGTGACCGTGACTAAGTTCAGGGCAGGGTACTGGGGGGAGGCTAGTGACAGTGACTAAGGTTCAGGGCAGGGTACTGGGGTGAGGCTAGTGACCGTGACTAAGTTCAGGGCAGGGTACTGGGGGAGGTTGGCTAGTGACCGTGACTAAGTTCAGGGCAGGGTACTGGGGGGAGGTTGGCTAGTGACAGTGACTAAGTTCAGGGCAGGGTACTGGGGGGAGGCTGGCTAGTGACAGTGACTAAGTTCAGGGCAGGGTACTGGGGGAGGCTGGCTAGTGACAGTGACTAAGTTCAGGGCAGGGTACTGGGGTGAGGCTAGTGACCGTGACTAAGTTCAGGGCAGGGTACTGGGTGGAGGCTGGCTAGTGACAGTGACTAAGTTCAGGGCAGGGTACTGGGGTGAGGCTGGTGACCGTGACTAAGTTCAGGGCAGGGTACTGGGGGGAGGTTGGCTAGTGATGGCTATTTAACAGTCTGATGGCCTTGACATCTCAGAGACAAACTTCAGACAGACTCCCTCAAACTTCAACTAACAAAAACAATGTAACACAGTTGAATACAGCCACCAATCACTTTGCAGAGAGACTGACAGAGAAAAACTTTACCCTCCCTCCCTTCCTCCCCCAGACCCAGCAGAAGAGCTGAGCTGCGCCACCCAGTAACATCCCCTCCCCCGCATTTCCCCCTATCCCCCCAACCTCTCCTCCCCATCTCTCTCCCACCCTCCCCCCTCATCCCTTCCCTCCCTTCTCCCTCACCCCCTCTACCAAACAGATCTATGAATGCCACCTATCAGGGCTAAACCCAGCGATTAGGGGGAATTTGCCGAAGGGCTCTTTATAGAGGAGAGAAATGTCTGCCGGGACCAGGAATGTGGGAAATGCCTGGCTGGACAAGCAGACTTTTGTACGTTTTTTTGTCGGGGTTCCAGAAGGAAAGAAAGGGGCAGACAAATTGCATCTGCTCCGTTTAGAACCCTCTCCGCTGTTAGAAGTGGAATCAGTTCCCAGAGGCTCTTCTCAAAGGAGGAAGAAGGGAGAGGAGGAGGAGGAGGAGGAGGAGGAGGAGGAGGAGGAGGTTTTGTT
>CM042420.1:25727651-25732651 GCA_023634145.1 Thymallus thymallus
CATACCTCCAGTTCAGCCTAACCCAGCAGTACATACCTCCAGGTCAGCCTAACCCAGCAGTACATACCTGCAGGTCAGCCTAACCCAGCAGTACATACCTCCAGTTCAGCCTAACCCAGCAGTACATACCTCCAGGTCAGCCCCCAGCCTAACCCAGCAGTACATACCTCCAGGTCAGCCCCCAGCCTAACCCAGCAGTACATACCTCCAGGTCAGCCTAACCCAGCAGTACATACCTCCAGGTCAGCCTAACCCAGCAGTACATACCTCCAGTTCAGCCTAACCCAGCAGTACATACCTCCAGGTCAGCCTAACCCAGCAGTACATACCTCCAGGTCAGCCTAACCCAGCAGTACATACCTCCAGGTCAGCCTAACCCAGGAATGACTAATGAGGAAAGTCTTACCACAGGAACTGATGTTGTTTTTATTGTACCTCACTGTGCATGTGATGTCATGGCTATGTGAAGGTAAAGCTCTTCCAATAAGTATGTTGCTCTGGATAAAAGTACATGTTATGCAATGTAAATGTTAATAATAGGGATGCACGATATAAGCATATCGGAATCGGACGATATTAGCTAAAAATGCCAACATCGGCATCGGCTCTATTGATCTGCAATACCGATGTCAAAGATGACGTGCATACCTGTATAACGTAGGTAGATGACGTAATGACGCCACAGAAAATACAGCGCTACACGTGCAACACAGCATTCCTAACCTAGCCCACGAGTTTCAAAGGAAGATAACAAAATAGCCATATTTATCTGCTATTATTTCCTGAGAAGGGGAGAAAGTGAAATCTTTCAATACTACTGTCACGTTGGATATAAGGATGATCGGGAGACAGGCGCAGGAATACAATAAATACACGGGGCGAAACCCGTAATAAATACACGGGGCGAGACCCGTAATAAATACACGGGGCGAAACCCGTAATAAATACACGGGGCGAGACACGTAATAAATACACGGGGCGAGACCCGTAATAAATACACGGGGCGAGACACGTAATAAATACACGGGGCGAGACCCGTAATAAATACACGGGGCGAGACACGTAATAAATACACGGGGCGAGACCCATAATAAATACACGGGGCGAGACCCGTAATAAATACACGGGGCGAGACACGTAATAAATACACGGGGCGAGACACGTAATAAATACACGGGGCGAGACACGTAATAAATACACGGGGCGAGACACGTAATAAATACACGGGGCGAGACACGTAATAAATACACGGGGCGAGACACGTAATAAATACACGGGGCGAGACCCGTAATAAATACACGGGGCGAGACCCGTAATAAATACACGGGGCGAGACACGTAATAAATACACGGGGCGAGACACGTAATAAATACACGGGGCGAGACACGTAATAAATACACGGGGCGAGACCCGTAATAAATACACGGGGCGAGACCCGTAATAAATACACGGGGCGAGACCCGTAATAAATACACGGGACGAGACCCGTAATAAATACACGGGGCGAGACCCGTAATAAATACACGGGGCGAGACACGTAATAAATACACGGGGCGAGACACGTAATAAATACACGGGGCGAGACCCGTAATAAATACACGGGGCGAGACCCGTAATAAATACACGGGACGAGACCCGTAATAAATACACGGGGGCGAGACACGTAATAAATACACGGGGCGAGACCCGTAATAAATACACGGGGCGAGACACGTAATAAATACACGGGGGAAATACACGGAACAAACCTAATTACTCATTTGAAAGTGCATCACCCCCAGACGTTCAGCGACTACTTAGAACAAAAGCAGAAAAAAACTATGCGCACACTTCCAACAACTAAACAAGTTCAAGTTGAGCAGTCATTTGAAAGAGTAAGAACATTTCAGCGAGACAACTCAAAGGGGAAATCCATTAACGCCAAGATAATATCATTCATAGCACTTGACAATCAACCGTTCTCTGTCGTGGATGATGTTGGCTTTTCTCCGACTGGTCGAGAACCTCGAGCCCCGGTACACACTACCAAGTAGGCGCTATTTTTCAGATGTTGCCCTACCGGAGTTACACAGTATTGTTGAAACCCACATCCATGAGCTACTTGCTATGGGTGTCACTGCTATTAGTATGGGATCAATATCATGCCAAATGTAAATCACTTTCCACAAACAAACACCTTTTCATTTGTTTTTTAAATCGATAAATTGCATTAGAATTGTTTTATAACTTCCGATATGCAGGTAATTTCCAAGAGCCTTAAGTAAAATGACTGGCATAAAGATTTGCACATATGCGCAAAAGGTTCTCACACGTACAAAGTCTTAGAAGAAAAAAAAACGACATATTGCTTTCTACGAGTGAGAACTTCTTGTATTTTTCTTGTCGTAAATCCAAAGTCACCTGACTTTGTCGTAACAGTCAAGTGACCTAAGCGCTTCCAAATATGGAGTTATAGAAAGTGATTTCTAGAAATCGCTGGCAGCCTCTCATTCGGCCATGTTGATGCCTGCCTTTCAAGGCTGCAGAAATTATAGTATGGTAACCATAATATGTTAACCATATGTGTAACCGTAGTATGTCCAACGTAAATAATCGAAACCCTAGATGACTCTATATTTGCAACACTATGGCGGTGTACACCCCTTCATCGCCCAAAGAGTTGAATTAGCTGGGCAGTGTGAAAGCACCAGTAAATGTGAAAGATATGTCATACATTGTAAGTGATTATAATCCATCCGCTGTCTCATGTTGCCCAGACGATGAGCATTAAGGAGACAGAAGTATTCCTCCTCTACACTTCCTTATATATGCATTCACAGTGTCGGTGAATTCGTTTAGATTATTATCGGAAGCTACCCGGAACATATCCCAGTCCACGAGATCAAAACAATCTTGGAGTGTGGATTCCGAATGGTCAGACCAGCGTTGAATGGACCGTATTATGGGTACTTCCTGTTTGAGTTTCTGCCTATAGGAGGGGAGGAGCAAAATGGAGTCATGGTCTGATTTGCCAAAAGGGCTGCGGGGGAGGGATTTGTAACCATTCCGGAAGTTTGAATAATAGTGATCCAGAATTTTACCGGCTTGAGTGTTACATTCTATATGTTGGTAGAACTTCGGCAGCCTAGTCCTCAAATTTGCTTTGTTAAAATCCCAGCTATAATAAATGCAGTATGTGGTTTCCACTTTACATAAAGTCCAATGAAGTTCTTTGAGGGCCGACGTGGTATCGGCTTGAGGGGGGATTTATACGACTGTGGCAATGATGGCCGAAAATTCCCTCGGGAGGTAGAACGGTCGGCATTTGATTGTGAGATATCCTAAGTCGGGTGAACAGAAGGACTTCAGTTCCTGTTGTTATCACATTTACACCATAAATCGTTAATCATAAAACATATACCTCCACCCTTCTGTTTCCCAGAGAGATGTTTATTCCTGTCAGCGCGATGTACTGAAAACCCAACTAGCTTTACAGAGTCGAACAAAACATTTCCAGAAAGCCATGTTTCTGTGAAGCAGAGTATGTTAGAATCCCTAGTGTCTCGCTGAAAAGCGACTCTCACCCAGAGCTCATCAACCTTATTATCCAGAGATTGGACATTAGCGAGTAAAATACTTGGGAGCGGTGGGTGGTGTGCACGCTTCCTGAGTCGGACCAGGAGGCTGCCCCGGCGTTGTTGTTGTTGTTTTGGGTCGCCATCTGGGATAAGTTCAATTGCCCTGGGGAGCCCGAATAAAGGGTCTGCTCCGGGAAAGTTGTAATCCTGATCTTAGTGCTGCTGGTTCAGGTGAGTTACCACTGCTCTTATAACCAATAGTTCTTCCTGGCTGTATGTAACGACACAAAACAATATCTGAGATAATAACGTGAAAAAAAGTACATAAACAAACAAAATACTGCATAGTTTCTTAGGAGCTAGTCGCGAAGCAGCCGACCTCACTAATGCTCTTGTGGCTGAATGGAAGCAAGTCCCCGCAGCAATGTTCCAACATCTAGTGGAAAGCCTTCAAAGAAGAGTGGATGCTGTTATAGCAGAAAAAGTGGGACCAACTCCCTATGAATGCCCATCAGCAGGTGTTGGTCATGTGGTGTATGGAAACCACACACACACACACACACACACACACACACACACACACACACACACACACACACACACACACACACACACACACACACACACACACACACACACACACACACACACACACACACACACACAGTTCTGATTCACTCTCTGACTCACAGACCAACAGAGGAAGTCAGTCGACCAGACACACACACACACACTGCTCTTGTGACGGTACTGAGGGATCTTCTGCCCAGAAACTCTCTAAGTGGCCAAGCTCAATATTTTGTCTGCGAGGCATGTTGAGGCTATAAAAAGGTTTTCAATGTTTGACACCAAATTCCCATCACAACACTCCTGCTCTACATGTGCACACATTCACAGACAGAGAGAGGAAAGAGAGAACTTTTCACACTTTGGCAGTCTGAGGGTTTCCCTCCCTCCCTCCCTCCCTCCTCAGTACTTTGTCAGAGAGACTGTTGGATGACTCCCAATCACGCTGCTCATCCCACCACTGCCAGACCTCACTTCCTCCTTCCTCCCTCCCCCCCTTCCCTTGCTCTCTGATTCCAACGCCAAGAGCACCAACTCCTTGTGTGAGATGGGGTGCACTTCCTATCCCTCCCTCCCTCCCTCCCTCCCTCCCACACACACACACACACACACACACACACACACACACACACACACACACACACACACACACACACACACACACACACACACACACACACACACACACACGCTTGTGGCTGCCTCCTGATTCATTCACTTAGTCATTTACGACACGTTTAAGTGTTGTGGGGCTGGAGGAGGCACAGCGGACTGTCTGCCACACCACACAGTAGCCTTCATTTAGCTGGAAGCTGAGGGATGGAGGGTCCTGGGTCCTGGGTGTGAGTGGGCCTGTGGCGGGGATGTGGATGTGGT
>CM042420.1:25737651-25770151 GCA_023634145.1 Thymallus thymallus
GGGGTGTGTGGGGGGGACTGTGTGTTTGTGTGTGGTGTGGGGAGGGTGTGTGGGGGGGAGTTGTGTTTGTGTGTGGTGTGGGGGGGGGTGTGGGGGGGGGACTGTGTGTTTGTGTGTGGTGTGGGGGGGAGTGTGGGGGGGAGTGTGTGTTTGTGTGTGGTGTGGGGGGGGGGTGGGGGGGGAGTGTGTGTTTGTGTGTGGTGTGGGGAGGGTGTGGGGGGGAGTGTGTGTTTGTGTGTGGTGTGGGGGGGAGTGTGTGTTTGTGTGTGGTGTGGGGGGGAGTGTGTGTTTGTGTGTGGTGTGGGGGGGGGTGGGGGGGAGTGTGTGTTTGTGTGTGGTGTGGGGAGGGTGTGGGGGGGAGTGTGTGTTTGTGTGTGGTGTGGGGGGGGAGTGTGTGTTTGTGTGTGGTGTGGGGGGGGTGTGTGTGTTTGTGTGTGGTGTGGGGGGGGAGTGTGTGTTTGTGTGTGGTGTGGGGGGGGTGTGTGTGTTTGTGTGTGGTGTGGGGGGGGAGTGTGTGTTTGTGTGTGGTGTGGGGGGGAGTGTGTGTTTGTGTGTGGTGTGGGGGGGGGTGGGGGGGAGTGTGTGTTTGTGTGTGGTGTGGGGGAGGGGTGTGGGGGGGGAGTGTGTGTTTGTGTGTGGTGTGGGGGGGAGTGTGTGTTTGTGTGTGGTGTGGGGGGGGGTGTGTGTGTTTGTGTGTGGTGTGGGGGGGGGAGTGTGTGTTTGTGTGTGGTGTGGGGGGGGGTGTGGTGTGTTTGTGTGTGGTGTGGGGGGGGGAGTGTGTGTTTGTGTGTGGTGTGGGGGGGGAGTGTGTGTTTGTGTGTGGTGTGGGGGGGGGTGGGGGGGAGTGTGTGTTTGTGTGTGGTGTGGGGAGGGGTGTGGGGGGGGTGTGGGGGGGGACTGTGTGTTTGTGTGTGGTGTGGGGGGGGTGTGGGGGGGAGTGTGTGTTTGTGTGTGGTGTGGGGGGGGGGGTGGGGGGGGAGTGTGTGTTTGTGTGTGGTGTGGGGGAGGGTGTGGGGGGGGAGGTGTGTGTTTGTGTGTGGTGTGGGGGGGAGTGTGTGTTTGTGTGTGGTGTGGGGGGGGTGTGTGTGTTTGTGTGTGGTGTGGGGGGGGAGTGTGTGTTTGTGTGTGTGTGGGGGGGGTGTGTGTTTGTGTGTGGTGTGGGGGGGGGTGGGGGGGAGGGTGTGTGTGTTTGTGTGTGGTGTGGGGGGGGAGTGTGTGTTTGTGTGTGGTGGTGGGGGGGGGGGGGGGGGTGGGGGGGTGTGTGTGTTTGTGTGTGGTGTGGGGGGGGGTGGTGTGTGTTTGTGTGTGGGTGGGGGGGGTGTGTGGTGTTTGTGTGTGGTGTGGGGGGGAGTGTGTGTTTGTGTGTGGTGTGGGGGGGGGAGTGTGTGTTTGTGTGTGGTGTGGGGGGGGGTGTGGGGGGGAGTGTGTGTTTGTGTGTGGTGTGGGGAGGGTGTGGGGGGGAGTGTGTGTTTGTGTGTGGTGTGGGTGGTGTGTGGGGGGGAGTGTGTGTTTGTGTGTGGTGTAGGGGGTGTGGGGGGGAGTGTGTGTTTGTGTGTGGTGTAGGGGGTGTGGGGGGGAGTGTGTGTTTGTGTGTGGTGTAGGGGGTGTGGGGGGGAGTGTGTGTTTGTGTGTGGTGTAGGGGGTGTGGGGGGGAGTGTGTGTTTGTGTGTGGTGTGTTTCTTAGGACTTCTGGAAAGAAATCCAGTCGGCATGTTCAACCTGTGTCGCTCATTCAGCCGACAGAAACTTTCCAACCGGTTCTCTCCATTAAGCAACGAGTCGGAGTCAGAGACTTCTCAGGTCTCTCCTCCACCCGTTACGGGGTCTGAGCCAGCGAAGCCTCCTGCCAAAGACTCCATTACCCGCAATATTAGACTTAAGAATCATCCAGCGATTATACACTGTTTACCAGGGGGCAGGGCTACCGACGTAAAGGCTAATCTGAAGATGGTGCTGGCTAAAACAACATCTGGTGAGTGTAGAGAGTATAGAGATATTGTATTTTAAGGGAATTACTATTATTACCCCAAATGATATCATACACACATTTAGCTATTTAAGTATCTCTTCCTGTCATTTACCTGTACAGTTTGTGGAACCATGCAAGTATTCACTTATCTGTAAATATAACTGTATACCTAACTGTACAGTTAATTTAACCATGCAACATTTTCACTTACCTGTTCATTTAGCCAGTCTGTCTATTAAGTAAACTATTATTACCCTCGCTCATATCATATGCATTTTTAGCTACTGAAGTATTTCTCTGCCATCGACCTGTAATAGTATAGTTAACCATCCAACATCCACCAATGTATAGTGTACATATTCAGCCAACCACCCATAATATGCTATGTCTTTTTATAGCTTTTATTTTTTTTGCACTCCAGATATCTTGTATTTCTATACTTTTTCATACTGCCGCTCTATGTATCATGTACCGTGTATCTGTCTTTTGTGTACTTTCGTTGTGGCATTTTGCACCTGCCCCTGTGTTTTGTTGTAGCTGCTTGACAAAGAAATTCTATCTATTATCTATCTATCTATCTATCTATCTATCTATCTATCTATCTATCTATCTATCTATCTATCTATCTATCTATCTATCTATCTATCTATCTATCTATCTATCTATCTATCTATCTATCTATCTATCTATCTATCTATCTATCTATCTATCTATCTATCTATCTAGAAAGATGTGTCGGCATCGAGTAATTGTCTCTGGCCCCCTCCCAGTTATGGGGAGTGATGAGCTCTACAGCAGAGTCTCACAACTCAATCGCTGGTTGAAAACTGTTTTTTGCCCCTCCCAAAGGATAGAATTTGTAGACAATTGGCCCTCTTTCTGGGACTCACCCACAAACAGGACAAAGCCTGGCCTGCTGAGGAGTGACGGACTCCATCCTAGCTGGAGGGGTGCTCTCATTTTATCTATGAACATAGACGAGGCTCTAACTCCTCTAGCTCCACTATGAGATAGGGTGCAGGCCAGGCAGCAGGCTGTTAGCCAGCCTGACAGTTTAGTGGAGTCTGCCACTAGCATAGTCAGTGTAGTCAGCTCAGTTACCCCCATTGAGACCGTGTCTGTGCTTCGATCTAGGTTGCGCAAACCTAAACATGGCGGTGTTCGCCTTAGTAATCTCACTGGAATAAAGACCTCCTCCATTCCTGTCATTATTGAAAGAGGTTGTGATATCTCACTTCTTAAAATAGGGTTACTTAATGTTAGATCCCTCACTTCCAAGGCAGTTATTGTCAATGAACTAATCACTGATCATAATCTTGATGTGATTGGCCCTGACTGAAACATGGCTTAAGCCTGATGAATTTTACTGTGTTAAATGAGGCCTCTCCTCCTGGTTACACTAGTGACCATGTCCCCCGCGCATCCCGCAAAGGCGGAGGTGTTGCTAACATTTACGATAGCAAATGTCAATTTACCCCCCAAAAAAGACATTGTTTTCATCTTTTGAGCTTCTAGTCATGAAATCTATGCAGCCTACTCAATCACTTTTTATAGCTACAATGTACAGGCCTCCTGGGCCTTATACAGAGTTCCTTACTGAGTTCTCTGAATTTCTATCAGACCTTGTAGTCATGGCAGATAATATTTAAATTTTTGGTGACTTTAACATTCACATGGAAAAGTCCACAGATCCACTACAAAAGGCTTTCGGCGCCATCATCGACTCAGTGGGTTTTGACCAACATGTCACCGGACCTACTCATTGCCACAGTCATACCCTGGATCTAGTTCTGTCCCGTGGAATAAATATTGTGGATCTAAATGTTTTTCCTCATAATCCTGGACTATCGGACGACCATTTTACTTCGTTTGCAATCGCAACAAATAATTTGCTTAGACCCCAACCAAGGATCATCAAAAGCCGTGCTATAAATTTCTCGGACAACCCAAAGATTCCTAGATGCCCTTCCAGACTCCCTCCACCTATCCAAGGATCAGTTAACGATCAAACTGAGGATCTAAATTTAACCTTGCGTAATACCCTAGATATAGTCGCACCCCTAAAAATGAAAAACATTTGCTAAAAGAAACTAGCTCCCTGGTACACAGAAAATACCAGAGCTTTGAAACGAGTTTACAGAAAACTGGAACGGAAATGGCGCTCCACCAAAACTGGAAGTCTTCCTACTAGCTTGGAAAGAAAGTACAGTCCCAATATCGAAGAGTCCTCACTGCTGCTCCATCATCCTGTTTTTCCAACCTAATTGATGAGAATAAGAATAATCCTTCATTTCTATTTGATACTGTTGCAAAGCTAACTAAAAAACGTCAGAGAGGATGCCTTTCACTTCAGCAGTGATGAATTCATGAACTTCTTCAACGAAAAGATCATTATCATTAGAAAGCAAATTACAGACTCCTCTTTGAATCTGTGTATTTCCCCAAAGCTCAGCTGTCCTGAGTCTGACAGAACTGCCAGGACCTCGGATCAATGGAGACACTCAAGTTTTTAATCCTATATCTCTTGACACATTCATGAAAAATGTCATGGCCTCTAAACCTTCAACCTGCATACTGGACCCTATTCCAACTAAACTACTGAAAGAGCTACTTCCTGTGCTCGGCCCTCCTATGTTGAACATAATAAATGGCTCCCTCTCCACCGGATGTGTACCAAACTCTCTAAAAGTGGCAGTAATAAAGCCTCTCTTGAAAAAGCCAAGCCTTGACCCAGAAAATGTAAAAAACTATCGGCCTATATCGAATCTCCCATTTCTCTCAAAAATCGTAGAAAAGGCTGTTGCGCAGCAACTCACTGCCTTCCTGAAGACAAATAATGTATACGAAACACTTCAGTCTGGTTTTAGACCCCATCATAGCACTGAGACTGCACTCGTGAAAGTGGTAAACAACCTTTTAATGGCGTCAGACCAAGGCTCTGCATCTGTCCTCGTGCTCTTAGACCTTAGTGCTGCTTAGTGCACCATCGACCCCCATATTCTTTTGGAGAGATTGGAATCCAGATCTTATCTGTCGGAGAGATATCAGTTCATCTCCGTGGATGGTTTGTCCTCAGACAAATCAATTGTAAGTTTCGGTGATCCTCAAGGTTCCGTTTTAGGGCCACTATTGTTTTCACTATATATTTTACCTCTTGGTGATGTCATTCAGAAACATAATGTTAACTTGCATTCCTATGCGGACGACACACAGCTGAACATTTCGATGAAACATGGTGATGCCCCAAAATTGCCTGCCCTGGAAGCCTGGGTTTCAGACATAAGGAAGTGGATGGCGGCAAATGTTTTACTTTTAAATTCGGACAAAACAGAGATGCTAGTTCTAGGTCCCAAGAAACAAAGAGATCTGCTTTTGGATCTGACAATTAATCTTGATGGTTGTACAGTCGTCCCCCAAGAAACTGTGAAGGACCTCGGCGTTACTCTGGACCCTGATCTATCTTTTAACGAACATATCAAGAATATTTCAAGGACAGCTTTTTTCCATCTTCGTAACATTGCAAAAATCTGACATTTTTTGTCCAGAAATGATGCAGAAAAGCTAATCCATGCTTTTGTCACTTCTAGATTAGATTACTGCAATGCTCTACTCTTGACTAGAACCAAAAAATTACTGTGCTAGCCTCTTTACACTGGCTTCCTGTTAAGGCTAGGGCTGATTTCAAGGTTTTACTGCTAACCTACAAAGCATTACATGGGCTTGCTCCTACTTATCTCTCAGATTTGGTCCTGTCGTACATACCTACGTACGCTCTGGTCACAAGACGCAGGCCTCCTTATTGTCCCTAGAAGCAAACAGCTGGAGTGGGCTTTCTCCTATAGAGCTCAATTTTTATGGAATGGTCTGCCTATCCATGTGAGAGACGCAGACTCCGTCTCAACCTTTAAGTCTTTACTGAAGACTCATCTCTTCAGTAGGTCCTATGATTGAGTGTAGTCTGGCCCAGGGGTGCAAGGGTGAACGGCAAGGCTCTGGAGCGACGAACCACCCTTGCTGTCTCTGCCTGGCCGGTTCCCGTCTCTCCATTGGGATTCTCTGCCTCTGACCCTATTACGGGGGCTGAGTCACTGGCTTTCTGGTGCTTTCCATGCCATCCCTAGGAGGGGTGCGTCACCTCCTGTCCGGTTTGTCGCCCCCTCTGGCTTGTACAGTGGAGGGGATTTTCGTGGGCTATACTCAGCCTTGTCTCAGGGTAGTAAGTTGGTGGTTGTTGATATCCCTCTATTGGTGTGGGGGCTGTGCTTGGCAGAGTGGGTGAGGTTATATCCTGCCTGGTATGCTCCCTCTAATTCTCCCTCTCTACCACTCTACCTCCCCTCCCGGAGGACCTGAGACTACCCGGAGGACCATGCTTCAGGACCACCTGCCCTGATGACTCCTAGCTGTCCCCAGTCCACCTGGTCGTGCTGCTGCACCGGTTTCATCTCTTCTGCCTGCGGTTATGGAACCCTGATCTGTTCATTGGACGTGCCACCTTGTCCCAGACCTGCTGTTTTCACCTCGCTCTCGCTCTATTGCACTGAAAAGCCAAGTGAAATTCACTGCTGATGTATTTACCTGTTGCAACCCCCACAACTACTTTTATTATTATTTGACCCTGCTGGTCATCTATGAACATTTGAACATCTTGGAGAAAGAACTGGCCTTAATGGCTATAAATTGTTATAATCTCCACCCGGCACAGCCAGAAGAGGACTGGCCACCCCTCAGAGCCTGGTTCCTCTCTAGGTTTCTTCCTAGGTTTTGCCTTTCTAGGGAGTTTTTCTAGGGAGTTTTAGCCACCGTGCTTCTACATCTGCATTGCTTGCTGTTTGGGGTTTTAGGCTGGGTTTCGGTATAGCACTTTGTGACATCGGCTGATGTAAAAAGGGCTTTATAAATAAAATTTGATTGATTGATTGACAAGACTGAACTGCTGTTCCAGATCTGATGGACAACAGCAGAGACCAGACTGAACTGGGAGGGGAGAGGAGAGGAGAGGAGAGGAGAGGAGAGGAGAGGAGAGGAGAGGAGAGGAGAGGAGAGGAGAGGAGAGGAGAGGAGAGGAGAGGAGAGGAGAGGAGAGGAGAGGAGAGGAGAGGAGAGGAGAGGAGAGGAGAGGAGAGGAGAGGAGAGGAGAGGAGAGGAGGTAGAGAGCAGGGGAGGAGAGGGGGAAAGGAAATCTCTCTCCCTGTTTTGTCAACATGCCTCTCCCTCTGGACTTCCCAAGGTCTCAGATATTTTTTTTATTAGAAGAGAGGAGGAGAGGAGGGAAGAGGAAAGGATGGAGGAGAGGAGGGAAGTGGAAAGGATGGAGGAGAGGAGGGAAGAGGAAAGGATGGAGGAGAGGAGGGAAGAGGAAAGGATGGAGGAGAGGAGGGAAGAGGAAAGGATGGAGGAGAGGAGGGAAGTGGAAAGGATGGAGGAGAGGAGGGAAGAGGAAAGGATGGAGGAGAGGAGGGAAGAGGAAAGGATGGAGGAGAGGAGGGAAGAGGAAAGGATGGAGGAGAGGAGGGAAGAGGAAAGGATGGAGGAGAGGAGGGAAGAGGAAAGGATGGAGGAGAGGAGGGGGGAAGACAATTAATTCCTGCCATGAGATGTTGACTAGCTATCTGCCAGCCATGCCAACTGGGTTAGGTGTCACCAGAGCCTCATGTCTGTCCTAACTAAGGGTGCTTTCCAGATGGCTCTCTATTCTCCATATATTGCACAACTTTTGACCTGGACCCATAGGGCTAGGGTAGAGATACTGGATAGACCACCACTAGAAGAGGCTTTACTCTCACAGTAGATACTGGATAGACCACCACTAGAAGAGGCTTTACTCTCACAGTAGATACTGGATAGACCACCACTAGAAGAGGCTTTACTCTCACAGTAGATACTGGATAGACCACCACTAGAAGAGGCTTTACTCTCACAGTAGATACTGGATAGACCACCACTAGAAGAGTTTCAAACTGGAGAGATGCATCCAGCTGGAACTGCGCACCGACAGAGAGTATTGTTGTGGGCGGAGGACAGACAACTTTGGGAAAGAAATATGTTTTAGTACAGCATATTACTTTGAATAACTGTCTTTCTGTTGTGTTGTCCCTATGTGTGTGTGCTGTGTTGTCTCTCTGTGTGCTTTGCTGTGTTGTCCCTCTGTGTGTGTGCTGTGCTATCCCTCTGTGTGTGCTGTGTTGTCCCTCTGTGTGTGCTGTGTTAGCCCTCTGTGTGTGCTGTGTTGTCCCTCTGTGTGTGCTGTGTTATCCCTCTGTGTGTGCTGTGTTGTCCCTCTGTGTGTGCTGTGTTGTCCCTCTGTGTGTGCTGTGTTGTCCCTCTGTGTGTGCTGTATTGTCCCTCTGTGTGTGCTGTGTTGTCCCTCTGTGTGTGCTGTGTTGTCCCTCTGTGTGTGCTGTGTTGTCCCTCTGTGTGTGCTGTGTTGTCCCTCTGTGTGTGCTGTGTTGTCCCTCTGTGTGTGCTCTCTCAGCAGATGTTGAGGGGGTCATAAAATAAAAATAATGGCTGCTGAAGGACGTCTGTTGTGAATCTAAATGTGTTCCTAGAATCTCACACCAAAACAGTGTTAAAAGAAAACTAGTCTTGTTTTAAAGAACTCCAGTAGGAAGCCACTGTATTGTTTATTTGATCTTTCAGTTCATTCCCTACAGGAGAGATAAGAGTATCTCAGGTCACCCCTGTAGGAGAGATAAGAGTATCTCAGGTCACCCCTTTAGGAGAGATAAGAGTATCTCAGGTCACCACTACAGGAGAGATAAGAGTATCTCAGGTCACCCCTGTAGGAGAGATAAGAGTATCTCAGGTCACCCCTGTAGGAGAGATAAGAGTATCTCAGGTCACCCCTGTAGGAGAGATAAGAGTATCTCAGGTCACCCCTGTAGGAGAGATAAGAGTATCTCAGGTCACCCCTGTAGGAGAGATAAGAGTATCTCAGGTCACCCCTGTAGGAGAGATAAGAGTATCTCAGGTCACCCCCGTAGGAGAGATAAGAGTATCTCAGGTCACCACTACAGGAGAGATAAGAGTATCTCAGGTCATCCCTGTAGGAGAGATAAGAGTATCTCAGGTCACCACTACAGGAGAGATAAGAGTATCTCAGGTCACCCCTGTAGGAGAGATAAGAGTATCTCAGGTCACCCCTACAGGAGAGATAAGAGTATCTCAGGTCACCACTACAGGAGAGATAAGAGTATCTCAGGTCACCCCTGTAGGAGAGATAAGAGTATCTCAGGTCACCCCTGTAGGAGAGATAAGAGTATCTCAGGTCACCACTACAGGAGAGATAAGAGTATCTCAGGTCACCCCTGTAGGAAAGATAAGAGTATCTCAGGTCACCCCTTTAGGAGAGATAAGAGTATCTCAGGTCACCACTACAGGAGAGATAAGAGTATCTCAGGTCACCCCTGTAGGAGAGATAAGAGTATCTCAGGTCACCCCTGTAGGAGAGTTAAGAGTATCTCAGGTCACCCCTGTAGGAGAGATAAGAGTATCTCAGGTCACCCCTGTAGGAGAGATACTCTTATCCACACTGATACCTCTAACATACCTTTTAACCTGAAGATATCCACACTGATACCTCTAACATACCTTTTAACCTGAAGATATCCACACTGATACCTCTAACATACCTTTTAACCTGAAGATATCCACCCTGATACCTCTAACATACCTTTTAACCTGAAGATATCCACACTGATACCTCTAACATACCTTTTAACCTGAAGATATCCACACTGATACCTCTAACATACCCTTTAACCTGAAGATATCCACACTGATACCTCTAACATACCTCTTAACCTAAAGATATCCACACTGATACCTCTAACATTCCTTTTAACCTGAAGATATCCACACTGATACCTCTAACATACCTTTTAACCTGAAGATATCCACACTGATACCTCTGTCTCTGCGTTCAAATGACTCAGAAACACCTAAACAACTGACAGGTTATATCATGTTAAATACAGTGGGGAGAACAAGTATTTGATACACTGCCGATTTTGCAGATTTTCCCACTTACAAAGCATGTAGAAGTCTGTCATTTTTATCATAGGTACACTTCAACTGTGAGAGACGGAATCTACAACAAAAATCCAGAAAATCACATTGTATGATTTTTAAATAATTAATTTGCATTTTATTGCATGACATAAGTATTTGATCACCTACCAACCAGTAAGAATTCCGGCTCTCACAGACCTGTTAGTTATTCTTTAAGAAGCCCTCCTGTTCTCCACTCATTACCTGTATTAACTGCACCTGTTTGAACTCGTTACCTGTATAAAAGACACCTGTCCACACACTCAATCAAACAGACTCCAACCTCTCCACAATGGCCAAGACCAGAGAGCTGTGTAAGGACATCAGGGATAAAATTGTAGACCTGCACAAGGCTGGGATGGGCTACAGGACAATAGGCAAGCAGCTTGGTGAGAAGGCAACAACTGTTGGCGCAATTATTAGAAAATTGAAGAAGTTCAAGATGACGGTCAATCTCCCTCGGTCTGGGGCACCATGCAAGATCTCACCTCGTGGGGCATCAATGATCATGAGGAAGGTGAGGGATCAGCCCAGAACTACACGGCAGGACCTGGTCAATGACCTGAAGAGAGCTGGGACCACAGTCTCAAAGAAAACCATTAGTAACACACTACGCCGTCATGGATTAAAATCCTGCAGCGCACGCAAGGTCCCCCTGCTCAAGCCAGCGCATGTCCAGGCCCGTCTGAAGTTTGCCAATGACCATCTGGATGATCCAGAGGAGGAATGGGAGAAGGTCATGTGGTCTGATGAGACAAAAATAGAGCTTTTTGGTCCAAACTCCACTCGCCGTGTTTGGAGGAAGAAGAAGGATGAGCACAACCCCAAGAACACCATCCCAACTGTGAAGCATGGAGGTGGAAACATCATTCTTTGGGGATGCTTTTCTGCAAAGGGGACAGGACGACTGCACCGTATTGAGGGGAGGATGGATGGGGCCATGTATCACGAGATCTTGGCCAACAACCTCCTTCCCTCAGTAAGAGCGTTGAAGATGGGTCGTGGCTGGGTCTTCCAGCATGACAACGACCCGAAACACACAGCCAGGGCAACTAAGGAGTGGCTCCGTAAGAAGCATCTCAAGGTCCTGGAGTGGCCTAGCCAGTCTCCAGACCTGAACCCAATAGAAAATCTTTGGAGGGAGCTGAAAGTCCGTATTGCCCAGCGACAACCCCGAAACCTGAAGGATCTGTATGGAGGAGTGGGCCAAAATCCCTGCTGCAGTGTGTGAAAACCTGGAAACGTGTGATCTCTGTAATTGCAAACAAAGGTTTCTGTACCAAATATTAAGTTCTGCTTTTCTGATGTATCAAATACTTATGTCATGCAATAAAATGGAAATTAATTACTTAAAAATCATACAATGTGATTTTCTGGATTTTTGTTTTAGATTCCGTCTCTCACAGTTGAAGAGTACCTATGATAAAAATTACAGACTTCTACATGCTTTGTAAGTGGGAAAACCTGCAAAATCGGCAGTGTATCAAATACTTGTTCTCCCCACTGTATCAGGTTTAAAACGTCTTGTGGAAGAGTTTGTTTAAGTCGTGTTGAGATTTCATGCATGTGTATACACGCACGCACGCACACACACACACACACACACACACACACACACACACACACACACACACACACACACACACACACACACACACACACACACACACACACATACACATACACAGTGTTTGGAGGAATGGGGTCAAAGGTAACTCACCCATTTCCTGGGTCTGCCTCTGGGTCTCTTCTCTCCTGAGGCCAGGGCTTTCTGCAAAATAAACACAACACTCCTCATTAGACACAACATATAGAAAATATATCTAGAAATAACTCTAGAAATATATCTAGAAAAATATTTAGAAATATATCTAGAAAAATATCTAGAAAAATATTTAGAAATATATCTAGAAATATATATAGAAATATATATAGAAATATATCTAGGAATATATCTAGAAAAATATATAGAAATATATATAGAAATATATCTCATATATCATATTTCTTCACTTAACAGAAAAAACAAATGCATTAACATGACATTAGATCTTTCAGTCATTTAGCAGATACTCTTATTCAGAGCTACTTACAATCAGTTATACTCTTAGAAAACATGTGGCTGTCCCCATAAGAGAACCCTCCCTCAATCCCTCCCTCCCTGCCTCCCTCAATCCCTCCATCCCTGCCTCCCTCCATCCCTCCCTCCCTCAATCCCTCCATCCCTCCCTCCCTCAATCCCTCCATCCCTGCCTCCCTCCATCCCTGCCTCCCTCCATCCCTCCCTCCCTCAATCCCTCCCTCCCTGCCTCCCTCCATCCCTGCCTCCCTCAATCCCTCCCTCTCTCCATCCCTCCCTCCCTCCCTGCCTCCCTCAATCCCTTCATCCCTGCCTCCCTCAATCCCTCCCTCTCTCCATCCCTCCCTCCATCCCTCCCTCCCTCAATCCCTCCCTCTCTCCATCCCTCCCTCCATCCCTCCCTCCCTCCCTCCCTCCATCCCTGCCTCCCTCCATCCCTCCCTCCCTCAATCCCTCCATCCCTGCCTCCCTCCATCCCTCCCTCCCTGCCTCCCTCCCTCCCTCCCTCCCTCCCTCCCTCCATCCATCCCTCCCTGCCTCCCTCCCTCCCTCCATCCCACCCTCTCTCCATCACTCCCTCCCTCCCTCCCTCCATCCCCCCCTCCCTCCCTCCCTCCCTCCCTGCCTCCCTCCCTCCCTCCCTGCCTCCCTCCCTCCATCCATCCCTCCCTCTCTCCATCCCTCCCTCCCTGCCTCCCTCCCTCCCTCCCTCCCTCCCTCCCTCCCTCCCTCCCTCCCTCCCTCCCTCCCTCTCCATCCCTCCCTACCTCCCTCCATCCCTCCCTCCCTGCCTCCCTCCATCCATCCCACCCGAGTCACGGCCTGTTCACCCCACAACATTTTGATGCACCTGCGATAAAATATGTGTACGCGACCAATAACATTTTATTTGATAATTGTCTCAGACGGTAGAGCTATACGGCTCCTTCTTATCATATCTCTGTGACTACCTCCTCCTCCTCCTTCACCTCCTCCTCCTCTTATACCTCATCCTCATCTACCTCCTCCTCTTCCTCCTCCACTTCTACCTCCTCCTCATATACCTCCTCCCTCTCCTCTTCCTCCTCCTCTTCTACCTCCTCCTCCGAATCCAGATCCTCTTCTTCTACCTCCTCCTCCTCACTCTTCTAGCTCCTCCTCCTCCTCTTCCACTTACTCCTCTTCCACCTCCTCCTTTTCTACCTCCGCCTCTTCTACCGCCTCCTCCTCTCTTCCACCTCCTGCTCTTCCTCACTCTTCCACTTCATCATCCTCTACCTCCTCCTCTTCTTCAACCTCCTCTTCCTCCTCCTCATCTTCTACCTCCTCCTCCTCTTCAACCTCCACTTCATCCTCCTCTTCTACCTCCTCCTTCTCCTCCTCCTCTTCTACCTCCTCCTCCTCACTTCCACCTCCTCCTCCACCTCTTCCTCTTCTACCTCCTCTTCAACCTCCTCCTCTTATTCTCCTCCTCCTCTTCCACCTCCACTTCCAGCTACTTCCTCCTCCTCCTCCTCCTCCTCTACCTCCTCCTCTTCTAACTCCTCTACCTCTTCCTCCTATACCTCCTCCTCTTCTACCTCCTCCTCTTCCTCCTCTTCCACCTCCTCCTCCTTCTCCTATTCTACCTCCTCCTCCTCTTCCTCCTCCTCCTCTTCTACCTCCTCCTCCTCTTCTGCCTCCTCCTCCTCTTCTGCCTCCTCCTCTTCTGCCTCCTCCTCCTCCTCCTCCTCCTCCTCCTCTTCTACCTCCTCCTCCTCTTCTGCCTCCTCCTCCTCTTCTGCCTCCTCCTCTTCTGCCTCCTCCTCCTCCTCCTCCTCTTCTGCCTCCTCCTCCTCCTCCTCCTCTTCTGCCTCCTCCTCCTCCTCCTCTTCTACCTCCTCCTCCTCCTCCTCTACCTACCATCATATAGTGTGGCTTTGTGATGGTAACTGAGGTAATCTGAGTGTAGTGGTGTTACTGGTTGGAACACATGTTATATTGTACTGATCAGGAAACACATTGATAAATGACCAATGTCATTTACCCTCAAGGCCTCTATTATTAGCCAAATAATGATAATTTTGTGCATAAACCCAATTCAGACAGGCCCACCGGGCTAAAGATGGACCAGGCCAAGTTGCATTTACTCAAACTCCCCCGTCTCAGAGAGATCCCCTCTGCAGGTGGTTCGTCTCACAGCCTCATCTCTCTGGTGAGATGATCCCTTAGCTGCCAAACACACACACACCCTTATCTGCCCGAAATCCCCACTACTACCCCTACTAGCCTATCAGTCACATAGAGTGCCAACTACATCCCACAAACCAACACGCCTAAAGGACTAAAAGCCAGTGAGATGATTATTCACAGAAGAACACATTTATGTTGACATTTTTCTCAGTGTGTCTGAAGACGTGCTCCATTTCCTACATTCCACCCTTATTCCCATGGTGCTGCAGACAGACTCACAGAATAGATGGCCCCAGACAGGGCCTGGGTCTCAAATTACACCCCATGCCCTACTTAGTGCACCACTTTTGACCAGAGACATTTGGGACAAAGCCCATATTTACAGCAGGGACTAAGTCAGACTGGAACTTGTCTGGTTAACATACAGCCTACTGTCTGGTTAACATACAGCCTCCTGTCTGGTTAACATACAGCCTCCTGTCTGGTTAACATACATCCTCCTGTCTGGTTAACATACAGCCTCCTGTCTGGTTAACATACATCCTCCTGTCTGGTTAACATACAGCCTCCTGTCTGGTTAACATACATCCTTCTGTCTGGTTAACATACAGCCTCCTGTCTGGTTAACATACAGCCTCCTGTCTGGTTAACATACAGCCTCCTGTCTGGTTAACATACAGCCTCCTGTCTGGTTAACATACAGCCTCCTGTCTGGTTAACATACATCCTCCTGTCTGGTTAACATACAGCCTCCTGTCTGGTTAACATACATCCTCCTGTCTGGTTAACATACATCCTCCTGTCTGGTTAACATACAGCCTCCTGTCTGGTTAACATACATCCTCCTGTCTGGTTAACATACAGCCTCCTGTCTGGTTAACATACATCCTCCTGTCTGGTTAACATACATCCTCCTGTCTGGTTAACATACATCCTCCTGTCTGGTTAACATACATCCTCCTGTCTGGTTAACATACATCCTCCTGTCTGGTTAACATACATCCTCCTGTCTGGTTAACATACAGCCTCCTGTCTGGTTAACATACATCCTCCTGTCTGGTTAACATACAGCCTCCTGTCTGGTTAACATACATCCTCCTGTCTGGTTAACATACAGCCTCCTGTCTGGTTAACATACATCCTCCTGTCTGGTTAACATACATCCTCCTGTCTGGTTAACATACAGCCTCCTGTCTGGTTAACATACATCCTCCTGTCTGGTTAACATACAGCCTCCTGTCTGGTTAACATACATCCTCCTGTCTGGTTAACATACAGCCTCCTGTCTGGTTAACATACATCCTCCTGTCTGGTTAACATACAGCCTCCTGTCTGGTTAACATACATCCTCCTGTCTGGTTAACATACATCCTCCTGTCTGGTTAACATACATCCTCCTGTCTGGTTAACATACATCCTCCTGTCTGGTTAACATACATCCTCCTGTCTGGTTAACATACAGCCTCCTGTCTGGTTAACATACATCCTCCTGTCTGGTTAACATACATCCTCCTGTCTGGTTAACATACATCCTCCTGTCTGGTTAACATACATCCTCCTGTCTGGTTAACATACATCCTCCTGTCTGGTTAACATACATCCTCCTGTCTGGTTAACATACAGCCTCCTGTCTGGTTAACATACATCCTCCTGTCTGGTTAACATACAGCCTCCTGTCTGGTTAACATACATCCTCCTGTCTGGTTAACATACATCCTCCTGTCTGGTTAACATACATCCTCCTGTCTGGTTAACATACATCCTCCTGTCTGGTTAACATACAGCCTCCTGTCTGGTTAACATACAGCCTCCTGTCTGGTTAACATACAGCCTCCTGTCTGGTTAACATACAGTTCTGCTTTTCTGATGTATCAAATACTTATGTCATGCAATAAAATGCAAATTAATTACTTAAAAATCATACAATGTGATTTTCTGGATTTTCAGTTGAAGAGTACCTATGATAAAAATTACAGACCTCTACATGCTTTGTAAGTAGGAAAACCTGCAAAATCGGCAGTGTATCAAATACTTGTTCTCCCCACTGTATCTGGTTAATGTTTAAACCACTAAGGCCATAATTAACATGGCACAATGCTTTGGATAGGCCAGAATCTTAGCCAATCCTAATTCCTAGTTCAGATGAAAACATGGCTTATATTTATCACAAGATAATTGTTACCATTGTCCATTTCTCAGGCTGCTTCCTAAAGGGCACCCTGTTCCCTATATAGTGCACTACTTTGACCAGAGACCTATGGGCCCCGGTCAATAGTAGTGCACTTAATTAGGAAGAGGGTACAATTTGGAATTCAGCCATAATTTAGGAGGTCATTTGTTTTGGTTTTATAACCAATGAATGACTTCTTTCCCAGAAAGCACATCTGTGGCACACAGAGGGTCATTCAAACAATAGGGTGCCATTTGGGACGCAGCGCGTGTCAAAGCCCTGTATATCAAGAGGAGATGAGGATTACACTGAAAGCCCAGTGGTTCTGTTTTCAGACAAGAGGAGAGGAGACACCATTGTGTGCATACTGGCTCCTTATGGTGTAGGGTGAAGGTGATGAGATGCTGATCTGAGGCCAGTCCATCACCATCGACTGTCCATTTCCAAGGCTTTCCTTGTCGATCGTCAAACATTTCAATAAAAAGCCCAACGATAAAGCTTTGCGTTCCTATTTTATTTGTTTCTTGCTGTTTGCAGTAGGTTAGTTTGATTCAGCTGCCCTGCGCGACGGGTAGTCGAAATGATCCCATTTTGAACCATTTCATGTGTCTGGTTCAACTCCGCCTACCAGGTGGGCCCGAAGAGCAAATCAAGTGCACCTATAGGCCTACCGCTGGCCAATCAGATAGCACAGATGACCTGCAACTTCCACCAGCCCACTGCGAAGTTGACAGTCGACTACTGTGTGACTAGAGAGAGACTGTCAACGAATACAGCAAATAGGTAATGTTTTATTCAGCACGGTCAACACTTTATTCAACACTTTAATAAGTCAGAAAACGCTGTCTCCCTATCCACTCGCGCTACAAAGTGTATCGATAGACTTGCGTTGTTATTAACGGCTTGTCTTTTTAATATCGAGGAGGATTTCACGTTCTCTGGTCATACCAGTAACAACATGAATTGGTGCATGAGGCAGAAATAATGAAGTGTGACTGGAGTTTCATATGCCTCACGTTTTGAAATATAATTTATAAATTGTTTGAGAAGAACAACATTAGCAGGGCAATTTAAGTATAGCCAATATGCAGTGATAATGTATTGGGCCTATAGCCTTCTGAACAAACTTCATTACTCCAGAACTGTTTTTAATTGGTTAATTTTGCATAGGCTTAAGTTTTTAAGTCATGTTTAAGAAAATATCAGAGCGGTAGATCTTGGGCCTGCATTTTGACTCAGAAAGTGAACTGGGCTCAGAAAAGGTTGGTAACCAATGCCATAGACTCTATTAGCAGGTTGGCTAATAGAAGGAATCTGTTGAAATCAGCATCTTGATTCAGACATGTTGTTATTGCATTGAGAATAATCTGCCAAATACATGAGTCATCCTATTGTTGTTTTACAAACAAACGTTTACAATGACTGTAACGTGGGTTTAATTCCTGCTGGGGCCATACATAGGACAATGGTTTAATTCCTGCTTGGGCCATACATAGGACAATGGTTTAATTCCTGCTGGGGCCATACATAGGACAATGGGTTAATTCCTGCTGGGGCCATACATAGGACAATGGGTTAATTCCTGCTGGGGCCATACATAGGACAATGGGTTAATTCCTGCTGGGGCCATACATAGGACAATGGGTTAATTCCTGCTGGGGCCATACATAGGACAATGGGTTAATTCCTGCTGGGGCCATACATAGGACAATGGGTTTAATTCCTGCTGGGGCCATACATAGGACAATGGGTTAATTCCTGCTGGGGCCATACATAGGACAATGGGTTAATTCCTGCTGGGGCCATACATAGGACAATGGGTTAATTCCTGCTGGGGCCATACATAGGACAATGGGTTTAATTCCTGCTGGGGCCATACATAGGACAATGGGTTAATTCCTGCTGGGGCCATACATAGGACAATGGGTTAATTCCTGCTGGGGCCATACATAGGACAATGGGTTTAATTCCTGCTGGGGCCATACATAGGACAATGGGTTAATTCCTGCTGGGGCCATACATAGGACAATGGGTTAATTCCTGCTGGGGCCATACATAGGACAATGGGTTAATTCCTGCTGGGGCCATACATAGGACAATGGGTTAATTCCTGCTGGGGCCATACATAGGACAATGGGTTTAATTCCTGCTGGGGCCATACATAGGACAATGGGTTAATTCCTGCTGGGGCCATACATAGGACAATGGGTTAATTCCTGCTGGGGCCATACATAGGACAATGGGTTAATTCCTGCTGGGGCCATACATAGGACAATGGGTTAATTCCTGCTGGGGCCATACATAGGACAATGGGTTAATTCCTGCTGGGGCCATACATAGGACAATGGGTTTAATTCCTGCTGGGGCCATACATAGGACAATGGTTTCTACTATAATAGCACTGTGTCCATGCATGTGCGTCGCTGCAGGTGTGTGCTCCACTGGTATGCCTGAGTTAGAGGTGCTGTTGAGGTGTCAGTGCTAGGGGGAGGTGCTGAGGTGTCAGGTTTAGGTGTTGAGGTGTTAGGGTGAGGGTAGATGTTGAGGTGTCAGGAATATGGAGAGGTGTTGAGGTGTCAGGGTTAGGGTGAGGTGTTGAGGTGTCAGGTGAGGTGTTGAGGTGTCAGGGTGAGGTGTTGAGGTGTCAGGGTTAGGGTGAGGTGTCAGGGTGAGGGTGAGGTGTTGAGGTGTCAGGGTTAGGTTGAGGTGTTGAGGTATCAGGGTGAGGTGTTGAGGTGTCAGGGTTAGGTTGAGGTGTTGAGGTATCAGGGTGAGGTGTTGAGGTGTCAGGGTTAGGTTGAGGTGTTGAGGTGTCAGGGTGTGTGTGTGTGTGTGTGTGTGTGTGTGTGTGTGTGTGTGTGTGTGTGTGTATGTGTGTGTGTGTGTGTGTGTGTGTGTGTGTGTGTGAGAGTGTGTGTGTGGGTGAGTGTGTGTGTGTGTGTGTGTGTGTGTGTGTGTGTGTGTGTGTGTGTGTGTGTGTGTGTGTGTGTGTGTGTGTGTGTGTGTGTGTGTGTGTGTGTGTGTGTGTGTGTGTTAAGGTTAGGTGTTTCAGCAGCATGGTTCTCACCCTGGCGGCTGCCTTGGAGGGGCATTTGTTCTTGCTGCCTCTGGGACGGCCCCTTGGTCGTTTAGGGACAGGCTCTCCAGTAGGTTCCTACAGACAGACAGAGAGACAGACAGAGAGACAGAGAGACAGACAGACAGACAGACAGACAGACAGACAGACAGACAGACAGACAGACAGACAGACAGACAGACAGACAGACAGACAGACAGGCAGACAGAGTCAGACAGAGAGACAGACAGAGAGACAGGCAGACAGACAGACAGGGGAGAAACAAGGTGAACATGAACATAGGGCTGAGCTTAGATTAGAGGATTGAGGACAGGAAACATAGTACGTGTCCCAAATTGCATCCTATTCCCTATTTATTGCACTACTTTTGACCAGGACTGGTTTTACCAGGGTCCATAGGCACCATATAGGGAATAGGGTGCCATTTGGTACGCAGACAAAGCTATGGCCCACTACCTCCCTCCCCCCCTCTCCCTCCTCACTCTCTCTCCTAAAGGAAAAGGTCCCTTTCAACAATGTGCCCATTTACTGGTGGTCTCTTGGTCTTTATACAGTTTACTGGTGGTCTCTTGGTCTTTATACAGTTTACTGGTGGTCTCTTGGTCTTTCTACAGTTTACTGGTGGTCTCTTGGTCTTTATACAGTTTACTGGTGGTGTCTTGGTCTTTATACAGTTTACTGGTGGTGTCTTGGTCTTTATACAGTTTACTGGTGGTGTCTTGGTCTTTATACAGTTTACTGGTGGTCTCTTGGTCTTTCTACAGTTTACTGGTGGTCTCTTGGTCTTTATACAGTTTACTGGTGGTGTCTTGGTCTTTATACAGTTTACTGGTGGTCTCTTGGTCTTTATACAGTTTACTGGTGGTGTCTTGGTCTTTATACAGTTTACTGGTGGTCTCTTGGTCTTTATACAGTTTACTGGTGGTGTCTTGGTCTTTATACAGTTTACTGGTGGTCTCTTGGTCTTTATACAGTTTACTGGTGGTGTCTTGGTCTTTATACAGTTTACTGGTGGTCTCTTGGTCTTTATACAGTTTACTGGTGGTGTCTTGGTCTTTATACAGTTTACTGGTGGTCTCTTGGTCTTTATACAGTTTACTGGTGGTGTCTTGGTCTTTATACAGTTTACTGGTGGTCTCTTGGTCTTTATACAGTTTACTGGTGGTCTCTTGGTCTTTATACAGTTTACTGGTGGTCTCTTGGTCTTTATACAGTTTACTGGTGGTGTCTTGGTCTTTATACAGTTTACTGGTGGTCTCTTGGTCTTTATACAGTTTACTGGTGGTCTCTTGGTCTTTATACAGTTTACTGGTGGTCTCTTGGTCTTTATACAGTTTACTGGTGGTCTCTTGGTCTTTATACAGTTTACTGGTGGTGTCTTGGTCTTTCTACAGTTTACTGGTGGTGTCTTGGTCTTTATACAGTTTACTGGTGGTCTCTTGGTCTTTATACAGTTTACTGGTGGTCTCTTGGTCTTTATACAGTTTACTGGTGGTCTCTTGGTCTTTATACAGTTTACTGGTGGTCTCTTGGTCTTTATACAGTTTACTGGTGGTCTCTTGGTCTTTATACAGTTTACTGGTGGTCTCTTGGTCTTTATACAGTTTACTGGTGGTGTCTTTGTCTTTATACAGTTTAATGGTGGTGTCTTGGTCTTTCTACAGTTTACTGGTGGTGTCTTTGTCTTTATACAGTTTACTGGTGGTGTCTTGGTCTTTCTACAGTTTACTGGTGGTGTCTTGGTCTTTCTACAGTTTACTGGTGGTGTCTTGGTCTTTCTACAGTTTACTGGTGGTGTCTTGGTCTTTCTACAGTTTACTGGTGGTGTCTTGGTCTTTATACAGTTTACTGGTGGTCTCTTGGTCTTTCTATCATGTGTGTGCGAGGAAGAGAGTTGTTTCGTGTAGCTCAGATGGTAGAGCATGGTGCTTGCAATGCCAGGGTTGTGGGTTTGATTCCCAATGGGGACTAGTATGAAAAAAGTATGAACATGTATTCACTAACTTTAAGCGTCTGCTAAATGAATAAAACCTCATGTAAATATTTCTGCAGTCAAAAAACGATCTATACTCTCACACTAAATCTGCCCTCAGACTGTTTTTAAAGAATAGGCATTGCCACCGTTTACCAGCATGCACTTTCACAGCCCTTCACTGAATATGACAGGTTACTAATCTATGAATAACTCAAAAAGACAAGCTCAGTTATGGTACCTTGTTTATTACTAAGAATATAATGTAAAGATATGTCCCTTTATACATATCAGTGGGTAATACTCCTTTATACATATCAGTGGGTAATACCCATTTATACATATCAGTGGGTAATACTCCTTTATACATATCAGTGGGTAATACTCCTTTATTCTTACACACTGCAACCAGCCCCCATGTTAAAGGATGGGGGCTGGTTGCATTGAAAATTAGGGAGGTGTTAAAAAATTGAAGTGTTCATGAATTGACCTGCAGAGAAGCAGAGAACAATTCACACAGACCTGATATCTGCAGAGAAGCAGAGAACCATTCACACAGATCTGATATCTGCAGAGAAGCAGAGAACCATTCACACAGACCTGATATCTGCAGAGAAGCAGAGAACCATTCACACAGACCTGATATCTGCAGAGAAGCAGAGAACCATTCACACAGACCTGATATCTGCAGAGAACCATTCATACAGACCTGATATCTGCAGAGAAGCAGAGAACCATTCACACAGACCTGATATCTGCAGAGAACCATTCATACAGACCTGATATCTGCAGAGAAGCAGAGAACCATTCACACAGACCTGATATCTGCAGAGAACCATTCATACAGACCTGATATCTGCAGAGAAGCAGAGCACCATTCACACAGACCTGATATCTGCAGAGTAGAGAACCATTCACACAGACCTGATATCTGCAGAGAACCATCCACACAGACCTGATATCTGCAGAGAAGCAGAGAACCATTCACACAGACCTGATATCTGCAGAGAAGCAGAGAACCATTCACACAGACCTGATATCTGCAGAGAACCATTCATACAGACCTGATATCTGCTGAGAAGCAGAGAACCATTCACACAGACCTGATATCTGCAGAGAAGCAGAGAACCATTCACACAGACCTGATATCTGCAGAGAACCATTCATACAGACCTGATATCTGCAGAGAAGCAGAGAACCATTCACACAGACCTGATATCTGCAGAGAAGCAGAGAACCATTCACACAGACCTGATATCTGCAGAGAAGCAGAAAACCATTCACACAGACCTGATATCTGCAGAGAACCATCCACACAGACCTGATATCTGCAGAGAAGCAGAGAACCATTCACACAGACCTGATATCTGCAGAGAACCATTCATACAGACCTGATATCTGCTGAGAAGCAGAGAACCATTCACACAGACCTGATATCTGCAGAGAACCATCCACACAGACCTGATATCTGCTGAGAAGCAGAGAACCATTCACACAGACCTGATATCTGCAGAGAACCATTCATACAGACCTGATATCTGCTGAGAAGCAGAGAACCATTCACACAGACCTGATATCTGCAGAGAACCATCCACACAGACCTGATATCTGCTGAGAAGCAGAGAACCATTCACACAGACCTGATATCTGCAGAGAACCATCCACACAGACCTGATATCTGCTGAGAAGCAGAGAACCATTCACACAGACCTGATATCTGCAGAGAAGCAGAGAACCATTCACACAGACCTGATATCTGCTGAGAAGCAGAGAACCATTCACACAGACCTGATATCTGCTGAGAAGCAGAGAACCATTCACACAGACCTGATATCTGCAGAGAACCATTCACACAGACCTGATATCTGCAGAGAAGCAGAGAACCATTCACACAGACCTGATATCTGCAGAGAACCATCCACACAGACCTGATATCTGCTGAGAAGCAGAGAACCATTCACACAGACCCGATATCTGCAGAGAAGCAGAGAACCATTCACACAGACCTGATATCTGCTGAGAAGCAGAGAACCATTCACACAGACCTGATATCTGCTGAGAAGCAGAGAACCATTCACACAGACCTGATATCTGCAGAGAAGCAGAGAACCATTCACACAGACCTGATATCTGCTGAGAAGCAGAGAACCATTCACACAGACCTGATAAGTGTATTCTGGTTACAGGGTCTGTGGAAATGCAGGAATCATGACTTGGTCTTTTGGTGGCTTTTAATTGACTATATTGTTTTACCCCTTTCAGATAACAGCTGCTATAAAGAGGCAGGCATGGTGCGTTAGTGGGATCTTTGTCTGTGTATGAAAGAGGTATGTAATGTCAAACTGTTGTGCTTTGGCCACCAGTTGGTGTTTGTATTTTGAAAAACGGAATGTGTTTTCTGAATGTTGACGTGAGTCACATTATGACTTCCTTTAGGCACTGAATCATATCCTTTATCAACCATAAACACATCTACATGAATACTTTAAATGTCTCTCTGGTGTTACAGGATGTGTGAGTCAACTTGATGGAACATCTTCTTATGAACCTCACCTAGCTATAGACGACCACGCATGGTCAATCAAAACATAGCCTAAATAGGTTGCTACAGTAAGACAGCCTGTCTGTCTCGAACCAAGAAGAAGTCATCGCAAATGCAACCTAATTGTTGAGTCGTTCAGGGCAGTTATATTGAAGGACTGGGATTTACTGGCGAACAAAGGGGGGGAAACATCCTTAGGACTATATAATTTCTAAACTAGAAACAGCCGTTACTTTTCACACAATAATATTATATTATCTGTATTTTTTAATTGTATAGTTCTGCAATCCTAGTTTCACGATTGTTAAATCGTGAAACTAAACCCCGACGGTTCGATGGGCTTAACTACAACGACTGAGTAATCTCTATTTACAATCATTTCCAACCTAACCACCTATAACCGCATTTCAAAACAAACCGAACAATTTTGTAAACAGCAACAACAACATTACATGCTTTACTGTCCCTGCAGGTCCGTTTGATTGTTGCGTTAACAACATCGGTATAGCGCTGCATCCGGACAGAGTTGCCTATCCCCAAAGCGCAATGGGAACACACACACACACACACACACACACTAGCATAGTGGCAACGTCATAATATGTCTGGTATGTATGTTAGCCTACATCGGATAAATAAATACATTAGGACCGACCTTAACTGGCTTCCTCGGTCTGCCCGGTCTGCGCTTGGCCGGAGCCTCTGCAGCCGCCGCGGGCTCCGGCTCCTGGGTCCCGGTCCCGGTCCCGGTCCCTGAACTCTCCCCGGCTTCTTCACCGCGTGCACTCATTGTGCCTTTGTACCAAATAGTAATATCTCCTGCAGCAGTTTATGGTATACTGTACAACACACACGGTCAGCCTGGAGCCTATCCTGCCCTGCCTGCCTGCACACCAACCGACCACACCGCCAGCCACCGGACGTCCTGGTGCACGAGCTTGAGAGGGGGATCCTCTTGTTGTAAACTAATGCACGAATCAACCGGCGGGTAGGCTATCAAAGTTAAACGGAATAAGTTGGTGCTACTCAAAAGAAAAACAAAAGAAAAAAAACGCCGGAGGGAGATGTTGCTTGACTGTATTATGAACAGCACGTGCTTCCCACTTCAGTATTTGGCTCAGAAAAAACTCTCCCGGTCTCCTCTCTCTGTCGATGTGGGTGGGGGTGGCTTTGGTGATAAAATAAGCCGTGATCGATTGGAATTTCAGCTCCTGTCGTTACAAATGAGCGGGAGACCTATTGAAAAGAAATGGTGACAGCGCGCACTGTCAAATCCACGTGTCGCGATTTAACTGACAAATAACATTATCTAGACTTGTATAACCTAGTCTATATGGCCGGTGCAAGAGTTTTTATACGGATTGACAAGACTACAAAAACAGAGGTCATTATAAATGCATCTCCACAGCCCACACGAAACCAGCCTACTCACTGAATGAGAATTAGGTAAAATAAAGAAAGAAAGAAAGAAAGAAAGAAAGAAAGAAAGAAAGAAAGAAAGAAAGAAAGAAAGAAAGAAAGAAAGAAAGAAAGAAAGAAAGCACCTTTACTGTGGGAGGATAATGGGTGTGAGGGAGGATGTGGGAGGGTGAGGAGGAGAGCGGGAGGGTGAGGAGGAGAGCAGGAGGGGGTGAGGGAGGGTGAGGAGGAGAGCAGGAGGGGGGTGAGGGAGGGTGAGGAGGAGAGCAGGAGGGGGTGAGGGAGGGTGAGGAGGAGAGCAGGAGGGGGTGAGGGAGGGTGAGGAGGAGAGCAGGAGGGGGTGAGGGAGGGTGAGGAGGAGAGCAGGAGGGGGTGAGGGAGGGTGAGGAGGAGAGCAGGAGGGGGGTGAGGGAGGGTGAGGAGGAGAGCAGGAGGGGGGCAACACAAAACAGAAAAAAACTGTCCCTATGCCAAATAAAACAATGGAAATTCTGCAATGCTAAGAGGGAGACCACATTGAGACAAAGTCACGTGTCCAGCAGCACCATTCATGTAACTGGCACAGGTCCCATCAGAGAGGGGAGAGCAGGGAAGCTCCAGGCAGAGAGGGGAGAGCAGGGAAGCTCCAGGCAGAGAGGGGAGAGCAGGGAAGCTCCAGGCAGAGAGGGGAGAGCCACGCAGATCCAGGCAGAGAGGGGAGAGACACGCAGATCCAGGCAGAGAGGGGAGAGCCACGCAGATCCAGGCAGAGAGGGTAGAGCAGTGCAGATCCAGGCAGAGAGGGGAGAGACACGCAGATCCAGGCAGAGAGGGGAGAGACACGCAGATCCAGGCAGAGAGGAGAGAGCCACGCAGATCCAGGCAGAGAGGGGAGAGACACGCAGATCCAAGCAGAGAGGGGAGAGCAGTGCAGTTCCAGGCAGAGAGGGGAGAGCAGTGCAGATCCAGGCAGAGAGGGGAGAGCAGTGCAGATCCAGGCAGAGAGGGGAGAGACACGCAGATCCAGGCAGAGAGGGGAGAGCAGTGCAGTTCCAGGCAGAGAGGGGAGAGCATTGCAGTTCCAGGCAGAGAGCGGAGAGCAGGGCAGATCCAGGCAGAGGAGGGAGAGCAGTGCAGATCCAGGCAGAGAGGGGAGAGCAGTGCAGATCCAGGCAGAGAGGGGAGAGCAGTGCAGATCCAAGGCAAGTTTATTTATGTAGCACATTTCATACACAATGGCAATTCAAAGTGCTTTACATAGAAAAAAATTAAGATAATAAAAAGAAACAAGAACAACCAGAACAGTTTAGAATAAAGAATTTAAAACAATCAAAAGAAATAAGAACAATTTAAATTTAAATTAAAAATTAAAATGAGATAAAATCCAGTACAAACAGTGGGACGAACAGTGGCACAGAGCTCATTCAGTAAATGCAGAGCTAAACAGATGTGTTTTGAGTCTGGATTTGAATGTGACTACTGTAGGAGCACATCTGATCTCTTCTGGAAGCTGGTTCCAGCTGCGGCTGGCATAGTAGCTAAAAGCAGAGAGGGGAGAGCAGCACAGGTCTCATCAGAGGAGGGAGAGCAGCACAGGTCTCATCAGAGGAGGGAGAGCAGCACAGGTCCCACCAGAGAGTGGAGAGCAGCACAAGTCCCATCAGAGAGGGGAGAGCAGCACAAGTCCCATCAGAGAGGGGAGAGCAGCACAAGTCCCATCAGAGAGGGGAGAGCAGTGCAGATCCAGGCTGAGAGGGGAGAGCAGTGCAGATCCAGGCTGAGAGGGGAGAGCAGTGCAGATCCAGGCAGAGAGGGGAGAGAAGCACAGGTCCCATCAGAGGAGGGAGAGCAGCACAGGTCCCATCAGAGAGTGGAGAGCAGCACAAGTCCCATCAGAGAGGGGAGAGCAGTGCAGATCCAGGCTGAGAGGGGAGAGCAGTGCAGATCCAGGCTGAGAGGGGAGAGCAGTGCAGATCCAGGCAGAGAGGGGAGAGAAGCACAGGTCCCATCAGAGAGGGGAGAGCAGCACAGGTCCCATCAGAGAGGGGAGAGCAGTACAGGTCCCATCAGAGAGGGGAGAGCAGCACAGGTCCCATCAGAGAGGGGAGAGCAGTACAGGTCCCATCAGAGAGGGGAGAGCAGCACAGGTCCCATCAGAGAGGGGAGAGCAGCACAGGTCCCATCAGAGAGGGGAGAGCAGTACAGGTCCCATCAGAGAGGGGAGAGCAGGATAGGTCCCATCAGAGAGGGGAGAGCAGGATAGGTCCCATCAGAGAGGGGAGAGCAGGATAGGTCCCATCAGAGAGGGGAGAGCAGGATAGGTCCCATCAGAGAGGGGAGAGCAGGATAGGTCCCATCAGAGAGGGGAGAGCAGGATAGGTCCCATCAGAGAGGGGAGAGCAGGATAGGTCCCATCAGAGAGGGGAGAGCAGGATAGGTCCCATCAGAGAGGGGAAAGCAGTGCATATCCAGGCAGAGAGGGGAGAGCAGGACAGGTCCCATCAGAGAGGGGAGAGCAGTACAGATCCAGGCTGAGAGGGGAGAGCAGGATAGGTCCCATCAGAGAGGGGAGAGCAGTGCAGATCCAGGCAGAGAGGGGAGAGCAGGATAGGTCCCATCAGAGAGGGGAGAGCAGTGCAGATCCAGGCAGAGAGGGGAGAGCAGGACAGGTCCCATCAGAGAGGGGAGAGCAGTACAGATCCAGGCTGAGAGGGGAGAGCAGGATAGGTCCCATCAGAGAGGGGAGAGCAGTGCAGATCCAGGCAGAGAGGGGAGAGCAGGATAGGTCCCATCAGAGAGGGGAGAGCAGGATAGGTCCCATCAGAGAGGGGAGAGCAGGATAGGTCCCATCAGAGAGGGGAGAGCAGGACAGGTCCCATCAGAGAGGGGAGAGCAGGACAGGTCCCATCAGAGAGGGGAGAGCAGGATAGGTCCCATCAGAGAGGGGAGAGCAGTGCAGATCCAGGCAGAGAGGGGAGAGCAGGATAGGTCCCATCAGAGAGGGGAGAGCAGGACAGGTCCCATCAGAGAGGGGAGAGCAGGATAGGTCCCATCAGAGAGGGGAGAGCAGGATAGATCCCATCAGAGAGGGGAGAGCAGGATAGGTCCCATCAGAGAGGGGAGAGCAGGACAGGTCCCATCAGAGAGGGGAGAGCAGGATAGGTCCCATCAGAGAGGGGAGAGCAGGATAGGTCCCATCAGAGAGGGGAGAGCAGGATAGGTCCCATCAGAGAGGGACCTGCCCTAACACACAGAGTGTGTGTGTGTGTGTGTGGAGTCACTGTTTTTGTGTCATTAATATCAAGCAAAGCTTCTGAAGTTGAGAACAACATTCGTAGAAAACGTAAATCCAAATTCTAACCAGCAGTGGGAGGCAGGGTTCTAACCAGCAGTGGGAGGCAGGGTTCTAATCAGCAGTGGGAGGCAGGGTTCTAACCAGCAGTGGGATTCCAGGTTCTAATCAGCAGTGGGAGGCAGGGTTCTAACCAGCAGTGGGATGCCAGGTTCTAATCAGCAGTGGGAGGCAGGGTTCTAACCAGCAGTGGGATGCCAGGTTCTAATCAGCAGTGGGATGCAGGGTTCTAATCAGCAGTGGGAGGCAGGGTTCTAACCAGCAGTGGGATGCAGGGTTCTAACCAGCAGTGGGATGCAGGGTTCTAACCAGCAGTGGGATGCAGTGTTCTAACCAGCAGTGGGATGCAGGGTTCTAACCAGCAGTGGGATGCAGGGTTATAATCAGCAGTGGGAGGCAGGGTTCTAACCAGCAGTGGGATGCCAGGTTCTAATCAGCAGTGGGATGCAGGGTTCTAATCAGCAGTGGGAGGCAGGGTTCTAACCAGCAGTGGGATGCAGGGTTCTAACCAGCAGTGTGATGCAGGGTTCTAACCAGCAGTGGGATGCAGGGTTCTAATCAGCAGTGGGAGGCAGGGTTCTAACCAGCAGTGGGATGCCAGGTTCTAATCAGCAGTGGGATGCAGGGTTCTAACCAGCAGTGGGATGCAGGGTTCTAATCAGCAGTGGGAGGCAGGGTTCTAACCAGCAGTGGGATGCCAGGTTCTAATCAGCAGTGGGAGGCAGGGTTCTAACCAGCAGTGGGATGCAGGGTTCTAATCAGCAGTGGGATGCAGGGTTCTAACCAGCAGTGGGATGCAGGGTGCTAACGTAACCAAAGACCAGGGAATGTAACCAAAGACCAGGGAACGTAACCAAAGACCAGGGAACGTAACCAAAGACCAGGGAACGTAGCCAAAGACCAGGGAACGTAAGACAAGGGAACGTAACCAAAGACCAGGGAATGTAACCAAAGACCAGGGAACGTAACCAAAGACCAGGGAACGTAACCAAAGACCAAGGAACGTAACCAAAGACCAGGGAAAACTGCAGGCAAAGAGTGGAGGTGTTAATTAATTATTTTTTTTGCGTTAATTTACAACTTATTTGTTCTCGCATTTCAACATTCTTTCCCTATAATTTTTTTCTTTCAATATCATTATTTTTGTTTGCAATAATAACAATTTTGTTCTTGACTTCATAAGTTTTGCTTGATTCATCGCACAAAATGAACTCCATAGTGTATATATTATATATGTGATATATAGTGTATATATTATATATGTGATATATATAGTGTATATATTATATATGTGATATATATATAGTGTATATATGTGCTTGCTGGCAGAGAGGGAGAAGACAGAGAGAACTATATACTTCACCTATATATAGTGTATATATTATATATGTGCTTGCTGGCAGAGAGGGAGAAGACAGAGAGAACTATATACTTCACCTATATATTGTGTATATATTGTATATGTGCTTGCTGGCAGAGAGGGAGAAGACAGAGAGAACTATATACTTCACCTATATATAGTGTATATATTATATATGTGCTTGCTGGCAGAGAGGGAGAAGACAGAGAGAACTATATACTTCACCTATATATAGTGTATATATTGTATATGTGCTTGCTGGCAGAGAGGGAGAAGACAGAGAGAACTATATACTTCACCTATATATAGTGTATATATTATATATGTGCTTGCTGGCAGAGAGGGAGAAGACAGAGAGAACTATATACTTCACCTATATATAGTGTATATATTGTATATGTGCTTGCTGGCAGAGAGGGAGAAGACAGAGAGAACTATATACTTCACCTATATATAGTGTATATATTATATATGTGCTTGCTGGCAGAGAGGGAGAAGACAGAGAGAACTATATACTTCACCTATATATAGTGTATATATTGTATATGTGCTTGCTGGCAGAGAGGGAGAAGACAGAGAGAACTATATACTTCACCTATATATAGTGTATATATTATATGTGCTTGCTGGCAGAGAGGGAGAAGACAGAGAGAACTATATACTTCACCTATATATAGTGTATATATTATATATGTGCTTGCTGGCAGAGAGGGAGAAGACAGAGAGAACTATATACTTCACCTATATATAGTGTATATATTATATATGTGCTTGCTGGCAGAGAGGGAGAAGACAGAGAGAACTATATACTTCACCTATATATAGTGTATATATTGTATATGTGCTTGCTGGCAGAGAGGGAGAAGACAGAGAGAACTATATACTTCACCTATATATAGTGTATATATTATATATGTGCTTGCTGGCAGAGAGGGAGAAGACAGAGAGAACTATATACTTCACCTATATATAGTGTATATATTATATATGTGCTTGCTGGCAGAGAGGGAGAAGACAGAGAGAACTATATACTTCACCTATATATAGTGTATATATTATATATGTGCTTGCTGGCAGAGAGGGAGAAGACAGAGAGAACTATATACTTCACCTATATATAGTGTATATATTATATATGTGCTTGCTGGCAGAGAGGGAGAAGACAGAGAGAACTATATACTTTACCTATATATAGTGTATATATTATATATGTGCTTGCTGGCAGAGAGGGAGAAGACAGAGAGAACTATATACTTCACCTATATATAGTGTATATATTATATATGTGCTTGCTGGCAGAGAGGGAGAAGACAGAGAGAACTATATACTTCACCTATATATAGTGTATATATTATATATGTGTTTGCTGGCAGAGAGGGAGAAGACAGAGAGAACTATATACTTTACCTATATATAGTGTATATATTATATATGTGCTTGCTGGCAGAGAGGGAGAAGACAGAGAGAACTATATACTTCACCTATATATAGTGTATATATTATATATGTGCTTGCTGGCAGAGAGGGAGAAGACAGAGAGAACTATATACTTCACCTATATATAGTGTATATATTATATATGTGTTTGCTGGCAGAGAGGGAGAAGACAGAGAGAACTATATACTTCACCTATATATAGTGTATATATTATATATGTGCTTGCTGGCAGAGAGGGAGAAGACAGAGAGAACTATATACTTCACCTATATATAGTGTATATATTATATATGTGCTTGCTGGCAGAGAGGGAGAAGACAGAGAGAACTATATACTTCACCTATATATAGTGTATATATTATATATGTGCTTGCTGGCAGAGAGGGAGAAGACAGAGAGAACTCTATACTTCACCTATATATAGTGTATATATTATATATGTGTTTGCTGGCAGAGAGGGAGAAGACAGAGAGAACTATATACTTCACCTATATATAGTGTATATATTATATATGTGCTTGCTGGCAGAGAGGGAGAAGACAGAGAGAACTCTATACTTCACCTATATATAGTGTATATATTATATATGTGCTTGCTGGCAGAGAGGGAGAAGACAGAGAGAACTATATACTTCACCTATATATAGTGTATATATTATATATGTGCTTGCTGGCAGAGAGGGAGAAGACAGAGAGAACTATATACTTCACCTATATATAGTGTATATATTATATATGTGCTTGCTGGCAGAGAGGGAGAAGACAGAGAGAGACCTCCAACAGCCGCACCATCTTTGAAGTCTCCCGCACATCCACTGGAGTCAGATCGATTACACAAGAACAACAGCGAGGAAGAATCCACTGCTTTCCCACGATCTGACCAGCCTCCGCTGCCCTGCTCCACACACACAGCTACCTCCCAAATGGCACCCTATTCCCTGT
>CM042420.1:25775151-25830151 GCA_023634145.1 Thymallus thymallus
GGAGGGACTAGGTATAGTGTAGCCAACAGGAGGAGGGACTAGGTATAGTGTAGCCAACAGGAGGAGGGTATAGTGTAGCCAACAGGAGGAGGGACTAGGTATAGTGTAGCCAACAGGAGGAGGGACTAGGTATAGTGTAGCCAACAGGAGGAGGGTATAGTGTAGCCAACAGGAGGAGGGACTAGGTATAGTGTAGCCAACAGGAGGAGGGTATAGTGTAGCCAACAGGAGGAGGGTATAGTGTAGCCAACAGGAGGAGGGACTAGGTATAGTGTAGCCAACAGGAGGAGGGACTAGGTATAGTGTAGCCAACAGGAGGAGGGACTAGGTATAGTGTAGCCAACAGGAGGAGGGACTAGGTATAGTGTAGCCAACAGGAGGAGGGTATAGTGTAGCCAACAGGAGGAGGGTATAGTGTAGCCAACAGGAGGAGGGTATAGTGTAGCCAACAGGAGGAGGGTATAGTGTAGCCAACAGGAGGAGGGTATAGTGTAGCCAACAGGAGGAGGGTATAGTGTAGCCAACAGGAGGAGGGACTAGGTATAGTGTAGCCAACAGGAGGAGGGTATAGTGTAGCCAACAGGAGGAGGGACTAGGTATAGTGTAGCCAACAGGAGGAGGGTATAGTGTAGCCAACAGGAGGAGGATATAGTGTAGCCAACAGGAGGAGGGTATAGTGTAGCCAACAGGAGGAGGATATAGTGTAGCCAACAGGAGGAGGGACTAGGTATAGTGTAGCCAACAGGAGGAGGGTATAGTGTAGCCAACAGGAGGAGGGTATAGTGTAGCCAACAGGAGGAGGGACTAGGTATAGTGTAGCCAACAGGAGGAGGGTATAGTGTAGCCAACAGGAGGAGGGTATAGTGTAGCCAACAGGAGGAGGGTATAGTGTAGCCAACAGGAGGAGGATATAGTGTAGCCAACAGGAGGAGGGTATAGTGTAGCCAACAGGAGGAGGGTATAGTGTAGCCAACAGGAGGAGGGTATAGTGTAGCCAACAGGAGGAGGGTATAGTGTAGCCAACAGGAGGAGGGTATAGTGTAGCCAACAGGAGGAGGATATAGTGTAGCCAACAGGAGGAGTGTGTATTTGTGTTTGTGTGTGTGTGAGTGTGTGTGTATGTGTACACACACACATAGCACCCACCTACACACACACACACCAGCCTGTACCCTACCTGCCCTAAGCTCTCTCCTGGCCCCTTACACTAAGTCCTGCTAGGTGACCTAAACTGGAACATGCTTATTCTCACAAATAATCCTGATAGATATCAGTCTGGTGTATTCTGTAATGACCTTAGTGATCACTGTTTTACAGCCTGTGTTCGTAATGGCTGCTCAGTGAAAACAACCTGTCCTGATTTGTCATAGACGCTTGGTAAAAAAACTTTAATGAGCAAGCCTTCCTTCATGACCTGGCTTCTGTAAATTGATTTAGAATAAGCTTGATCCCCTCTGTCAAAGACGCTTGGACCTTCTTTTTTGATATTTTCAGTGGTATTGTTAACAAACACGCCCCCATAAAGCAAATGAGAATTCAAAACAGGTTCAGCCCTTGTTTCAACCGTGATCTTGCAGAGTTTCTTCACCTCAAGATTTGCATTTGGCGAAAGGCTCGGCACACGCTTACTCAGGCTGACTGGCTCTCGTTTAGGCAAATGAGAAATACGTGCACTCAAGCTATCCGGAAGGCCAAAGTTAGTTACTTTAAGAAACAGATCTCTCTTTGTAGGTCTAACCCCAAGAAGTTTTGGAAAACTGTTAAAGACCTGGAGAATAAACCCTCCTCCTCACAGCTGACCATGTCCCTTAAAGTTGATGATGTGGTTGTTACTGACAAGAAGCACATTGCTGAGCTCTTTAATCAACACTTCATTAAGTCAGGATTCCTATTTGACTCAGCCATGCCTCCTTGCCCGTCCAACATTTCCTCATCTCCCACCCCATCTAATGTGACTAGTCCCGATGCTCCTCCCTCTTTTTCCCCTGCCCCGCTACAAAGTTTCTCCCTGCAGGCGGTCACTGAGTCCCAGGTGCTAGAGGAGCTCCTGAAACTTGACCCCAAAAAACCATCTGGGTCAGATGGTTTAGACCCTTTCTACTTCTTTAAGGTTGCTGCCCCTGTCATCGCCAAGCCTATCTCTGACATTTTTAACCTGTCTCTCCGTTCTGGGGAGGTTCCCATTGCTTGTAAGGCAGCCACGGTTCGTCCTTTATTTAAAGGGGGAGATCAAGCTGATCCTAACTGTTATAGGCCTATTTCTATTTTGCCCTGTTTATCAAAAGTGTTGGAAAAACTTGTCAACTGACTGGCTTTCACGATGTCTATAGTATTCTCTCTGGTATGCAATCTGGTTTCCGCTCAGGTTATGGATGTGACACTGCAACCTTAAAGGTCCTTAACAATGTCACCACTGCCCTTGATTCTAAGCAATGTTTATTATTTATTTATTATGTAACCTTTATTTAACTAGGCAAGTCAGTTAAGAACAAATTCTTATTTACAATGACGGCCTACCTACAGGGTCAGCCATAGTAGTACGGCGCCCCTGGAGCAAATTAGGGTTAAGTGCCTTGCTCAAGGACACATCGACGGTTATCACTCTACTCGCTAGGCTACCTGCCGCCCTTGTGCTGTGTTGTGATGCTGTTTTTATTGACTTGGCCAAAGCTTTTGATACATTAGACCAGGGGTGTCAGACTCATATTAGGTAGTGGGCCGGATTTGTTCAGATGGGACCTCATGGGGCCCGATAATGTTTAGCTAAAATCAATTTGTCTCTACACATGGTTATTTAGGCTGCTGGCGGATTTATTTGAAATCATTCTAGAAGGCCTACAGATACCAATCAATGCATTGTTGGCACATGAAAAAAACACTTTGTAGTATTACATGAAGCAATCAGAAAAATACAGTTGGAACAGAAAGCCTTTTTCTAGGCAACATTGACAAGAATACATTTCAAGAACAGATGAGAGAAGTGCAACAAATTGCCAATTAATTATAAGCGCCATATAAATAATTACATATTATGTTTGAATATCTGTGTTATTTATTGATTATACATTTGAAAGAATGCAGGTTATTGTTATTAAACGTCCAGAATAGCTGTACCAATCAATCAGAATAGCTGTACCAATCAATCAGAATAGCTGTACCAATCAATCAGAATAGCTGTACCAATCAATCAGAATAGCTGTACCAATCAATCAGAATAGCTGTACCAATCAATCAGAATATCTGTACCAATCAATCAGAATAGCTGTACAAATCAATCAGAATAGCTGTACAAATCAATCAGAATAGCTGTACAAATCAATCAGAATAGCTGTACCAATCAATCAGAATATCTGTACCAACCAATCAGAATGATTGGTTGGTACAGAAATTGGTACAGAATTTCTGTTGATACAGAAATTGCGTGTGAAAACACCTAAATGTTAAATATTAATAGAGAATGCAATAAATGACTTAACTTTGTCTTTTAGTTGACTGTTCAAATCTCCGGCAAGTTCCCCGATTCTCTCTGCCACAGTATTTCTGGACAAGCTAATGTTAGCTAAAGCTTGTGGTTTCTCAGGGCTCACCAGCTCAGCTGCCTTTAGCATGCAGGTTTTCACAAATTCTCCCTCTGAGAACGGTTTGGATGCTGCAGCGATTTCACTGGCAATGATATAGCTGGCTTTAACTGCTCCATCATGAGCAAATAAGGCATATAGGTTTGCCATGCAGCTCCCAGAAGAAAAACAGCTCTTTCCATTTTTCTTGGAATACCCTACATTCCGTGTCAACCTTTCTTTTTTCAATAGCATTTTTTGCTAAGATAGCTTAACCGTTAAGATAAAAAGCCAGTTGCTGCTCTGACAATCATGTGACGCAGAACTGACGTTTTTTACTACTTCCTGCGGATAGATAGTAGTGCAAGTTTGCTTCTCTATGTAGCCATGGTCAGAGTCTGACAGTTCTATTCTTTCTGTTTCTGGTGGTGGGTTGTGTTGGATCCCTAATTAGAGGCAGCTGCAGTGCATTGTCTCTAATTAGGGATCCTACATAGGTTTGTATGTTCCACACCGGGGATGTGGGTCGTTAATTATTTCGCAGTCACGGTGACAGTAAGTGTGCTTCGTTTTTCTCATTTGTCGTATCGTGTTTGTTTTTTGTGTTCATCTTGACATTGAATATTCAGTAAATAAAATAATGTCTAACTATAATTCCTGCGCTGCGTCTTGGTCGATGTATGCACCCACTTGTGACAGAATGACCCACCAGTACGAGACCAAGCAGCGTAACTGGGGAGAGATGGAGAGAGAGGAAGTGCCGCGTCGTGACCCACACGCGAATCGGCGAAAAGCCCGAAGGCATCCCCAAGAGAATTTTGGGGAGGGGCTATGGGGGTGGTCTAGTATAGAGGAAGAGCCGCCAGTACCACTCTCCAGGTGGCATTCGCCGAGGCCGGAATGTAAGTGGGGGCGAAGTGCCAGGAGGAGATGAGCGTGGTGCAATACTTAAAGAGGGAATATAGGAGCATATGGGAGCTAGGCTGGCGTAAGATGGAGGAGTGTGAGAGCGAGAGGAGGGAGCTGGAGTTAGTGGTGCCCAAGGTAAGCATCCCCAGTCCGGGTCCGGTCGTCTACTCCACCCCCATGCCAGAGCAGTCCGCTTCACCGATGTCCAGTCCGGGTCCGGACCTCTGCTCTACTCCCCGCACCCGACCTCCAGTGCGTACGCCCAGCCAGGTGCGTCCAGTGCCGGCTCCACGCACCCGACCTCCGGTCCGCCTCCCCAGTCCGGTACCTCCCATGCCAGAGCAGTCCGCTTCACCGATGTCCAGTCCGGGTCCGGACCTCTGCTCTACTCCCCGCACCCGACCTCCAGTGCGTGCGTCTAGCCAGGTGCTTCCTGTGCCGGCTCCACGCACCCGCGAAGGTCTGTAGCCCGGAACCTCCAGCAAAGGTCCGCAGCCCGGAACCTCCAGCGAAGGCCCGCAGCCCGGAACCCCCAGCTAAGGTCCGTTGCCCGAAGCCTACAGCGAAGGCCCGCAGCCCGGAACCCCCAGCGAAGGTCCGTAGCCCGGAGCCTATAGCGAAAGTCCGCAGCCCGGAACCTTCAGCAAAGGTCCGCAGCCCGGAACCCCCAGCGAAGGTCCGTAGCCCGAGAGAGCTGTGAGCTGTGATATCTGAAACCCTTCAACATTCACCACCCAGCAGCATCTGATAGCTATACAGCTGTTAGCATTGGAACAAGATAAGCCACGGAATAACTCCTCCCTCCCTCCCTCCCTCCCTCCCTAACTGAATCGACCCCCTCCCAAACTCCCTCCCCCCCTCTCCTCTTTCTATGTCTAATAATACTCCAGTCTCCATGCTATACGTCTGTGGGTGGGTCTCCCAGCCCCCTAGCCCCCATCCCACCCCCAGTCAGAGGACCATGCAGGAAGGGAACAGGTGAAGGTCTCTTCCTCCCGTTCCCAGGACCCTGGTGACCTGGCCTGGGCCAGCCTGACTCCCCCACCCCTCCTACACTAGGACTCTTTAATCCTGTTTGTCCACAAACACAGAGTCACAAAGCAGCTGGTTGCCGAGCAGACAGACAGGCAGTGTGGGGGTCCAGACTGGATAGGAGGCCTGGTATCAGGACGCTGGTCAGGTAAACAGGTGGAGGTTCACGCCAGTCAGGTAAAGGTGGTCTGCTATCACTACCAGCAGTCCCATCAATCTCCCCCCTGTCATTTGCCTGTGTTGTCTTAACAGAGTTGTGGTGGGTATAGTTAGTTAGTGTGTGTGTACTGAGGGGCCAGGGAGCGACCAGACAGCAGCCTGTTTCTAAACACTACCTTGCTGTTTAACAGAGCTTTACAGATCAGACATTCCTGACCTGATCACTTCAAATCCTGACATCAAATGACAGCAGTGTTTAATAGCACAGTGGTATGAATTGAAAGGGTGCCTATGTAACACACACACACACACACACACACACACACACACACACACACACACACACACACATACACACACACACATACACACCGAGGCTACTCTCTGACCGAGGCTACTCTCTGACCGAGGCTACTCTCTGACCGAGGCTACTCTCTGACCGAGGCTACTCTCTGACCGTGGCTACTCTCTGACCGAGGCTACTCTCTGACCGAGGCTACTCTCTGACTCTCTGACCGAGGCTACTGTCTGACTCTCTGACCGTGGCTACTCTCTGACCGTGGCTACTCTCTGAACGTGGCTACTCTCTGACCGTGGCTACTCTCTGACCGAGGCTACTCTCTGACCGAGGCTACTCTCTGACTGTGGCTACTCTCTGACCGTGGCTACTCTCTGACCGAGGCTACTCTCTGACTGTGGCTACTCTCTGACCGTGGCTATTCTCTGACCGAGGCTACTCTCTGACTGTGGCTACTCTCTGACCGTGGCTACTCTCTGACCGAGGCTACTCTCTGACCGTGGCTACTCTCTGACCGAGGCTACTCTGATGCGATGCACTCTTCAGCCTACAACAAATTCACCAGCTCAGTCTTGAAAGGAACTGTTATTATGTTGATTCAATCCCAATTTCCACAGTAGAGGGAAAATTGTATCTGTTTAAAGCCAGAAAATATAGTGTACATTGTAGTGAAGTTTAATCTCATGCTTCTCTGAGCGGGCAGGAAATTGTTCTGTGAGAGCTGCTTCTCCAGGAGCTGGACGCACATGTGCAGCTTAGAGGGAACATTGTCTCTATCCTCTTTGGGATGACACTGATTTGATGCAGCAGATATGTTCCTACAGACTTCCTACAGACGGAGGTATTCAGGAAACCACCCGGCAGAACAACCCCTGACCTATGACCTCTGTTCTAATGGGGCCGCGGCGAGACGGCAGGGGTCAAATAACAACAAGGAAGTCTCACCACAGGGTCCTCCGTCCTCGTTCTCCTCGACGTAACCCTTCAGAGCCAAGGTCTATGAATACCTCGTAAGTGATTTCAGCTTTTTTCATTGTGATGGTTCAATAATGTGCTGCTGGTATTTAGAATAACAGTTATGCTAAAGGATGTTTGATTTCTGTACTGGGCTCCGCTCAAAACATTTCACCTTGTTGTTACACGGAGCTCTCCGTTTTTTTGTGTGCATCCACACTTTTATTTAAGGTGGCTTTACCATGTTATCCAAATATGGTGCTTATAACAGCTCAGTTTACAGCCACATTATAGTCTTTGTCTACTCCCCTGTTTAATGCAAACTCTCCATTTGGTACGATCCAGCCTTGCTGTTGGGCTGGCAGGGAGACTGCTCCATCCGCTGGTATAGAGGGGTGGCTAGACTTGACTGGACCCCCTAAAAGCTTAAAGCTGTAGTCACACCACCAGCTTCTGGGCCTGTAATCATAAAGCACCTCAGGATAGGAATGCAGATCTAGGATCAGGTCCACCTGTCCTTATAATCATATTTATTTTGATCTAAAAGTCTAAACTGATCCTACATTTTTTTCTGAATGCTTAAACACTAACAGTGGTTCTTGAAACACTATCTCTGAAACCATTACCACTTGTAGCCAATTAATTTACCCAGTGAGCCAAACTGAATGCACGTTATCTGAAACCATTACCACTTGTAGCCAATGCATTTACCCAGTGAGCCAAACTGAATGCACGTTATCTGAAACCATTACCACTTGTAGCCAATTCATTTACCCAGTGAGCCAAAATGAATGCACGTTATCTGAAACCATTACCACTTGTAGCCAATTCATTTACCCAGTGAGCCAAACTGAATGCACGTTATCTGCTTTACACTCAGTTAGTAATTTAATAAAACACTTCTAGTAAAACTGTAAACATTGGTCTCTACATTACTACATTATTTCACCAACTGTCTTTCCATACTGACACATGAAAACACTTTTAGATAATGAGTTCACTTACAAATCAGAGCTTGAGCACTATAAATAGGACACAGGTAAACATCTGGTTTGGACAACAATGGAGGCCAATATTGGACAGAGAGTAAGAGGGGTGAGAACTAGAGGAGGATGAAGAGGTGAAGAAGTAAGAGGAGGAGGAGGAGGAGGAGGAGGTGAAGTAGAACGGGGGAGCAGGAGAGGAAGAGGAGTCAGGAACACAATAACTGATGAAATCAGAGTAACTGTGGATGACTATGTTGTCAACCATGGGATGAACATGAGGGAAGCTGGGTAACGGGTTCAACCACATCTGAGCCACTATACTGTTGCAGGTATCATCTGGATATTTCACCATACAACACTGCACACATTATCACATTTCTGGACACCCTCCACAACAGACTAATCCCTAATGACCAGGGGCCAGAGCAGCCCGGGTACGTTATCATCTGGGACAATGTTAGTTTCCATGTTAGTTTTTATGTTAGAATCAACATAAATATGGGTTGTATTTACATGGTGTTTGTTCTTCACTGGTTGCCCTTTTCTTGTGACAACAGGTCACACATCTTGCTGCTGTGATGGAACACTGTGGTATTTCACCCAGTAGATATGATGGGAGTTTATCAACATTGGGTTTGTTTTCTAATACTTTGTGGATCTGTGTAATCTGAGGGAAATATGTGTCTCTAATATGGACATACATTTAGCAGGAGGTTAGGAAGTGCAGCTCAGTTTCGGCCTCATTTTGTGGGCAGTGTGCACATAGCCTGTCTTCTCCTGAGAGCCAGGTCTGCCTACGGCGGCCTTTCTCAATAGCAAGGCTACGCTCACTGAGTCTGTACATAGTCAAAGCTTTCCTTAAGTTTGGGTCAGTCACAGTGGTCAGGTATTCTGCCACTGTGTACTCTCTGTTTAGGGCCAAATAGCATTCTAGTTTGCTCAGTTTTTTTGTTAATTCTTTCCAATGTGTCAAGTAATTCTCTTTTTGTTTTCTCGTGATCTGGTTGGGTCTAATTGTGTTGCTGTCCTGGGGGTCTTTGTGTTTGTGAACAAAGCCCCAGAACCAGCTTCCTTAGGGGACTCTTCTCCAGGTTCATCTCTCTGTAGGTGATGGCTTTGTTATGGAAGGTTTGGGAATCGCCTAATTCTGGTCTGCATGCATTATTTGGTGTTGTACACAGGGGATATTGATAAATTCTGCATGCAGAGTCTCAATTTGGTGTTTGTCCCATTTTGTGAATTCTTGGTTGGTGAGCGGACCCCAGACCTCACAACCCTAAAGGACAATCTCATCTATAACTGATTCAAATATTTTTAGCCAGATCCTAATTGGTATGTCAAATTTTATGTTCCTTTTGATGGCATAGAAGGCCCTTCTTGCCTTGTTTCTCAGATCGTTCACAGCTTTGTGGAAGTTGTGGCGCTGACGTTTAGGCGAGGTATGTATAGTTTATTGTGTGCTCTAGAGCAACGGTGTCTAGATGGAATTTGTATTTGTGGCAACTAAGCCTTTTTTGGAACACCATTATTTTGGAGATTTACTGTCAGGGCCCAGGTCTGACAGAATCTGTGCAGAAGATCTAGGTGCTGCTGTAGGTCCTCCTTGGTTGGTGACAGAAGCTCCAGATCGTCAGCAAACAGTAGACATTTGACTTCAGATTATAGTAGGGTGTCACGAATGTGTGTGGGGAGAGACCAAGACGCAGCGCAGGGATAATAGTTCGACATTCTTTATTTATCTATACTATGTATATATATATACTATGTATAATCAAAACCAAAATGACAAACTAAAATAACCCAAAACAAACAGACTAACGAACGTCACGTTCACAAAACACACCAAATGAACGGACGTAACGAACACACTTACTTCACCGTGACTGCGACATACATCGAAAACAACCCACACCCGAGTGAAGGACAGACTCAACATATATGGGATCCCTAATGAGAGACAACGCGATACAGCTGCCTCTAATTAGGGATCCAACCTAAACCCCACACAGATACAGAAAAGAACGACACTGTCAGACTCTGACCATAGCTACATAGAGAAGCAAATAGGCTTCTCTATGGCCAGAGCCTGACATAGGGTCCTCGCCAATTTGTTGATATATATGTTGAAGAGGGTGGGACTTAAGCTGCATCCCTGTCTCACTCTGGTTGGGTTAGGACTGGGGTTGTGGTCTGGTTGGGTTAGGACAGGGGTTGTGGTCTGGTTGGGTTAGGACAGGGGTTGTGGTCTGGTTGGGTTAGGACAGGGGTTGTGGTCTGGTTGGGTTAGGACAGGGGTTGTGGTCTGGTTGGGTTAGGACAGGGGTTGTGGTCTGGTTGGGTTTGGACAGGGGTTGTGGTCTGGTTGGGTTAGGACAGGGGTTGTGGTCTGGTTGGGTTAGGATAGGGGTTGTGGTCTGGTTGGGTTAGGACAGGGGTTGTGGTCTGGTTGGGTTAGGACTGGGGTTGTGGTCTGGTTGGGTTAGGACAGGGGTTGTGGTCTGGTTGGGTTAGGACTGGGGTTGTGGTCTGGTTGGGTTAGGACTGGGGTTGTGGTCTGGTTGGGTTAGGACAGGGGTTGTGGTCTGGTTGGGTTAGGACAGGGGTTGTGGTCTGGTTGGGTTAGGACAGGGGTTGTGGTCTGGTTGGGTTAGGACAGGGGTTGTGGTCTGGTTGGGTTAGGACAGGGGTTGTGGTCTGGTTGGGTTAGGACAGGGGTTGTGGTCTGGTTGGGTTAGGACAGGGGTTGTGGTCTGGTTGGGTTAGGACAGGGGTTGTGGTCTGGTTGGGTTAGGACAGGGGTTGTGGTCTGGTTGGGTTAGGACAGGGGTTGTGGTCTGGTTGGGTTAGGACAGGGGTTGTGGTCTGGTTGGGTTAGGACAGGGGTTGTGGTCTGGTTGGGTTAGGACAGGGGTTGTGGTCTGGTTGGGTTTGGACAGGGGTTGTGGTCTGGTTGGGTTAGGACAGGGGTTGTGGTCTGGTTGGGTTAGGATAGGGGTTGTGGTCTGGTTGGGTTAGGACAGGGGTTGTGGTCTGGTTGGGTTAGGACTGGGGTTGTGGTCTGGTTGGGTTAGGACAGGGGTTGTGGTCTGGTTGGGTTAGGACTGGGGTTGTGGTCTGGTTGGGTTAGGACTGGGGTTGTGGTCTGGTTGGGTTAGGACAGGGGTTGTGGTCTGGTTGGGTTAGGACAGGGGTTGTGGTCTGGTTGGGTTAGGACAGGGGTTGTGGTCTGGTTGGGTTAGGACAGGGGTTGTGGTCTGGTTGGGTTAGGACAGGGGTTGTGGTCTGGTTGGGTTTGGACAGGGGTTGTGGTCTGTTGGGTTAGGACAGGGGTTGTGGTCTGGTTGGGTTAGGATAGGGGTTGTGGTCTGGTTGGGTTAGGACAGGGGTTGTGGTCTGGTTGGGTTAGGACTGGGGTTGTGGTCTGGTTGGGTTAGGACAGGGGTTGTGGTCTGGTTGGGTTAGGACTGGGGTTGTGGTCTGGTTGGCTTAGGACTGGGGTTGTGGTCTGGTTGGGTTAGGACAGGGGTTGTGGTCTGGTTGGGTTAGGACAGGGGTTGTGGTCTGGTTGGGTTAGAACAGGGGTTGTGGTCTGGTTGGGTTAGGACTGGGGTTGTGGTCTGGTTGGGTTAGGACAGGGGTTGTGGTCTGGTTGGGTTAGGACAGGGGTTGTGGTCTGGTTGGGTTAGGACAGGGGTTGTGGTCTGGTTGGGTTAGGACAGGGGTTGTGGTCTGGTTGGGTTAGGACAGGGGTTGTGGTCTGGTTGGGTTAGCTTCCATGTTGGTCACTATGATAGTGTGTGTGTCTGCATACCTCACCCTGAAGCTTCCATGTTGGTCACTATGATAGTGTGTGTGTGTCTGCATACCTCACCCTGAAGCTTCCATGTTGGTCACTATGATAGTGTGTGTGTGTCTGCATACCTCATCCTGAAGCTTCCATGTTGGTCACTATGATAGTGTGTGTGTGTCTGCATACCTCATCCTGAAGCTTCCATGTTGGTCACTATGATAGTGTGTGTGTCTGCATACCTCACCCTAAAGCTTCCATGTTGGTCACTATGATAGTGTGTGTGTGTCTGCATACCTCACCCTGAAGCTTCCATGTTGGTCACTATGATAGTGTGTGTGTCTGCATACCTCACCCTGAAGCTTCCATGTTGGTCACTATGATAGTGTGTGTGTCTGCATACCTCACCCTGAAGCTTCCATGTTGGTCACTATGATAGTGTGTGTGTCTGCATACCTCACCCTGAAGCTTCCATGTTGGTCACTATGATAGTGTGTGTGTCTGCATACCTCACCCTGAAGCTTCCATGTTGGTCACTATGATAGTGTGTGTGTCTGCATACCTCACCCTGAAGCTTCCATGTTGGTCACTATGATAGTGTGTGTGTCTGCATACCTCACCCTGAAGCTTCCATGTTGGTCACTATGATAGTGTTTGTGTCTGCATACCTCACCCTGAAGCTTCCATGTTGGTCACTATGATAGTGTGTGTGTCTGCATACCTCACCCTGAAGCTTCCATGTTGGTCACTATGATAGTGTGTGTGTTTCTGCATACCTCACCCTGAAGCTTCCATGTTGGTCACTATGATAGTGTGTGTGTCTGCATACCTCACCCTGAAGCTTCCATGTTGGTCACTATGATAGTGTGTGTGTCTGCATACCTCACCCTGAAGCTTCCATGTTGGTCACTATGATAGTGTGTGTGTCTGCATACCTCACCCTGAAGCTTCCATGTTGGTCACTATGATAGTGTGTGTGTCTGCATACCTCACCCTGAAGCTTCCATGTTGGTCACTATGATAGTGTGTGTGTTTCTGCATACCTCACCCTGAAGCTTCCATGTTGGTCACTATGATAGTGTGTGTGTCTGCATACCTCACCCTGAAGCTTCCATGTTGGTCACTATGATAGTGTGTGTGTTTCTGCATACCTCACCCTGAAGCTTCCATGTTGGTCACTATGATAGTGTGTGTGTCTGCATACCTCACCCTGAAGCTTCCATGTTGGTCACTATGATAGTGTGTGTGTCTGCATACCTCACCCTGAAGCTTCCATGTTGGTCACTATGATAGTGTGTGTGTTTCTGCATACCTCACCCTGAAGCTTCCATGTTGGTCACTATGATAGTGTGTGTGTTTCTGCATACCTCACCCTGAAGCTTCCATGTTGTTCACTATGATAGTGTGTGTGTCTGCATACCTCACCCTGAAGCTTCCATGTTGGTCACTATGATAGTGTGTGTGTGTCTGCATACCTCACCCTGAAGCTTCCATGTTGGTCACTATGATAGTGTGTGTGTCTGCATACCTCACCCTGAAGCTTCCATGTTGGTCACTATGATAGTGTGTGTGTTTCTGCATACCTCACCCTGAAGCTTCCATGTTGGTCACTATGATAGTGTGTGTCTTCATACCTCACCCTGAAGCTTCCATGTTGGTCACTATGATAGTGTGTGTGTGTCTGCATACCTCACCCTGAAGCTTCCATGTTGGTCACTATGATAGTGTGTGTGTCTGCATACCTCACCCTGAAGCTTCCATGTTGGTCACTATGATAGTGTGTGTGTGTGTCTGCATACCTCACCCTGAAGCTTCCATGTTGGTCACTATGATAGTGTGTGTGTCTGCATACCTCACCCTGAAGCTTCCATGTTGGTCACTATGATAGTGTGTGTGTGTGTCTGCATACCTCACCCTGAAGCTTCCATGTTGGTCACTATGATAGGGTGTGTGTGTCTGCATACCTCACCCTGAAGCTTCCATGTTGGTCACTATGATAGTGTGTGTGTGTCTGCATACCTCACCCTGAAGCTTCCATGTTGGTCACTATGATAGTGTGTGTGTGTCTGCATACCTCACCCTGAAGCTTCCATGTTGGTCACTATGATAGTGTGTGTGTGTCTGCATACCTCACCCTGAAGCTTCCATGTTGGTCACTATGATAGTGTGTGTGTCTGCATACCTCACCCTGAAGCTTCCATGTTGGTCACTATGATAGTGTGTGTGTCTGCATACCTCACCCTGAAGCTTCCATGTTGGTCACTATGATAGTGTGTGTGTCTGCATACAGTGAAATGGTTACTAACAAGCCCTTAACCAACAATACAACAGGTGTAGACCTTACAGTGAAATGCTTACTAACAAGCCCTTAACCAACAATACAACAGGTGTAGACCTTACAGTGAAATGCTTACTAACAAACCCTAACCAACAATACAACAGGTGTAGACCTTACAGTGAAATGCTTACTAACAAGCCCTTAACCAACAATACAACAGGTGTAGACCTTACAGTGAAATGCTTACTAACAAGCCCTTAACCAACAATACAACAGGTGTAGACCTTACAGTGAAATGGTTACTAACAAGCCCTTAACCAACAATACAACAGGTGTAGACCTTACAGTGAAATGCTTACTTACAAGCCCTTAAGCAACAATGCTTTAAGAAGTTTTAAGAAAATAAATAGTTTTAAGTTAAAAATAGAACATAAAAGTAACAAATAATTAAACAGCAGCAGTAAAATAACAGTAGCAAGGCTCTATACAGGAAGTACCAGTACAGAGTCAATGTGAGGAGGCTATATACAGGAAGTACCAGTACAGAGTCAATGTGAGGAGGCTATATACAGGAAGTACCAGTACAGAGTCAATGTGAGGAGGCTATATACAGGAAGTACCAGTACAGAGTCAATGTGAGGAGGCTATATACAGGAAGTACCAGTACAGAGTCAATGTGAGGAGGCTATATACAGGAAGTACCAGTACAGAGTCAATGTGAGGAGGCTATATACAGGAAGTACCAGTACAGAGTCAATGTGAGGAGGCTATATACAGGAAGTACCAGTACAGAGTCAATGTGAGGAGGCTATATACAGGAAGTACTAGTACAGAGTCATTGTGAGGAGGCTATATACAGGAAGTACTAGTACAGAGTCAATGTGAGGAGGCTATATACAGGAAGTACCAGTACAGAGTCAATGTGAGGAGGCTATATACAGGAAGTATCAGTACAGAGTCAATGTGAGGAGGCTATATACAGGAAGTACCTGTACAGAGTCAATGTGAGGAGGCTATATACAGGAAGTACCTGTACAGCGTCAATGTGAGGAGGCTATATACAGGAAGTACCAGTAGAGAGTCAATGTGAGGAGACTATATACAGGAAGTACCTGTACAGAGTCAATGTGAGGAGGCTATATACAGGAAGTACCAGTACAGAGTCAATGTGAGGAGGCTATATACAGGAAGTACCAGTACAGAGTCAATGTGTGGAGGCTATATACAGGAAGTACCAGTACAGAGTCAATGTGGGGAGGCTATATACAGGAAGTACCAGTACAGAGTCAATGTGAGGAGGCTATATACAGGAAGTACCAGTACAGAGTCAATGTGAGGAGGCTATATACAGGAAGTACCAGTACAGAGTCAATGTGAGGAGGCTTTATACAGGAAGTACCTGTACAGAGTCAATGTGAGGAGGCTATATACAGGAAGTACCAGTACAGAGTCAATGTGGGGAGGCTATATACAGGAAGTACCAGTACAGAGTCAATGTGAGGAGGCTATATACAGGAAGTACCAGTACAGAGTCAATGTGGGGAGGCTATATACAGGAAGTACCAGTACAGAGTCAATGTGAGGAGGCTATATACAGGAAGTACCAGTACAGAGTCAATGTGAGGAGGCTTTATACAGGAAGTACCAGTACAGAGTCAATGTGAGGAGGCTATATACAGGAAGTACCAGTACAGAGTCAATGTGAGGAGGCTATATACAGGAAGTACTAGTACAGAGTCATTGTGAGGAGGCTATATACAGGAAGTACTAGTACAGAGTCAATGTGAGGAGGCTATATACAGGAAGTACCAGTACAGAGTCAATGTGAGGAGGCTATATACAGGAAGTATCAGTACAGAGTCAATGTGAGGAGGCTATATACAGGAAGTACCAGTACAGAGTCAATGTGAGGAGGCTATATACAGGGGTACCAGTATAGAGTCAATGTGAGGAGGCTATATACAGGGTTACCAGTACAGAGTCAATGTGAGGAGGCTATATACAGGAAGTACCAGTACAGAGTCAATGTGAGGAGGCTATATACAGGAAGTACCAGTACAGAGTCAATGTGAGGAGTCTATATACAGGAAGTACCAGTACAGAGTCAATCTGCGGGGGCACAGGTTAGTCGAGGTAATTGAGGTAATATGTACATGTAGGTAGAGTTAAAATGACTATGCATAGATAATAAACAGAGAGTAGCAGCAGCGTAAAAGGGGTCTGGTGGCCCTTTGATCAGCTGTTCAGGAGTCTTATTTTTTGGGAAAAGCTGTTAAGAAGCCTTTTGGACCTAGACTTGGCGCTCTGGTACCGCTTGCCGTGAGGTAGCAGAGAGAACAGTCTATGACTGGGGTGGCTGGAGTCTTTGACAATTTTTAGGGCCTTCTTCTGACACTTGCTTCTTCTTAAGGCCAGGCACCACACCCTCAGAGGGTTATTGCCCCCCTAATCATATCATTAGCTATGTTGAAGGAAAACAGTGAGTCAGTCAATCAGTCAATCAGTCAGTCAGTAGCTAGGTAGGTTGAAGGAAAACAGTCAGTCAGTCAGTAGCTAGCTAGCTAGGTTGAAGGAAAACAGTAAGTCAGTCAGTAAGTCAGTCAATAAGTCAATCAGTCAGTAGCTAGGTTGAAGGAAAACAGTCCGTCAGTCAGTAGCTAGCTAGTTTGAGAGAGAGAGAGAGAGAGAGAGACAGTCAGTTAGTCAGTAGCTAGTTTGATGGAAAACAGTCAATAAACATTCAGTCAGTCAGTCAGTCAGTCAGTCAGTCAGTCAGTCAGTATCTAGGTGAAGGAAAACAGTCAGTCAGTCAGTAGCTAGCTAGCTAGGTTGACGGAAAACAGTTGGCTTCCTTCCAGGTTGTTGTGTGTGAGGGGGAACTCCATGTCTGAGTCCCAAATGGCAGCCTATTCCCCTATAGAGCCCTGGTCAAAAGTAGTGCACAGTATAGGGAGTAGGGTGCCATTTGAGACCCAGCCCATTTCCCCAGTCATATGGCAGGCAGCAATTCCACCTATTTCCTATCACACTCATTGCCAAACACAGAAAAGTACAGTGAATAAATAGAATGAGTTATAGGTAGGACAAAATGGGCCCCTGTTTTGGCTGAGCCCACAGTGTCTGGGTGCAATAAACCGCACGTTTGTGAGCTTTTCCTCAAAGTCTGAATGTTTTTCCAAGAGCCGGAATATTTCCATGCTTCTGAGACGTTCTCCTGTTATACTCACACAGATGCTGCTCCCTCTCCCTTTCCCTCTCCCTCTCCCTCTCCCTCTCTCCCTCTCTGTCTCTCTCTGTCTCTCTCTGTCTCTGTCTGCCTCTTTCTCTCTGTCTCTCTCTCTCTGTCTCTCTCACTGTCTCTCTCTGTCTCTCTCTCTGTTTCTGTCTGTCTCTCTCTGTCTCTCTCTCTGTCTCTCTCTGTCTCTCTCTGTCTCTTTCTCTGTCATAGTCACACACAGATGTTGGACTCTCTTGTTGTCTCTCTATCTCTCACACATGGGCACGAAGGTAGAACATGCACACACCCACAGAGAGAGCACAGAGAGACCACAGAGAGAGACCACAGAGAGAGGCCACAGAGAGACCACAGAGATAGAGCACAGAGAGCAGAGAGAGCAGAGAGAGAGAGAGAGAGAGAGAGGGAGAGGAGAGAGAGAGAAGAGAGAGAGAGCAGAGAGAGAGAGAAGAGAGAGAGAGAGAGAGAGAGAGAGAGGAGAGAGAGCAGATAGAGCAGAGAGAGCAGAGAGAGAGCAGAGAGAGCAGAGAGAGAAGATGGAGTAGAGAGAGCAGAGAGAGCAGATGGAGCAGAGAGAGGAGAGAGAGCCGATAGAGCAGATAGAGCAGAGAGAGCAGAGAGAGCAGAGAGAGAGCAGAGAGAGCAGAGAGAGAAGATGGAGTAGAGAGAGCAGAGAGAGCAGATGGAGCAGAGAGAGGAGAGAGAGCCGATAGAGCGGAGAGAGCAGATAGAGCAGAGAGAGCAGAGAGAGGAGAGAGAGGAGAGAGAGGAGAGAGAGCAGAGAGAGCAGAGAGAGCAGAGAGAGCAGAGAGAGCAGAGAGAGAGCAGAGAGAGAGCAGAGAGAGAGCAGAGAGAGAGCAGAGAGAGCAGATAGAGAAAGAGAGAGCAGAGAGAGCAGAGAGAGCCGATAGAGCCGATAGAGCAGAGAGAGAGCAGAGAGAGAAGAGAGAGGAGAGAGAGCAGAGAGAGCAGATAGAGCAGAGAGAGCAGAGATAGAGCAGAGAGAGAGCAGAGAGAGCAGAGAGAGCTCTCCACAGTTAGTCAATTAACTTTCTCCTTCATTGACAAACTTACAGAGCCCCAGCCTGTGTGTGTGTGTGTGTGTGTGTGTGTGTCAAATCGGAGGGACTATTGTCCGATCCTCTGGCAGTCTCTATGGGGGTGCCACAGGGTTCAATTCTTGGGCCAACCCTTTTCTCTATATACATCAACGATGTCGCTCTCGCTGCTGGTGACTCTCTGATCCATCTCTACGCAGACGACACCATTCTGTATACATCTGGCCCCTCTTTGGATACTGTGTTTACTAACCTTCAATCAACACTCCTTCCGTGGCCTCCAACTGCTCTTAAACGCTAGTAAAACTAAGTGCATGCTTTTCTATCGAACGCTGCCAGCACCCGCCCACCGGACTATCATCACTACTCTCGACGGGTCCGAATTAGAATACGTGGACACCTACAAATACCTAGGCATCTGGTTAGACTACAAACTCAACTTCCAGACTCACATCAACCATCTCCAATCCAAAATTAAATCCAGAATTGGCTTTCTATTCCGCAACAAAGCCTCCTTCACTCATGCTGCCAAACATGCCCTTGTAAAACTGACTATCCTACCGATCCTTGATTTCGGTGATGTCATTTACAAACTAGCCTCCAACACTCTACTTAGCAAATTGGATGTAGTCTATCACAGTGCCATCCGTTTTGTCACCAAAGCCCCATACACTACCCACCACTGCGACCTGTATGCTCTCGTTGGCTGGCCTTCATTATATATTCGTCGCCAAACCCACTGGCTCCAGGTCATCTATAAGTCTTTATTAGGTAAATCCCCGCCCTATCTCAGCTCACTGGTCACTATAGCAACACCCACCCGTAGCATGCGCTCCAGCAGGTTTATCTCACTGGTCACCCCCAAAGCCAACACCTCCTTTGGCCGCCATTCCTTCCAGTTCGCTGCTGCCAATGACTGGAACGAATTGCAAAAATCATTGAAGCTAGAGGTTCCTATCTCCCTCAATAACTTTAAGCATCAGTTGTCAAAGCTGCTTATCGATCACTGCACCTGTATATAGCCCTTCTGTAAATAGCCTACGCTACTACCTCATCCCCATATTTATTTTTGTTTATTTTCACTAATCTTGCACTCCAGTACCTCTATTTGCACATCATAATTTGCACATCCTTCATTCCTGTGTTAATGATGATAATTCTGTAATTTATTTCACCACTATAGTCTATTTATTGTCCTACCTCCTAACCTTACTGCATTTTTGCACTACATTTTGCACTCTGTATATAGATTCTTTCTATTGTGTTTTTGACTGTTTGTTTACTGTGTAACTCTGTGTTGTCTTTTGTCACACTGCTTTGCTTTGTCTTGGCCAGGTCGCAGTTGCAAATGAGAACTTGTTCTCAACTGACCTACCTGGTTAAATAAAGGTGAAAAAAAAATAAAAAAATAAAAGTGTGTGTTTGGGTGTGGGTGTTTGTGTGTGTGTGTCAGTTAGACAGGAAACCTTGAGGAGAAGCTTAACGCTCCGCTGTACATTCCTGACCGAAACCATCCAGCACCAAGATCTGGTCTATGAGGTAGAGGTCTTAACGGGTCCAGGTAGACCCAATATACGCCTGACCTGACCCGGGACCAATCGGGTTTGGGCCTGAAATTCGAACTTGTCCAAAGGGTCTGGTCCAGTTGTTTTGCCATTGGGTCTCAGGTAGGGATGTAACAATTCACCGATGGCATCAGTCCCAATTGAAATGTTTAAGACAAGACTGTATTGATCTGCAGACCCCAAACTGATCCAAATGTAGCATACTTCCACCAGAAAATCTATTCAAACGCAACGAATCACCAATTCACTTTTTTGTTGTTGCTCATATTACTTTCTTTCTACCTTCTGAAAATACCTCATCTTTAGTGACAACTGACGCGTGTTGACAGTCATTGATCTACAAATCATTTAGAAACAAGGGAATATCCGTAGCCGGGTCAAACTGCGCACTGTGCCCAGCTTCGCTAGCTGACCAATGCGACTATACCTGATGAACAGTGTTTACAATACATTTTATTTTGATTGTTCAGGTTCACAATCAGCAATAGTTGTGTTAGCTTATGGCAGAAGAAGGCCTATCCAACATATAAAGATCTATTGGTTAACCAGAAGAAGACCACGCGAACATATAAAGATCTATTGGTTAACCAGAAGAAGACCTAGCCAACATATAAAGATCTATTGGTTAACCAGAAGAAGGCGTAGCCAACATATGAAGACCTATTGGTTAAATAGAAGAAGGCCTAGCCAACATATAAAGATATATTGGTTAATCAGAAGAAGGCCTAGCCAACATATAAAGATATATTGGTTAACCAGAAGAAGGCCTAGCCAACATATAAAGATCTATTGGTTAACCAGAAGAAGGCCTAGCCAACATATAAAGTTCTATTGGGTAACCAGAAGAAGGCCTAGCCAAAATATAAAGATATATTGGTTAACCAGAAGAAGGCCTAGCCAACATATAAATATCTATTTGTTAACTAGAAGAAGGCCTAGCCAACATATAAATATATATTGGTTAACCAGAAGAAGGCCTAGCCAACATATAAAGATATATTGGTTAACCAGAAGAAGGCCTAGCCAACATATAAATATCTATTTGTTAACTAGAAGAAGGCCTAGCCAACATATAAATATATATTGGTTAACCAGAAGAAGGCCTCACCAACATATACACATCTATTGGTTAACCAGAAGAATGCCTAGCCAACATATGAATATCTGTTGGTTAACCAGAAGAGCAACTTGGCTGATAAACATTAGTGTTTTGTCACTCAGGTCCAATCAGGTCAAGGTCGATTTGTCCTCGGGTACATTCGGTTTTGGGTCTGACTGTTCTCGGGTTCGAGACCCGTGAAACCTCTACTATGAGGACCTGGGTTCAAACACACATGCACACGCAGCAGGTCCCCAGGGTCCTGTCTGGAGTCACAGGCAGCAGGTCCCCAGGGTCCAGTCTGGAGTCACAGGCAGCAGGTCCCCAGGGTCCAGTCTGGAGTCACAGGCAGCAGGTCCCCAGGGTCCAGTCTGGAGTCACAGGCAGCAGGTCCCCAGGGTCCAGTCTGGAGTCACAGGCAGCAGGTCCGCAGGGTCCAGTCTGGAGTCACAGGCAGCAGGTCCCCAGGGTCCAGTCTGGAGTCACAGGCTGCAGGTCCCCAGGGTCCAGTCTGGAGTCACAGGCAGGCTATGAACACTGTCCATTTTGTAGTACAGTGCATTCTGACTACTACATCTGTCGTCACACACAATGAATGTCATCTATACAGAGTTTATAGCTCAGCTAGCGATCAAGCATAGTTATCTTCTCTCACATGTCGACAGATGCAGTAGTGTGGATTCAATCTGACACTTCACGGCCACTTGAGTTTGACACGTGAATACAGTTTGCATTGAGATGCTGAGTGGGTGGTGCTGAGGTCCAGGGCATCCAATGAGACCAGGGTGCATCCCAAATGACACCCTATTCCCTATATAGTACACTACATTTGACTGGGCCTGCATAGGTGTTAATGCACTATATAGGGAATAGGATGCCATATCAGACAGAACCACGGGTTTCACAGAACATTACCCTGAACATGGATATCTGTATGATGTAGAAGGAGTTTCAAGCTTGGGGTCACAAAAGGTGAGTCATGTTCCTTCACCATCTCTCACTCTTCTACTCCATCACCATACCTCACTCCTCTCCTCCTACACCCTCTGTCACCATCTCTCACTCCTCTCCTCCTACACCCTCTGTCACCATCTCTCACTCCTCTCCTCTTTCAACCTCTCTCACCATCTCTCACTCTTCTCTCTTTCAACCTCTCTCACCATCTCTCACTCCTCTCTCTTTCACCCTCTCTCACCCTCTCTCACTCCTCTCCTTCTTCACCCTGTCACCATATCTCACTCCTCTCCTGCTTCACCCTCTCTCACCATCCCCCTCTTTAACCCCTTCTTAACTGCTGAGCTCTCTTCCTCACAATCAGACACCCAGACGGCCCAATCCAAACACTATGTCCACAGGAAGTGCACAGGTATGCACGCACACGCACACGCACACGCACACGCACACGCACACGCACACACACACACACACACACACACACACACACACACACACACACACACACACACACCTACACACACACACACACACACACACTCTACAGACCACTCAGGGTTCACTGACCCACCAGACAGAGACAACAAAGACACTACTTTTAGCATCAGGAACAGACAGGCGTCCCAAATGGCACCCTATTCTCTATATAGTGCACTACTTTTGACCAGGACCCATGGGAAATGCGGTGCCATTTGTGACACAGCCATGGGAAATGCAGTTTCACACATCTTAAGAGGCTTCCTCTCATTCATCCTGACTGTCCCAGCTAGTCTAGAGGTCAATTAGGGGTCAATGTATTTCCGCCTCCAGGGAATGGGATGTAGTGAGACATACATTCATAAAACATACAGAGGAATTAGTTTAAGTTGACTGTGGACATGCAGCATCCCCTCACATGATGATGTGTTACTGTTCTTCAGTCACTCCTATACAGGCTCCATATTACCAGACATATATACAGGCCCCATATTACCAGACATATATACAGGCTCCATATTACCAGACATATATACAGGCCCCATATTACCAGACATATATACAGGCTCCATATTACCAGACATATATACAGGCCCCATATTACCAGACATATATACAGGCCCCATATTACCAGACATATATACAGGCTCCATATTACCAGACATATATATACAGGCTCCATATTACCAGACATATATACAGGCTCCATATTACCAGACATATATACAGGCCCCATATTACCAGACATATATACAGGCCCCATATTACCAGACATATATACAGGCCCCATATTACCAGACATATATACAGGCCCCATATTACCAGACATATATACAGGCTCCATATTACCAGACATATATACAGGCTCCATATTACCAGACATATATATACAGGCTCCATATTACCAGACATATATACAGGCCCCATATTACCAGACATATATACAGGCTCCATATTACCAGACATATATACAGGCCCCATATTACCAGACATATATACAGGCCCCATATTACCAGACATATATACAGGCCCCATATTACCAGACATATATACAGGCTCAATATTACCAGACATATATATACAGGCTCCATATTACCAGACATATATACAGGCCCCATATTACCAGACATATGTACAGGCTCCATATTACCAGACATATATACAGGCTCCATATTACCAGACATATATACAGGCTCCATATTACCAGACATATATACAGGCTCCATATTACCAGACATATATACAGGCTCCATATTACCAGACATATATACAGGCCCCATATTACCAGACATATATACAGGCCCCATATTACCAGACATATATACAGGCTCCATATTACCAGACATATATATACAGGCTCCATATTACCAGACATATATACAGGCCCCATATTACCAGACATATATACAGGCTCCATATTACCAGACATATATACAGGCTCCATATTACCAGACATATATACAGGCTCCATATTACCAGACATATATACAGGCCCCATATTACCAGACATATATACAGGCTCCATATTACCAGACATATATACAGGCTCCATATTACCAGACATATATACAGGCCCCATATTACCAGACATATATACAGGCCCCATATTACCAGACATATATACAGGCTCCATATTACCAGACATATATACAGGCTCCATATTACCAGACATATATATACAGGCTCCATATTACCAGACATATATACAGGCCCCATATTACCAGACATATATACAGGCTCCATATTACCAGACATATATACAGGCCCCATATTACCAGACATATATACAGGCCCCATATTACCAGACATATATACAGGCTCCATATTACCAGACATATATACAGGCTCCATATTACCAGACATATATACAGGCTCCATATTACCAGACATATATACAGGCTCCATATTACCAGACATATATACAGGCCCCATATTACCAGACATATATACAGGCCCCATATTACCAGACATATATACAGGCTCCATATTACCAGACATATATATACAGGCTCCATATTACCAGACATATATACAGGCCCCATATTACCAGACATATATACAGGCTCCATATTACCAGACATATATACAGGCTCCATATTACCAGACATATATACAGGCTCCATATTACCAGACATATATACAGGCCCCATATTACCAGACATATATACAGGCTCCATATTACCAGACATATATACAGGCTCCATATTACCAGACATATATACAGGCCCCATATTACCAGACATATATACAGGCCCCATATTACCAGACATATATACAGGCTCCATATTACCAGACATATATACAGGCTCCATATTACCAGACATATATATACAGGCTCCATATTACCAGACATATATACAGGCCCCATATTACCAGACATATATACAGGCTCCATATTACCAGACATATATACAGGCCCCATATTACCAGACATATATACAGGCCCCATATTACCAGACATATATACAGGCCCCATATTACCAGACATATATACAGGCTCCATATTACCAGACATATATACAGGCCCCATATTACCAGACATATATACAGGCCCCATATTACCAGACATATATACAGGCCCCATATTACCAGACATATATACAGGCTCCATATTACCAGACATATATACAGGCTCCATATTACCAGACATATATACAGGCTCCATATTACCAGACATATATACAGGCCCCATATTACCAGACATATATACAGGCTCCATATTACCAGACATATATACAGGCTCCATATTACCAGACATATATACAGGCTCCATATTACCAGACATATATACAGGCTCCATATTACCAGACATATATACAGGCCCCATATTACCAGACATATATACAGGCTCCATATTACCAGACATATATACAGGCTCCATATTACCAGACATATATACAGGCTCCATATTACCAGACATATATACAGGCTCCATATTACCAGACATATATACAGGCCCCATATTACCAGACATATATACAGTCCCCATATTACCAGACATATATACAGGCTCCATATTACCAGACATATATATACAGGCTCCATATTACCAGACATATATACAGGCCCCATATTACCAGACATATATACAGGCTCCATATTACCAGACATATATACAGGCCCCATATTACCAGACATATATACAGGCTCCATATTACCAGACATATATACAGGCCCCATATTACCAGACATATATACAGGCCCCATATTACCAGACATATATACAGGCCCCATATTACCAGACATATATACAGTCCCCATATTACCAGACATATATACAGGCCCCATATTACCAGACATATATACAGGCTCCATATTACCAGACATATATACAGGCCCCATATTACCAGACATATATACAGGCTCCATATTACCAGACATATATACAGGCCCCATATTACCAGACATATATACAGGCCCCATATTACCAGACATATATACAGGCCTTATATTACGAGACATTTTGGTTGGGCTATGCACACTGTCCATTTTGTAGTACAGTGCAGGTCTTTCACCTTCTGTTTCAGTATAACGTTCAGTGTTCTATCCAATAGAAGGCCAACAGCTCAGTCAGTCTCCTCCAAGAGGAAGATGGGTGGATTCAAAGACTTCCTGACACAGAGAGTGGGATATTGAGGTTAAATATGGGGCTGTAGTTTAGGAAGTAGACAGGGCTGTAGGGAGTCTCTATTTTTACAACAGCAGAACAGCAGACAGACCACCCCAGACCCTGCTCTCTGTTACACACTCTGGATATGAAGGACCACAGCAGACAGACCACCCCAGACCCTGCTCTCTGTTACACACTCTGGATACGAAGGACCACAGCAGACAGACCACCCCAGACCCTGCTCTCTGTTACGCACTCTGGATATGAAGGACCACAGCAGACAGACCACCCCAGACCCTGCTCTCTGTTACACACTCTGGATACGAAGGACCACAGCAGACAGACCACCCCAGACCCTGCTCTCTGTTACGCACTCTGGATAGACTCTGTCCTATCATGGAAGGTCCCTGGATTCCCTAGGTCCTGGGATTCACTGCAGTGTTTATGGGGATATGAGTGAGTCAAACTGCATACCAGGTTACACCCATATAAATACAATGGTTCTATTCCTATTGTTAAACCAAAACTGAACAATTGTACATTCTACATCCTTCTACCGATCATGAGGTCACACTGTAACGTAACACACTTCAATAGTGATGCCTCCTTTATATGAATTACTTTGTGCAGTGGGGAACTGTCCATACCCTCACCCTGACTGGGTTAGAAACACACAATGAATTTAAAATGCACAATCATCATGAGTCATGACTGAGATAACAGGAAGGAAAGAAGGAAGGAAGGAAGGAAGGAAGGAAGGAAGGAAGGAAGGAAGGAAGGAAGGAAGGAAGGAAGGAAGGAAGGAAGGAAGGAAGGAAGGAATGAGAAAAGCACATCAGAAGACAACAGGCAGATAGAATGTCCATTCACTGGTCTAAACAAGGTGTCTGTAACCTGCTCTACAAGGTGTCTGTAACCTGCTCTACAAGGTGTCTGTAACCTGCTCTAATTGAGGTGTCTGTAACCTGCTCTACAAGGTGTCTGTAACCTGCTCTACAAGGTGTCTGTAACCTGCTCTACAAGGTGTCTATAACCTGCTCTAATTGAGGTGTCTGTAACCTGCTCTACAAGGTGTCTGTAACCTGCTCTACAAGGTGTCTGTAACCTGCTCTAATTGAGGTGTCTGTAACCTGCTCTACAAGGTGTCTGTAACCTGCTCTACAAGGTGTCTGTAACCTGCTCTACAAGGTGTCTATAACCTGCTCTAATTGAGGTGTCTGTAACCTGCTCTACAAGGTGTCTGTAACCTGCTCTACAAGGTGTATATAACCTGCTCTAATTGAGGTGTCTGTAACCTGCTCTAAAAGGTGTCTGTAACCTGCTCTACAAGGTGTCTGTAACCCGCTCTAAACAAGGTGTCTGTAACCTGCTCTACAATGTGTCTATAACCTGCTCTACAAGGTGACTGTAACCTGCTCTTAACAAGGTGTCTGTAACCTGCTCTACAAGGTGTCTATAACCTGCTCTACAAGGTGTCTATAACCTGCTCTACAAGCTGTCTGTAACCTGCTCTTAACAAGGTGTCTGTAACCTGCTCTACAATGTGTCTGTAACCTGCTCTACAAGGTGTCTGTAACCTGCTCTTAACAAGGTGTCTGTAACCTGCTCTACAAGGTGTCTGTAACCTGCTCTACAAGGTTTCTGTAACCTGCTCTACAACCTGCTCTAATTGAGGTGTCTGTAACCTGCTCTACAAGGTTTCTGTAACCTGCTCTACAACCTGCTCTAATTGAGGTGTCTGTAACCTGCTCTACAAGGTGTCTGTAACCTGCTCTAATTGAGGTGTCTGTAACCTGCTCTAATTGAGGTGTCTGTAACCTGCTCTAATTGAGGTGTCTGTAACCTGCTCTACAAGGTGTCTGTAACCTGCTCTAATTGAGGTGTCTGTAACCTGCTCTTAACTATGTATCTGTAACCTGCTCTTATTGAGGTGTCTGTAACCTGCTCTTAACAAGGTGTCTGTAACCTGCTCTACAAGGTGTCTGTAACCTGCTCTACAAGGTGTCTGTAACCTGCTCTACAAGGTGTCTGTAACCTGCTCTACAAGGTGTCTATAACCTGTTCTACAAGGTGTCTGTAACCTGCTCTACAATGTGTCTATAACCTGCTCTACAAGGTGTCTGTAACCTGCTCTACAAGGTGTCTGTAACCTGCTCTACAAGGTGTCTGTAACCTGCTCTAATTGAGGTGTCTGTAACCTGCTCTACAAGGTGTATATAACCTGCTCTAATTGAGGTGTCTGTAATCTGCTCTACAAGGTGTATATAACCTGCTCTAATTGAGGTGTCTGTAACCTGCTCTAAAAGGTGTCTGTAACCTGCTCTACAAGGTGTCTGTAACCCGCTCTAAACAAGGTGTCTGTAACCTATTCTACAAGGTGTCTGTAACCTACTCTACAAGGTGTCTATAACCTGCTCTACAAGGTGTCTGTAACCTATTCTACAAGGTGTCTGTAACCTACTCTACAAGGTGTCTATAACCTGCTCTACAAGGTGTCTATAACCTGCTCTACAAGGTGTCTGTAACCTGCTCTACAATGTGTCTATAACCTGCTCTACAAGGTGTCTGTAACCTGCTCTACAAGGTGTCTGTAACCTGCTCTACAATGTGTCTGTAACCTGCTCTACAAGGTGTCTGTAACCTGCTCTACAAGGTGTCTGTAACCTACTCTACAAGGTGTCTATAACCTGCTCTACAAGGTGTCTATAACCTGCTCTACAAGGTGTCTGTAACCTGCTCTACAATGTGTGTATAACCTGCTCTACAAGGTGTCTGTAACCTGCTCTACAAGGTGTCTGTAACCTGCTCTACAAGGTGTCTATAACCTGCTCTACAAGGTGTCTGTAACCTGCTCTTAACAAGGTGTCTGTAACCTGCTCTACAAGGTGTCTATAACCTGCTCTACAAGGTGACTGTAACCTGCTCTTAACAAGGTGTCTGTAACCTGCTCTACAAGGTGTCTATAACCTGCTCTACAAGCTGTCTGTAACCTGCTCTTAACAAGGTGTCTGTAACCTGCTCTACAATGTGTCTATAACCTGCTCTACAAGGTGTCTGTAACCTGCTCTTAACAAGGTGTCTGTAACCTGCTCTACAAGGTGTCTGTAACCTGCTCTACAAGGTTTCTGTAACCTGCTCTACAACCTGCTCTAATTGAGGTGTCTGTAACCTGCTCTACAAGGTGTCTGTAACCTGCTCTAATTGAGGTGTCTGTAACCTGCTCTAATTGAGGTGTCTGTAACCTGCTCTACAAGGTGTCTGTAACCTGCTCTAATTGAGGTGTCTGTAACCTGCTCTTAACAATGTATCTGTAACCTGCTCTTATTGAGGTGTCTGTAACCTGCTCTTAACAAGGTGTCTGTAACCTGCTCTACAAGGTGTCTGTAACCTGCTCTACAAGGTGTCTGTAACCTGCTCTACAAGGTATCTGTAACCTGCTCTACAAGGTGTCTATAACCTGTTCTACAAGGTGTCTGTAACCTGCTCTACAATGTGTCTATAACCTGCTCTACAAGGTGTCTGTAACCTGCTCTACAAGGTGTCTGTAACCTGCTCTACAAGGTGTCTATAACCTGCTCTACAAGGTGTCTGTAACTTGCTCTACAAGGTGTCTGTAACCTGCTCTACAAGGTGTCTATAACCTGCTCTAATTGAGGTGTCTGTAACCTGCTCTACAAGGTGTCTGTAACCTGCTCTACAAAGTGTCTGTAACCTGCTCTAATTGAGGTGTCTGTAACCTGCTCTACATGGTGTCTGTAACCTGCTCTTAACAATGTGTCTATAACCTGCTCTACAAGGTGTCTGTAACCTGCTCTAATTGAGGTGTCTGTAACTTGCTCTACAAGGTGTCTGTAACCTGCTCTTAATAAAGTGTCTGTAACCTGCTCTACAAGGTGTCTATAACCTGCTCTTAACAAAGTGTCTGTAACCTGCTCTACAAGGTGTCTATAACCTGCTCTACAAGGTGTCTGTAACCTGCTCTTCAAGGTGTCTATAACCTGCTCTTAACAAGGTGTCTGTAACCTGCTCTACAATGTGTCTGTAACCTGCTCTAAACAAGGTGTCTGTAACCTGCTCTTAACAATGTGTCTATAACCTGCTCTACAAGGTGTCTGTAACCTGCTCTAATTGAGGTGTCTGTAACCTGCTCTACAAGGTGTCAATAACCTGCTCTACAAGGTGTCTGTAACCTGCTCTTCAAGGTGTCTATAACCTGCTCTTAACAAGGTGTCTGTAACCTGCTCTTAACAATGTGTCTATAACCTGCTCTACAAGGTGTCTGTAACCTGCTCTTCAAGGTGTCTATAACCTGCTCTTAACAAGGTGTCTGTAACCTGCTCTTAACAATGTGTCTATAACCTGCTCTACAAGGTGTCTGTAACCTGCTCTTCAAGGTGTCTATAACCTGCTCTTAACAAGGTGTCTGTAACCTGCTCTACAAGGTGTCTGTAACCTGCTCTAAACAAGGTGTCTGTAACCTGCTCTTAACAATGTGTCTATAACCTGCTCTACAAGGTGTCTGTAACCTGCTCTAATTGAGGTGTCTGTAACCTGCTCTACAAGGTGTCAATAACCTGCTCTACAAGGTGTCTGTAACCTGCTCTTCAAGGTGTCTATAACCTGCTCTTAACAAGGTGTCTGTAACCTGCTCTAATTGAGGTGTCTGTAACCTGCTCTACAAGGTGTCTATAACCTGCTCTACAAGGTGTCTGTAACCTGCTCTTTAAGGTGTCTATAACCTGCTCTACAAGGTGTCTGTAACCTGCTCTTCAAGGTGTCTATAACCTGCTCTACAAGGTGTCTGTAACCTGCTCTTCAAGGTGTCTATAACCTGCTCTACAAGGTGTCTGTAACCTGCTCTTCAAGGTGTCTATAACCTGCTCTACAAGGTGTCTGTAACCTGCTCTACAAGGTGTCTATAACCTGCTCTACAAGGTGTCTGTAACCTGCTCTTCAAGGTGTCTATAACCTGCTCTACAAGGTGTCTGTAACCTGCTCTAAACAATGGGTCTATAACCTGCTCTACAAGGTGTCTATAACCTGCTCTACAAGGTGTCTGTAACCTGCTCTAAACAATGGGTCTATAACCTGCTCTACAAGGTGTCTGTAACCTGCTCTAAACAATGTGTCTATAACCTGCTCTTCTTGTCAGCATAATCATTTGATCCTGAGTTCCTGTTGTACTACTATGACTCAGCTGACATTGGAGATCCTCTTCCTCTTCCTCCTCCTACTCTTCCTCCTTCTCCTCCTCATCCTCCTTTTCCTCCTCCTCCTCCTACACGGCAGAATATATCTGTGTGTTAGGATGTACAGGTCTGAGTCATGATCATGTAACTGTACAGCGTGGGCTGCTGGAAGGAGTGAGAGAGAGTGAGTGTGGATGTAAAAGATTGTGGCGGTGTCAGTCAGAGAAAGAGCCTCCAACTTTCTGTGTGCGTACGTGAGTGTGTGTGTGTGTGCGTACGTGAGTGTGTGTGTATGCGTACGTGAGTGTGTGTAATTGTATGAATATCGGTGTGTGTGCAAGAGTTTATGAAAGAATGTGTGTATGAGTTTATGAATGTGTGTATGAGTTTATGAATGTGTGTGTTAGTTTATGAATGTGTGTGTGTGTGAGCGGTGGGTGGGTGGCGGTGCGTGGGTGGCGGTGGGTGGGTGGCGGTGCGTGTTACGGTAGTGTGACAGTGGTCCACGGAGTCAAACACAAATGGGCTGGGCGGGACGGAGGCGGTGGTGACTCACATTGCTGTCCCCAAGCTCGCGTGCTGCGGCAGGACACCGGCCAGGGGAACACCGTCAGCGAGGAACAATTTCCCCTCTCTCTCTCTCTCTCTCTCCCTCTCACCCTCTCTCTCTCACCCTCTCTCTCACAGATACTCTTTCTTGGCAGGAACTCAGAACAAAGTCATCGAGGAACAATTTTTACTCTCCCTCTTTCCCTACCTCTCTCTCTCTCCTCTCCCTGTGAGTCATTTTGGTTTCAGTTTGCCCCCTCCTGTCCCCTCCTCTCTCCTCCCCTCCTCTCTCCTTCCCTCCTCCCCTCCTCTCTCCTTCCCTCCTCCCCTCCTCTCTCCTTCCCTCCTCCCCTCCTCTCTCCTTCCCTCCTCCCCTCCTCTCTCCTCCCCTCCTCTCTCCTTCCCTCCTCCCCTCCTCTCTCCTTCCCTCCTCCCCTCCTCTCTCCTTCAATCCTCCCCTCCTCTCTCCTTCCCTCCTCCCCTCCTCTCTCCTTCCCTCCTCCCCTCCTCTCTCCTCCCCTCCTCTCTCCTCCTCCATGGCTGTGTAAATGACCTCATGTTAATGAAGCCCAGACTTGGTGTGCGTCCCAAATGGCACCATATTCCCTATATAGTGCACTACTTATAACCTGAGTCCTCTGGGCCCTGGTCTAAAGTAGTGCACTACATAGGGAACAGGGTGCCATTTGGGATGCAGCCATAATGGGTAAAGGGAGAACCTCCCTCTGCAGTTGGTGCATTAAACCAGCCCTGTGGAGTGTGTGTGTGTGTGTGTGTGTGTGTGTGTGTGTGTGTGTGTGTGTGTGTGTGTGTGTGTGTGTGTGTGTGACCAGCCTCTAAACAGAGTAACTGTGCACCATTCACATTTCTGTCTGAATCATAGACAGGCGTATTCACAAATGCCTCTGCACATTCTCTGGCAGCTCCACTGCTATGAGTCAACGGGACTTTCTGAGCCCATGGCTGCGACCCAAATGGCACCCTATTCCTTACATAGTTTATACAGTACACTACGTTGGACCAGAGCCTGGTGCACTATATAGGGGTTAGGGTGCCATTTGGGACATCGTCCATGTTGGTTGGTTTCAAATAGCGGCTTGGCATCACAAGAAGACCCTGGACAAATGTGTAATAGCATTTATAAAGATATTAATAAACCTCCTGTAAAACAACTTAATACACTTCCTCTTTCCTGTATTAATAAACAAACCTCCTGTAAAACAACTTAATACACTTCCTCTTTCCTGTATTAATAAACAAACCTCCTGTAAAACAACTTAATACACTTCCTCTTTCCTGTATTAATAAACAAACCTCCTGTAAAACAACTTAATACACTTCCTCTTTCCTGTATTAATAAACAAACCTCCTGTAAAACAACTTAATACACTTCCTCTTTCCTGTATTAATAATCAAACCTCCTGTAAAACAACTTAATACACTTCCTCTTTCCTGTATTAATAAACAAACCTCCTGTAAAACAACTTAATACACCTCCTTCCTCCTGTATTAATAAACTAACCTCCTGTAAAACAACTTAATACACCTCCTCTTTCCTGTATTAATAAACAAACCTCCTGTAAAACAACTTAATACACTTCCTCTTTCCTGTATTAATAAACAAACCTCCCGTAAAACAACTTAATACACCTCCTTCCTCATGTATTAATAAACAAACCTCCTGTAAAACAACTTAATACACTTCCTCTTTCCTGTATTAATAAACAAACCTCCTGTAAAACAACTTAATACACTTCCTCTTTCCTGTATTAATAAACAAACCTCCTGTAAAACAACTTAATACACTTCCTCTTTCCTGTATTAATAAACAAACCTCCTGTAAAACAACTTAATACACTGCCTCTTTCCTGTATTAATAAACAAACCTCCTGTAAAACAACTTAATACACTGCCTCTTTCCTGTATTAATAAACAAACCTCCTGTAAAACAACTTAATACACTTCCTCTTTCCTGTATTAATAAACACACCTCCTGTAAAACAACTTAATACACCTCCTTCCTCCTGTATTAATAAACTAACCTCCTGTAAAACAACTTAATACACATCCTCTTTCCTGTATTAATAAACAAACCTCCTGTAAAACAACTTAATACACTTCCTCTTTCCTGTATTAATAAACAAACCTCCTGTAAAACAACTTAATACACCTCCTTCCTCCTGTATTAATAAACTAACCTCCTGTAAAACAACTTAATACACTTCCTCTTTCCTGTATTAATAAACAAACCTCCTGTAAAACAACTTAATACACATCCTCTTTCCTGTATTAATAAACAAACCTCCTGTAAAACAACTTAATACACTTCCTCTATCCTGTATTAATAAACAAACCTCCTGTAAAACAACTTAATACACCTCCTTCCTCCTGTATTAATAAACTAACCTCCTGTAAAACAACTTAATACACTTCCTCTTTCCTGTATTAATAATCAAACCTCCTGTAAAACAACTTAATACACATCCTCTTTCCTGTATTAATAAACAAACCTCCTGTAAAACAACTTAATACACCTCCTCTTTCCTGTGTTAATAAACAAACCTCCTGTAAAACAACTTAATACGCCTCCTCTTTCCTGTATTAATAAACAAACCTCCTGTTAAACAACTTAATACACATCCTCTTTCCTGTATTAATAAACAAACCTCCTGTAAAACAACTTAATACACTTCCTCTATCCTGTATTAATAAACAAACCTCCTGTAAAACAACTTAATACACCTCCTTCCTCCTGTATTAATAAACTAACCTCCTGTAAAACAACTTAATACACTTCCTCTTTCCTGTATTAATAATCAAACCTCCTGTAAAACAACTTAATACACATCCTCTTTCCTGTATTAATAAACAAACCTCCTGTAAAACAACTTAATACACCTCCTCTTTCCTGTGTTAATAAACAAACCTCCTGTTAAACAACTTAATACACCTCCTCTTTCCTGTATTAATAAACAAACCTCCTGTTAAACAACTTAATACACCTCCTTCCTCCTGTATTAATAAACAAACCTCCTGTAAAACAACTTAATACACCTCCTCTTTCCTGTATTAATAAACAAACCTCCTGTAAAACAACTTAATACACATCCTCTTTCCTGTGTTAATAAACAAACCTCCTGTAAAACAACTTAATACGCCTCCTCTTTCCTGTATTAATAAACAAACCTCCTGTAAAACAACTTAATACACCTCCTCTCTCCTGTAAGTGGAATATGATACAAATGGAAGTCACTAGATGAGGAAAACATTTAGTTAATTTTCTTTAACCCTTTCTCCCATCAGTCCCCTTTCCTTTCAGTAACCTCACCTAAACAGAGTTAACCTGGACATTCAGTAACCTCACCTAAACAGAGTTAACCTGGACATTCAGTAACCTCACCTAAACAGAGTTAACCTGGACATTCAGTAACCTCACCTAAACAGAGTTAACCTGGACATTCAGTAACCTCACCTAAACAGAGTTAACCTGGACGTTCAGTAACCTCACCTAAACAGAGTTAACCTGGACGTTCAGTAACCTCACCTACTGACCAGGTCATTGTTGAAGGGTTATGTTGTTTTCCTCATGTGAGGTGGTGAGAATCACACACCTGTAGAACAAAGTAGAACATGTTCAAGGAATGTCCATTATGTCATACGCTTCATAAGCTGACAGACTGGACAAGTTAGCTTATAAACATATAATAACAGACTTATACTGAAGTACACAAACAGTTGGACTTCAGATGACCTCAGACCGGATCCAACATTGATATGCCTAATAGGGAAAAGTCTATCACAGAAACAAACAGGAGCTTGGCCTACAATACTGACTGAGGATGATGAGCAGTGCAATGCTATTCATTGTCTGTTTGTATTGATAGCCAAGCTGGACTGTTATAGACCATCTGTCTGGGGCCGTTATATCAGCTCCTCCTGCTCCATTATCAGTGTTATAGACCATCTGTCTGGGGCCGTTTAATCAGCTCCACCTGCTCCATTATCGGTGTTATAGACCATCTGTCTGGGGCCGTTTAATCAGCTCCACCTGCTCCATTATCAGTGTTATAGACCATCTGTCTGGGGCCGTTTAATCAGCTCCTCCTGCTCCATTATCAGTGTTATAGACCATCTGTCTGGGGCCGTTATATCAGCTCCACCTGCTCCATTATCAGTGTTATAGACCATCTGTCTGGGGCCGTTATATCAGCTCCACCTGCTCCATTATCAGTGTTATAGACCATCTGTCTGGGGCCGTTATATCAGCTCCACCTGCTCCATTATCAGTGTTATAGACCATCTGTCTGGGGCCGTTATATCAGCTCCACCTGCTCCATTATCAGTGTTATAGACCATCTGGCTGGGGCCGTTATATCAGCTCCACCTGCTCCATTATCAGTGTTATAGACCATCTGTCTGGGGCCGTTTAATCAGCTCCACCTGCTCCATTATCGGTGGGCAAGGAATAGACCTTGTGGATTTGCAATGTAGAATCTGTAAACTCTTACCAAATTCTTTGCTGGATGGAACCCTGGCTTGAGCTCAAGAAGTGGAGAAAAACCGTGCCAATGTGTGCTGGTGAAATGGCGTTGCCGCTTCAACTGTATTTCAGTAATTGCCAGGTGATCATGGCTTGCAATTGCACATGGTTGGCTGAAATGTAAAACCAACCATGTTGTGTGTTAAGGGTCTTACATGGTTTAATATTGTCACAGTCAGTGGTGGCAATGGTGCTAAATTATTCTGCAGTCTTTGGGAAATCATTATCTTTTAACTTGGAAAAATTATTGTTTGGCCAATTGACATGGACTGGCCGTGTAAAACTCAAATACCGTGCTTGTACTACCATCTAGTGGACATAATGGAGTACTGCAATGAGAACAACAACTTTGTTATTGCCAAAACATAATAATATATATTGATTATTTAAACTGTGTTATGCTTATTTTGTTAGTATCCAGACATAAGTGAGTTTTGATGAGGTGATCTGTGTTTCAAACTGTGCTGTGTGAGTTTTGATGAGGTGGTCTGTGTTTCAAACTGTGGTGTGTGAGTTTTGATGAGCTGGTCTGTGTTTCAAACTGTGGTGTGTGAGTTTTGCACAATAGTGATGCATATAAAAAAGGACCATGCACAAGTACCTCACCATAACTAAATCACTTCCTGTCTCTCTCTCACCACAACTAAATCACTTCCTGTCTCTCTCTCTCACCACAACTAAATACCTCATCACAACTAAACCACTTCCTGTCTATCTCTCTCACCACAACTAAATCACTTCTTGTCTCTCTCTTTCTCACCACAACTAATTACCTCACCAGAACTAAATCACTTCCTGTCTCTCTCACCACAAATAAATCACTTCCTGTCTCTCTCTCTCATGCCCCAGAATCACAACCACACAGTTAGAAACATAATCACAACCAGACAGTTAGAAACAGAATCAGAACCAGACAGTTAGAAACAGAATCACAACCAGACAGTTAGAAACAGAATCAGAACCAGACAGTTAGAAACAGAATCAGAACCAGACAGCTAGAAACAGAATCACAACCAGACAGTTAGAAACAGAATCACAACCAGACAGTTAGAAACAGAATCACAACCAGACAGTTAGAAACAGAGTCAGAACCAGACAGTTAGAAACAGAATCAGAACCAGACAGTTAGAAACAGAATCAGAACCAGACAGTTAGAAACAGAATCAGAACCAGACAGTTAGAAACAGGGAGACTAAGGATCTAAGAAAAAATTTAACAATTGAATAGATTTTCACAGAAGTCTATAAACCACTACAGGGTCTCCTAACATATGGCCGTTCCATAATATTGTGGGGCGGTGCCATGGCAACGGGGTTGGTGGTGGAATGCTTTGGGGCCAGCACAGAACTCCGGCACTCCACTCCCAAGCCACAGTTAACACACACACTGTTTTATAACTGTGGAATGCAGCAATTACTAACGCAGGTGAAGCTTCTCTGAGGTCAGGTCTCACTAGTCTAACAAATAAATACAGAGAGACAGGCCATCCACACACACACACACACACATGCACACACACACACACGCCAAGCACACACACATACACACAGTTAGACAGCAGAGAGAGAACGCCCCCGTCGACATTGACGGGCCGCAGTGGAGAGTCTCAAAAGCGTCAAGGTCCTCGGCATGGCCATCACTGACCACCTGAAATGGTGCAACAATGCCTGTCCTCCAGGACGCCTACAGCACCCAGTGTCACAGGAAGGCCAAGAAGATCATCAAGGACCTCAGCCACCCGGGGCTTGGTCTGTTCACCCTGCTATCATCTAGAAGGAGGAGACAGTACAGGAGCATCAAAGCTGGGACAGAGAGACTGAGAAACAGCTTCTATCTCCAGGCCATCAGACTGTTAAACAGTCACCACTAGCCAACCTCCGCCTAGTACTCTGCCCTGAACCTTAGAGACTGCTGCCCTATGTACATAGAGTCATTGAACAATGGTCACTTAAATAATGTTTATATACTGTTTTCTCATATAATATGTATATACTGTACTCTATTCTACTGTGTATACTGTATTCTAGTCATGGTTCATCCTATATAACTACTGATGTCAACTTCATATCTATATACTGTATTCTAGTCAAGGCTACGCTACAAGCTTGGCACACCTGTATTTGGGGAGTTTCTCCCATTCGTCCTCTCAAGCTCTGTCAGGTTGGATGAGGAGCGTCGCTGCAGAGCTATTTTCAGGTCTCTCCAGAGATGTTCGATCGGGTTCAAGTCCGGGCTCTGGCTGGGCCACTCAAAGACATTCAGAGACTTGTCCCGAAGCCACTCCTGTGTTGTCTTGGCTGTGTGATTAGGGTCGTTGTCCTGTTGGAAACTTCACCCCAGTCTGAGGACCTGAGCACTTTGGAGCAGGTTTTCATCAAGGATCTCTCTCTACTTTACTCAGTTCATCTTTGCCTCGATCCTGACTAGTCTCCCAGTCCCTGACACTGAAAAATATCCCCACAGCATGATGCTGCCACCACCATGCTTCACTGTAGGGATGGTGACAGGTTTTCTCCAGATGTGACATGTGGCATTCAGGCCAAATAGTTCAATCTTGATTTCATCAGACCAGAGAATCTTGTTTCTCATGGTCTGAGTCCTTTAGGTGCCTTTTGGCAAACTCCAAGCGGGCTGTCATGTGTCTTTTACTGAGGAGTGGCTTGCGTCTGGCCACTCTACCATAAAGGCCTGATTGGTGGAGTGCTGCAGAGATGGTTGTCTTTCTGGAAGGTTCTCCCATCTCCACAGAGGAACTCTGGAGCTCTGTCAGATTGACCATTGGGTTCTTGGTCTCCTCCCTGACCAAGGCCCTTCTCCCCTGATTGCTCAGTTTGGCCGGGCGGCCAGCTCTAGTCTTGGTGGTTCCAAATTTCTTCCATTTAAGAATGATGGAAGCCACTGTGTTCTTGGGGACCTTCAATGCTGCAGAAATGTTTTGGTACCCTTCCCCAGATCTGTGTCTAGACACAATCCTCTCAGAGCTCTGCGGACAATTCTTTCAACCTCATGGCTTGATTTTTGCTCTGACATGCACTGTTAACTTTGAAACCTGAGATAGACAGGTGTGTGTCTTTCCAAATCATGTCCAGGTGGACTCCAATCAAGTGTGTAGAAACATCTCAAAGATGATCAATGGAAACAGGATGCACCTGCGCTCTATTTCGTGTCTCATATCAAAGGGTCTGAATACTTATGTAAATGAGGTATTTCCGTTTTTTTTTTTTTTTTTAATACATTTGCAAAAATGTCTAAAAACCCCTTTTTTCGTCATTATGGGGTTTTGTGTAGAGATTGATGAGGGAACATTTTAATTATTTAATCCATTTTGTAGTATAAGGCTATAACATAACAAAACGTGTTAAAAAAGGGGTGTGAATACTTTCTGAAGGCACTGTGACCATTTTTGGGGATTATATGTATGTATGTAATGCTGTGTAAAGGGTTCTACCTGGAACCAAAAGGGTTCTTCAAAGGGTTCTCCTATGGGACAGCCAAATAACCCTTTGAGAATCTAGATAGCACCTTTTTTTCCTAAGAGTGTAGGGTTGAATAGTGATGACAGTAAGGCAAGTGGAAATGTGTGTGTATGAGTGTGTGTGTGGGGAATGGGTCTTTGTTGATGGGATAATGCAGGATAATGGGGCATTTAGGACGCATCCCATATCAGGTCTGGTTTTCATCCATAGCCTACATACTGCTTCTCGTTGGTCCCACAGGCTGTTGGCATCTTGGCAGATTGACTGCTCTGTAGAAATGCATGTTGTCGGTCGTTGTGGTAAAAAGTCTCAACTTGTTTCATAGTATTCTGGTCACGTTCTGGTTTTGGCAACGGGTGACGGATGTCACGTCTATCTGCCTGATAGGCAGGCAGGAACAGAAATGTGGTTAGTGAGTATTGCAATAAATGTGTACAAGATCTAAGATCAAGGACTAAGAAATCAGTTATTGACACAATAAATACCGAATTTAAAAGTAGAAATGTTGGTTAAAACATTCTTATGAACAACATCTGTAATCTTTCACCTTTTTATTGTTGAGGATAATTAAAATGTACATTTTATGACTCCCCTCCGAGCTGAGCCGTGATTGGTGGATTGAAGGGGGCGGTGACTATACATTCAGGAAGAGATCCATGGACTGTAAACTCTGCTGGTAGCAAGTTAGCTATCTAGGTGAATCTGCTGGAAAAATAACACCGTTTGGTCGTTAAATCGTCGTCAGTCATGTCTGACAGAAACCCGGGAATGCCCCTTGGTAAAACTCGCTTCCTTTTTGTGGGAAATAATGTTAATCCTGCAACATTAGTCAAATCCAGTTAAATAGCTATCGATTGTGTTAGCACGGACAGCTACTAGTATTAAGTCTAGCTACAACCATAGAGGATGTGTTTATGATGATCAAGAATGTCCCAAACAATGCTTTGAATGAAACTGTTTGGTTTCAATCAAACAAATACATGTAAGAAGTACTGCTCTCACGTGATGTACATCACTGGGCATTTTGCCTGTTAACTTGTCAATATGTATCTAGTTAGTTAACATACAGGATACATCTAGTGAACACTGTAGATATAGTAGGTAGTTACATGCTGAATTACTGTATGTTGGCGGTCTTCACTCTCATGATGTCCTGGTTAATATGTTTGGCATGAAACTCAGTGCAGCCAGGGTGAATCATGTGACTACACTAAGACCCCGGAAAACATTTCTATACAGGCCTTACCATCAGTTGGTAACTACTGTAAGGCTAGTTCATATTCAGTAGATATGTGAACAGAATGGTGGATTCAGTGAGACAGGGCTACATCTACCTCAATATAAACTTGTGTGTTTCTTGTCAACCTTCCATGTTGATGTTGCTGTTATTGTGTCTTTGTCAGAGCTGGAGTGGGTGTCCAAGGTGTGCGTGAACACCCAGGCAGTGCTGAAGAGAGCTCTGCAGATCCAAGGACGCAACAGAAACAAGGAACAGTGGCAGGTAGGGGTTTTGGGGGTAGCATCGACTTTGGTGTGTGTGTGTGTGTGTGTGTGTGTGTGCAAGCAATACCTTCATCTCCAATGTTTCCTTATAAATCTCATAAGAAGACACACAACATGAAAGGATAAAGTGATATTCTGGTTGTATCCTACTATTAGAATAAGGCTATATGGTATATCTGGTATGGTGTTGTATATTATTTTTAGTGTTGAGCTGTTGTCCACATCAACAGTTCTAATCCGTGGTATGAGTTGATATCTGGCTCTGTGTTACTATGTTACCCATGTCTGTCTCCATGTCTGTCTCCATGTCTGTCTCCATGTCTGTCTCCATGTCTGTCTCCATGTCTGTCTCCATGTCTGTCTCCAGGCTGCGTGGCTGCTGCGGGCGGTGACCTGTATTGACCTGACAACCCTGGCTGGTGATGACACGCCCGGCAACGTCCACCGGCTGTGTATGAAGGCTACCCAGCCTGTACGCACCGACCTGCTGAAGAGCATGGACATGCATGACAAAGGTGTGTGTGTGTCTGTCTGACGGTCTGTCCATGTCTCTCCCTCTCTCCACCACACCCTGCTCCAGAGGTAGGGGGTTCTGTCTGTCTGTCTGTCTGTCTGTCTGTCTGTCTGTCTGTCTGTCTGTCTGTCTGTCTGTCTGTCTGTCTGTCTGTCTGTCTGTCTGTCTGTCTGTCTGTCTGTCTGTCTGTCTGTCTGTCTGTCTGTCTGTCTGTCTCAGTTAGCTATGAGGTGTATGTAACTATATGTTCTGGTTGTATCTGTGTGTCTAGGTGTGACTACTGCAGCAGTGTATGTGTACCCGTCTCAGTTAGCTATGAGGTGTATGTAACTATATGTTCTGGTTGTATCTGTGTGTCTAGGTGTGACTACTGCAGCAGTGTGTGTGTACCCGTCTCGTGTTGCTGATGCTGTGAAGTCACTGAAAGCAGCCAACTCCAGCCTACCTGTCGCCTCAGGTAAGAGGAGGAAGTCTAACTCTGTGTCATTCTGTAGTTGGACAGTCCCGGTGTATGTTGTCACAAATTATGCATAGTTGTCACTTCCATGATCCTCTGATTGGTTGTGTGTTTCGTTGTTATTTTGATCGATTTTTTTTGATCGATTCATATATGAGATTATAAAATAAATTACTGCAGCCACAACATGAAGGAAATAACAGGATATTAAGACATGAATATGAATACTCCTCCTGTCCTCAGTGGCGACAGGTTTCCCTGCAGGCCAGACCCCTCTGAAGACCAGGCTAGAGGAGGTCCGTATGGCTGTAGAGGATGGAGCTATGGAGATCGATATAGTCATCAACAGGACTCTGGCCCTCACTGGACAGTGGGAAGGTACGGTATATATTATTATATACACTCAATAGCCAGATTACTAGACACCTGTCTAGTACTGGGTCGGACCCCCCTTTGCCTCCAGAACAGCCTGTTACAAACATACATACAGTCAACTGGAACATGAAAACATACAGTTGAAGTCGGAAGATAACATAAACCTTAGCCAAATACATTTAAACTCAGTTTTTCTCAATTCCTGACATTTAATCCTAGTAAAAAGTCCCTGTTTTAGGTCAGTTAGGATCACCACTTTATTTTAAGAATGTGAAATGTCAGAATAATTGTAGAGAGAATGATTTATTTCAGCTTTTATTTCTTTCATCACATTCCCAGTGGGTCAGAAGTTTACATACACTCAATTAGTATTTGGTAGCATTGCCTTTAAATTGTTTAACTTGGGTCAAATGTTTTGGGTAGCCTTCCACAAGCTAAGTTGGGTGAATTTTGGCCCATTCCTCCTGACAGAACTGGTGTAACTGAGTCAGGTTTGTAGGCCTCCTTGCTCGCACACGCTTTTTCAGTTCTGCCCACACATTTTCTATAGGATTGAGGTCAGGGCTTTGTGATGGCAACTCCAATACCTTGACTTTGTTGTCCTTAAGCCTTATTTTGCCACAGCTTTGGAAGTATGCTTGGGGTCATTGTCCTTTTGGAAGAACCATTTGCGCCCAAGCTTTAACTTTCCGACAGATGTCTTGAGATGTTGCTTCAATATATCAACATAATTTTCCTTCCTCATTGATGCCATCTATTTTGTGAAGTGCACCAGTCCCTCCTGCAGCAAAGCACCCCCACAACATGATGCTGCCACTCCCGTGCTTCATGGTTGGGATGGTGTTCTTCGGATGGCAAGCCTCCCCCTTTTTCCTCCAAACATAATGATGGTCATTATGGCCAAACAGTTCTATTTTTGTTTCATCAGATCAGAGGACATTTCTCCAAAAAGTACGATCTATGTCCCCATGTGCAGTTGAAAACCGTAGTCTGACTTTTTTATGGCGGTTTTGGAGCAGTGGCTTCTTCCTTGCTGAGCGGCCTTTCAGGTTATGTCGATATAGGACTCGTTTTACTGTGGATATAGATACTTTTGTACCTGTTTCCTCCAGCATCTTCACAAGGTCCTTTGCTGTTGTTCTGGGATTGATTTGCACTTTTCGCACCAAAGTATGTTCATCTCTGGGAGACAGAACGCGTCTCCTTCCTGAGCGGTATGATGGCTGCGTGGTCCCATGGTGTTTATACTTGCGTACTATTGTTTGTACAGATGAACGTGGTACCTTCAGGCATTTGGAAATTGCTCCCAAGGATGAACCAGACTTTTGGAGGTCTACCATTTTTTTTTCCTGAGGTCTTGGCTGATTTCTTTTCATTTTCCCATGATGTCGAGCAAAGAGGCACCGAGTTTGAAAGTAGGCCTTGAAATACATCCACAGGTACACCTAGAATTGACTCAAATGATGTCAATTAGCCTATCAGAAGCTTCTAAAGCCATGACATCATTTTCTGGAATTTTCCAAGCTGTTTAAAGGCACAGTCAACTTAGTGTATGTAAAGTTCTGACCCACTGGAATTGTGATATAGTGAATTATAAGTGAAATAATCTGTCTGTAAGCAATTGTTGGAAGAATGACTTGTGTCATGCACAAAGTAGATGTCCTAACCGACTTGCCAAAACTATAGTTTGTTAACATGAAATCTGTGGAGTGGTTGATAAACGAGTTTTAATGACTTCAACCTAAGTGTATGTAAACTTCTGACTGTACATACAGTCAACTGGAACATGAAAACATACAGACAGAAACATGTTAAAAACATCATGATACCTCCAGCTGCTTCTACAACATAGTTGACACAAACATTGCATACAAAGTATGAGCTATGATGTTATGACAGTATGAGCTATGATGTTGCTATGACAGTGAGCTGTGGTGTTGCTATGACAGCGTGAAGGTATGTGGTGTCTCCTCAATAAAGTATCCGTTTAAATCACCTCTCTCTCCTCAGCCATGTATGATGAGGTCTGTCAGTTCAGAGAGGCCTGTGGGGAGGCTCACATGAAGTCCATCCTGGCTATAGGAGAGCTGGGAACCTACACTAACGTCTACAAGGCTAGCCTGGTGGCTATGATGGCTGGTGAGTGTACTCACTCACCTACTCACTCACTCACTCACTCACTCACTCACTCACTCACTCACTCACTCACTCACTCACTCACTCACTCACTCACTCACTCACTCACTCACTCACTCACTCACTCACTCACTCACTCACTCACTCACTCACTCACTCACTCACTCACTCACTCACTCACTCACGTTGATCAGAGTTGTATTTGCTCATCTCACCAGTGAAAATGTGTTCCAGACGGTGCAGTTTGTCATGTTCTCCTGTGGGTGGCGTTGTTGTTCAGGCTGCTCCATGTCTCTGTACTTAGCTAACCTGATGAACACTCTCTCTCTCTTACACACACACACACACACACACACACACACACACACACACACACACACACACTGAACCGTACACTTAACTAGCGTCACATAATAAACCAAATTGTCAGCCTGTTCGATATTATCATTATTAAATACATCGCTGCTCTTTAATCTCTCCTTGTTCTATAAATTGCGTATTAGATTCCAGAAATTGAATGCTAATTTTGCCTATTAATGTATGACGGCGGCTACGCTACGCTGCCTGCTAGCCCACGCTAGCCAAATGAAAAGTGCGCCATTACCACCACCATCGTTTAATAACCTCTATCCATTATCAGGTCATTAACATCCCCATAACCAATCTACAGAATTACTCCTCCGTCTGGGGAGGGAGAGCGGGAGAGAGGGAGAGAGGGGGAGAGAGAGAGGGAGAGGGAGAGAGGGAGAGAGGGGGGGAGAGGGAGAGAGGGGGAGGAGTGTAAAGTATTCATCAGTCTAGTAGTGTAAAAATACATAGTACATGTCTGTAATGGAGTGTAAAGTGTTCATCAGTCTAGTAATGAACTGTCAGGAGAGACTAGGGGGAGGAAGACTAAGGCAGAAGGGATGGAGGTTAGAAGTATGATGATGTTTTACCAGGGTTTGTGGTTCATCTATTAAAAGCCTGTCATTTCATCTTCTATTTTTATCCAGAAAGCTGATAAGACATTGTCTCAAAAGGAAGGGAAGGAAAGAGAGGGGAGGAGAGGAGAGGAGAGGAGAAATGAAGGGTTATATTGATGCAGCAGGCAGCAGACACCCTCTGTTAGCCCTGTCACAGTGTCACAGTCACCATATGTTCTCCTCTGGCTCTGGAGACCCTGAGAGCAGAGCAGCCCTCACTATAATGTCTCTAGCGACCCTGGGAGCAGAGCAGCCCTCACTGTAATGTCCTGTCTAAGTCAGAGATACTTTATATTCCAGAAAATGTCATGGCTTTAGAAGCTAATTTACATCATTTGAGGCAATTGGAGGTGTACCTGTGGATGTAGTTCAAGTCCTACCTTCAAACTCAGTGCCTCTTTGCTTGACATCATGGGAAAATGAAAAGAAATCAGCCAAGACCTCAGAATCTTTTTTTGTAGTCCTTCACAAGTTTTTCAAACGCTTGAAGGTACCACGTTCATCTGTACAAACAATAGTACGCAAGTATAAACACCATGGGACCATGCAGCCGTCATACCGCTCAGGAAGGAGACGCGTTCAGTCTCCTAGAGATGAACGTACTTTGGTGCGAAAAGTGCAAATCAATCCCAGAACAACAGCAAAGGACCTTGTGAAAGTGCTGGAGGAAACAGGTACAAAAGTATCTATATCCACAGTAAAACGAGTCCTATATAAACATAACCTGAAAGGCCGCTCAGCAAGGAAGAAGCCACTGCTCCAAAACCACCATAAAAAAGTCAGACTACGGTTTTCAACTGCACATGGGGACAAAGATCGTACTTTTTGGAGAAATGTCCTCTGGTCTGATGAAACAAAAATCTCTTTGGCCATAATGACCATCGTTATGTTTGGAGGAAAAAGGGGAGGCTTGCAAGCCGAAGAACACAATCCCAACCATGAAGCACGGGGGTGGCAGCATCATGTTGTGGGGGTGCTTTGCTGCAGGAGGGACTGGTGCACTTCACAAAATAGATGGCATCATGAGGAAGGAAAAGTATGTGGATATATTGAAGCAACATCTCAAGACATCAGTCAGGAAGTTAAAGCTTGGTCACATGGGTCTTCCAAATGGACAATGACCCTGAGCATCCTTCCAAAGTTGTGGCAAAATGGCTTAAGGACAACAAAGTCAAGGTATTGGAGTGGCCATCGCAAAGCCCTGACCTCAATCCTATAGAAAATGTGTGGGCAGAACTGAAAAAGCGTGTGCGAGCAAGGAGGCCTACAAACCTGACTCAGTTACACCAGTTCTGTGAGGATGAATAGGCCAAAGTTCACCCAACTTATTGTGGGAAGCTTGTGGAAGGCTACCTGAAACGTTTGACCCAAGTTAAACAATTTAAAGGCAATACACTCAATTAGTATTTGGTAGCATGTAAACTTCTGACCCACTGGGAATGTGATGAAATAAATAAAAGCTGAAATAAATCATTCTCTCTACTATTATTCTGACATATCACATTATTAAAATAAAGAGGTGATCCTAACTGACCTAAGACAGGACATATTTACTAGGATTAAATGTCAGGAATTGTGAAAAACTGAGTTTAAATGTATTTGGCTAAAGTGTATGTAAACTTCCGACTTCAAATTTATGTTTAGTACTTAGCACTTAGTACTTTGTTGAAGCACCTTTGGTAGCGATTACAGCCTCAAGTCTTCTTGGATATGATGCTACAAGCTTGGAACACCTGTATTTGGGGAGTTTCTCCCATTCTTCTATGCAGATCCTCTCAAGCTCTGTCATCCTCTCAAGCGTCGCTGCACAGTTATTTTCAGGTCTCTCCAGAAATGTTCGATCAGGTTCAATTCCAGGCTCTGGCTGGGCCACTCAAGGACATTGAGACTTGAGTCCCGAAGCCACTCCTGTGTTGTCTTGGCTGTGTGCTTAGGGTCGTTGTCCTGTTGGAAGGTGAACCTTCCCCCCAGTCTGAGGTCCTGAGTGCTCTGGAGCAGGTTTTCATCAAGGATCTCTCTGTGCTTTGGTCCATTAATCTTTCCATCGATCCTGACTAGTCTCCCAGTCCCTGCTGCTGAAACACATCCCACAGCATGATGCTGCCACCACCATGCCTTACCGTAGGGATGGTGCCAGGTTTCCTCCAGATTTGACGCTTGGCATTCAGGCCAAAGAGTTCAATCTTGGTTTCATCAGACCAGAGAGTCTTTAGGCGCCTTTTGGCAAACTCCAAGCGGGCTGTCATGTGCCTTTTACTGAGGAGTGGCTTCCGTCTGGCCACTCTACCATAAAGGTCTGATTGGTGGAGTGCTGCAGAGATGGTTGTCCTTCTGGAAGGTTCTCCCATCTCCACAGATGAACTCTAGAGCTCTGTCAGAGTGACCATCGGGTTCTTGGTCACCTCCCTGACTAAGGCCCTTCTCACCCGATTGCTCAGTTTGGCCGGGTGGCCAGCTCTAGGAATAGTCTTGGTGGTTCCAAACTTCTTCCATTTAAGAATGATGGAGGCCACTGTGTTCTTGGGGACCTTCAATGCTGCAGAAAAAGTTTTTGTACCCTTCCCCAGATCTGTGCCTCGACACAATACGCTCTCGGAGATCTACGGACAATTCCTTCGACCTCATGGCTTGGTTTTTGCTCTGACATGCACTGTCAACTGTGGGACCTTATATAGACAGGTGTGTGCCTTCCCAAATAATCTCCAATCAATAGAATTGACCACAGGTGGTCTCCAATCAATTTGTAGAAACATCTCAAGGATGATCAATTGAAACAGTGCATCAGAGCTAAATTTCGAGTCATTTACATTTTAGTCATTTAGCAGACGCTCTTATCCAGAGCGAGTTGTCAACCGTGATGGTGAGATCATGGAGCGGGCAGTCCTTCCCCGTGTGAAAGAGCAGGTCCGTCTTGCCGAGGTTCAGCTTGAGGTGGTGATCCGACATCCAAACTGATATGTCTGCCAGGCATGCAGAGATGCGATTCCTCACTGGGTTATCAGAAGGGAGAAAAGTAATTGAGTGTCGTCTGCGTAGCAATGATAGGAGAGACCATATGAGGATATGACAGAGCCAAGTGACTTGGTGTATAGAGAGAATAAGAGAGGGCCTAGAACTGAGCCCTGGGGGCCACCAGTGGTGAGAGCACGGGGTGCGGAGACAGATTCTCGCCACGCAACCTGTCAGGTAGGACGTAATCCAAGAGTGTGCAGAGTGAGTAGTGTTGGAGGAGAGCGAGAGAGAAAAGGATACAAAGTAGTGGTCGGAGACTTGGAGGGGAGTTACAGTGATATTAGTAGAAGAACAGCATCTAGTAAAGATGAGGTCAAGCGTATTGCCTGCCATGTGAGTAGAGGGGGACGGTGAGAGGGTGAGGTCAAAAGAGGAAAGGAGTGGAAAGGAGGAGGCAGAGAGAAATGAGTCAAAGGCAGATGTCGGGAGGTTAAAGTCACCCAGAACTGTGAGGGGTGAGCCATCATCAGGAAATGAACTTATCAAGGTGTCAAGTTCATTGATGAACTCTCCAAGGGAACCTGGAGGGAGATAAATGACCAGGATGTTAAGTTTGAATGGGCCAGTGACTGTGACAGCATGGAATTCAAATGAGGAGATAGACAGATGGTTCAGGGGGAAAAGAGAGATTAGAATTCCTGTGCCACCGCCACGCTGACCAGATGCTCTCGGGGTATGCGAGAACACATGATCAGACGAGGAAAGAGCAGTAGGAGTAGCAGTGTTTTCTGTGGTAATCCATGTTTCCGTCAGCGCCAAGAAGTCAAGGGACTGGAGGGCAGCATAGGCTGAGATGAACTCTGCCTTGTTGGCCGCAGAACGGCAGTTCCAAAGGCTGCCGGAGACCTGGAACTCCACGTGGGTTGTGTGCGCAGGGACCACCAGATTAGAGTGATTGCAGCCGCGCGGTGTGAAGCGTTTGTATGGCCTGTACAGAGAGGAGAGAACAGGGATAGACAGACACATAGTTGACAGGCTACAGAAAAGGCTACAATAATGCAAAATAGATCAGAATAAAATGAACTAAACATATGGACAAGAGAGACTAACTCCCTCACTTACCTTCCTCTACTAACTCCCTCACTTACCTTCCTCGACTAACTCCCTCACTTACCTTCCTCAACTAACTCCCTCACTTACCATCAAATCAAATGTATTTATAAAGCGCTTTTTACATCAGCTGATGTCACAAAGTGCTATACAGAAACCCAGCCTAAAACCCCAAACAGCAAGCAATGCAGATGTAGAAGCACGGTGGCTAGGAAAAACTCCCTAGAAAGGCAAAACCTAGGAAGAAACCTAGAGAGGAACCAGGCTCTGAGGGGAGGCCAGTCCTCTTCTGGCTGTGCCGGGTGGAGATTATAACAATTCATGGCCATTAAGGCCAGTTCTTTCTGCAAGATGTTCAAATGTTCATAGATGACCAGCAGGGTCAAATAATAATATAAGTAGTTGTGGAGGTTGCAACAGGTAAATACATCAGGAGTGAATGTCACTTGGTTTTTCAGTGCAAGAGAGCGAGGTGAAAACAGCAGGTCTGGGACAGGGTGGCACGTCCAATGAACAGATCAGGGTTCCATAACCGCAGGCAGAGAAGTTGAAACCGGTGCAGCTAGGACAGCTAGGAGTCATCAGGACAGGTGGTCCTGAAGCATGGTCCTCCGGGTAGGCTCAGGTCCTCCGGGAGAGGAGGTAGAGTGAGAGAGAGAGAATTAGAGGGAGCATACTTAAATTCACACAAGACACTGGATAATAACATCACCTTCCTTGACTAACTCGCTTTGAATTTTATTTATTTATTTAACCTTTATTTTACTAGGCAAGTCAGTTAAGAACAAATTCTTATTTACAATGACGGCCTAGGAACAGTGGGTTAACTGCCTTGTTCAGGGGCAGAACGACAGATTTTTACCTTGTCAGCTCGGGGATTCGATCCTGCAACCTTCCAGTTACGGGCCTAACACTCTAACCACTAGGCTACCTGCCGCCCCGGGTAGCAATCATTAACACTTCTTAAGCAAAGTCTCATAGCAAAGGGTCTGAATACTTATGTAAATAAGTTATTTCTAAAAACCTGTTTAGCTTGGTCATTATGGGGTGATGTGTGTAGATTGATGAGGAATTTGTTTTAAGTAATCAATTTCTTAATAAGGCTGTAATGTAACAAAATGTGGAAAAAGTCAAGTGATCTGAATACTTCCTAATGCCCTGTATATTAAGTTGAGGAAATGAGGTCATGTTTTTTTAACAGTGTGTGTTTGTGTGTAACAACAGGGTCAGACTTCATCAAGACGTCAACAGGGAAGGAGTCTGTCAACGCTACGTACCCTGTCGCCATAGTGATGGTCAGAGCCATCCGGGACTACTTCCTGAAGACTGGACATAAGGTATGGGTATTAGTCTGTCCTTCTCTTAGATTCCATTCAGTCAAGCTAGCTGAATGAATTCAGTTCAGTTCTAATCAATACTATTCAACATCAGATGTATGTAGTTCCCTAAAATAGTTTGAAATGAACAATGTTCCCTGTTGAATGGCTCCTCCTTGTTCCCCAGGTTGGTTTTAAGCCTGCTGGTGGGATCCGTACAGCCAAGGAGTCGTTGGTGTGGCTGACTCTGATGAAGGAAGAGCTGGGAGACGAGTGGCTGAGCCCTCACCTCTTTAGACTGGGGGCTAGTAGTTTACTGGCTGACATAGAGAGACAGGTACACACACACACACACACACACACACACACACACACACACACAGAGTCTTGCGCAGCTAAACTTGTGGGGACATACAATTCAGTCCCATTCAACCCTAACCCAAAAACCTAACCCTAGCTCTTAAAACTAACCCTAGCTTCTAACCCTTAACCCTAAGACCCCTAGAAATAGCATTTTACTTTGTGGGGACCAACAACCAGTTGGTCACATTGTTTTTGGTTTACTATTCTTCTGGTCCTTCTGATCCCCACAAGTATAGTTAAACACGTCCACACACATACACACACACGTACACACACACGTACACACACACACACATACGTACACACACGTGTACACACACACACACACACACACACACACACACACACACACACACACACACACACACACACACACACACACATACACAGGTCCTTCCAACACAAGTCCTATAACCTGGCTGATTAGTGCTGAGAGCAGAATGGAATGGCTTGGTACTGTAGGACACAGCAATGGTTTAGTCTAGACCTAATAACAACAGGGTCATATTTAAATGGTCCACTCTATCTAGCTAAGTGTTTTAACTGTTTTAAACTGTTTTAATGAATCCTCTTTCGTTATTCCCTGTTTCTCTGTTCTTCCAGATCTACCATTACGTGACTGGTCACTACGCAGCCTATCACCAGATGCCCATGGCCTGAAACCATAGTTACCAATCCGAAACCTCACCAAACTAGCCTATCACTGTGCAGATTTCTTACAGGTTCCTCAAAACATCTCTGTTACTGTACCTGTCAGGAATGTGTTAATTTGAGAAGATGACCAGATCAAGTGATGGGAAGACTGTATACAGAAGTACTGTATACAGGACACACAGTACTTCTGGAATATCTGCCATGTTACTGTATGCAGGACATACAGTACTTCTGGAATATCTTACTCTTTGTGCCTTGAGACAGTTAGCCAGTATTGTTTCATCTAGTCCCCATCCAAACAATGTGAAACTATTATGCTGTATGAATTGAGTGAGTGTTGATGAGTCAGTCTTAATGATACAGAAAACTGTCATGAAATTAGAAAGAGCATGTGAAGTTGTTTTAAATTGTCGTTATCTTGATGTTTTTATATTATACACAATAAAAACATTGTTCTAAAGAAAGAATGACAGCCATTCTAAACATGTATGTTTGGACGTCTTGTTGAGGCATGATTAAAGACCATATACACCATCAAACATAATGGATTGTTATTCAGATGAGCTAAAATAAGAACACTTTATTGTGCATTAGGTTCTCACAAAATGGAAATTAATCTTTGGCTCTCTGGCTAACAGCTCTGGCTAACAGCTCTGACTAACAGCTCTGGCTAACAGCTCTGGCTAACAGCTCTGGCCTACAGCTCTGGCCTTCAGCTCTAACAGCTCTGACTAACAGCTCTGGCTAACAGCTCTGGCTAACAGCTCTGGCCTACAGCTCTGGCCTTCAGCTCTAACAGCTCTGACTAACAGCTCTGACTTACAGCTCTAACAGCTCTGACTAAGAGCTCTAGCCTACAGCTCTGACTAACAGGTCTGACTAACAGCTCTGGCCTACAGGGTAACTGTATTACACCAGTACAGTTTCTCTTTCTGAGCGTGTCATCGATATTAAAGGACATTAACTCTAGGGCCTGTCTGCCCTTCATCATGGTGTCTACAGTTCATAACCAGCTGAACGTCTCTTCATGTCAGATTATATGCTCCACATGTCTCTCATCTCGTGTCTGCCTTTGTGCTGAATATGTTCTAGAGCATTCTTATTTAGGTCTAATTTCATTAGAGGGGAGCTCAGGGAACAGAGAGGGGGTTGAATCAGGGGTTAAGTGAGTTTAAATGATCCGATTTGAAAGAGCTCTCAGTTTGGACGCAGCTTCATTTCTTCCCCATCTTTCTTTCTTCTCTTCTTCCAGGAAGATATCCCAGGCCCTGACCTTGACGAGAACAGAGGATGATCAATGTAACAAGATCATTAACTGTGGAATGGGGATGTGAGCCTTGAGAGGGAGTGGAGAAATCTGTCTAAACGGGGATTGAGCCTGCTGAGGGAGAGAGGGATGAAGTCTGTCTAAACAGGGATTGAGCCTGCTGAGGGAGAGAGGGATGAAGTCTGTCTAAACGGGGATTGAGCCTGCTGAGGGAGAGAGGGATGAAGTCTGTCTAAACAGGGATTGAGCCTGCTGAGGGAGAGAGGGATGAAGTCTGTCTAAACAGGGATTGAGCCTGCTGAGGGAGAGAGTAAAGGAGAAGGGACTGAGAGGAAGAGGCGTGAACAGCAGGGGTTGGGGATCAGGGCATGATGGGAGTACGCAAAGCCTCACATTTTATCCAATTAGATAAAGGTTTAGATAAATGGGTGTGGCTTGGCAGAGAGACTGGTTTCTCTATTACAGGATGAGAGGATGAGTGGATGAGGATGTGGATGAGGATGAGTGGCTGCGATTCTGGATTTTCCTTGGCTATTGATACAAATATATTTATTATGTTCCAACTGCTCCACTCTGCTGTCTACATAGCTTCTGTACAGTGTTTCCACTGCTCCACTCTGCTGTCTACATAGCTTCTGTACAGTGTTTCCACTGCTCCACTCTGCTGTCTACATAGCTTCTGTACAGTGTTTCCACTGCTCCACTCTGCTGTCTACATAGCTTCTGTACAGTGTTTCCACTGCTCCACTCTGCTGTCTACATAGCTTCTGTACAGTGTTTCCACTGCTCCACTGCCACTTCCCCCTCATTGACATGGAGGGGTGTCAGGCTACATGCAGTTATGTTGTACACAGAAGACATGATTGACATGTAGTAATTAACTATGAAGATTATCATCACCAATAGGAGACAGTCTAAAGCAGTAGGTAAGTATTAGATTATCATCACCAATAGGAGACAGTCTAAAGCAGTAGGTAAGTATTAGATTATCATCACCAATAGGAGACAGTCTAAAGCAGTATGTAACTATTAGATTATCATCACCAATAGGAGACAGTTTAAAGCAGTATGTAACTATTAGATTATCATCACCAATAGGAGACAGTCTAAAGCAGTAGTGATAATGAGTTAGAATAAGGCATGCAGCGCTAGGCTAGATATGAGTTAGAATAAGGCATGCAGCGCTAGGCTAGATATGAGTAAGAATAAGGTGTGCAGCGCTAGGCTAGATATGAGTTAGAATAAGGCATGCAGCGCTAGGCTAGGTGTGTATAAGTTAGAGTGATGAAGTGGCTAGGTCTCCCTCTCCTCTCCAGACCTGATGGATGAGCCCCACTTACATAAAGACAGATCATCTCTAATCTGACCCATCAGGCAGCAGAGCAACGCTCATGTTGATAAACCAGACGAATGGAGACTGGGCCTCAGATTGATACTGCCATCCTATGAGTTCCCCATCATTACACACACACACACACACACACACACACACACACACACACACACACACACACACACACAGAGCGAGAAACACACCCAGGAAAAGGAACCGTACCGTCCCAACTCAGTGAGTTATCTGTTATGCTTTAGATTATATCTGGGATGTAATGAAGTTGATGCTTTAGTTTATATATCATATATAGATTATATAGATGCAGATTTAGTAGAATTGCATG
>CM042420.1:25832651-25838981 GCA_023634145.1 Thymallus thymallus
TAATAATAGTAATATCAATAATACCACTAATAATAATAATAGTAATAACAATAATACCACTAATAATAATAATAGCAATATCAATACTACTACTACTAATAATAATAGTAATAACAATAATACCACTAATAATAATAATAGTAATATCAATAATACCACTAATAATAATAATAGTAATATCAACAATACCACTAATAATAAGTAAGTTACTGCTTACTATGCAGATGTTATTATTCAGTGTCCCTCAGGCTATGGCAGGAAAACACATATTTGGCTGCAAGAGCAGAGGTTGCACCTTCCCCCATGAGTAGTTTTTGTTTTTTCCTCTGGGTTTAATAAGTTACAATTTTGAATAAATGTAGCAACAGGTCACACATCTTGCTGCTGTGTTGGTGCACTGTGGTATTTCACCCAGTAGATTTGGGAGTTTATCAATAGGGTTTGTTTACGATTTCTTTGAGGATCTGTGTAATCTGAGGGAAATATGTGTCTCTAATATGGTCATACATTTGGCAGGAGGTTAGGAAGTGCAGCTCAGTTTCCACCTCATTTTGTGGGCAGTGTGTACATAGCCTGTCTTCTCCTGACAGCCAGGTCTGCCTACGGCGGCCTTTCTCAATAGCAAGGCTATGCTCACTGAGTCTGTACATAGTCAAAGCTTTCCTTAAGTTTGGGTCAGTCACAGTGGTCAGGTATTCTGCCACTGTGTACTCTCTGTTTAGGGCCAAATAGAATTCTAGTTTGCTCTGTTTTTTGTTAATTCTTTCCAATTTGTCAAGTAATTCTCTTTTTGTTTTCTCATGATTTGGTTGGGTCTATATGTGTTGTCTATCTCCTCTCTCTCTCTCTCTCTCTCTCTCTCTCTCTCTCTCTCTCTCTCTGCCTCTCTCTCTCTCTGCCTCTCTTCTCTCTCTCTCTCTCTCTCTCTCTCTCTCTCTCTCTCTCTCTCTCTCTCTCTCTCTCTCTCTCTCTCTCTCTCTCTCTCTTTGCCCTCTCTCTCTCTCTCTCTCTCTCTCTCTCTCTCTCTCTCTCTCTCTCTCTCTCTCTCTCTCTCTCTCTCTGCCTCTCTCTCTCTCTCTCTCTCTCTCTGCCTCTCTCTCTCTCTCTCTCTCTCTCTCTCTGCCTCTCTCTCTCTCTCTCTCTCTCTCTCTCTGCCTCTCTCTCTCTCTGCCTCTCTCTCTCTCTCTCTCTCTCTCTCTCCCCCTATCTCTCTCTCTCTCTCTCTGCCACTCTCTCTCTCTCTGCCTCTCTCTCTCTCTCTCTCTCCCCCCTATCTCCCTCTCTCTCTCTGCCTCTCTCTGCCTGTCTCTCTCTCTGCCTCTCTCTCTCTCTCTCTCTCTCCCCCTATCTCCCTCTCTCTCTCTGCCTCTCTCTGCCTCTCTCTCTCTCTCTCTCTCTGCCTCTCTCTCTCTCTCTCTCTCTCTGAAGGCTATATTCGCAGTTCAACTCACTATGTAGTTTATGATGAGGAACAAATGTGTGTTTAGAGAGAAGAAATGAGCGTGTCTACAGGACGGTGTCAGTAATACCTTAACTATTCATTATCAGCCCAGGGTTTCATCTGTCATTCTCTCAACAGCAACATATTGGATATGGTTTTATAAATGACCAAGTAGCTGCTGTGTTCTGCTCTGCCCTCCGTCCGTCCCTCCTTCACACAGACAGACAGACAGACATAAAGATGGAGGGAAAATGTCACTGTTCTCTGATTGATACTGCACACATGTCTGATGTTGGGGGGTATCATTTCAAACTTAGTCAATCTGTGGAGGGAAAAATGATTTGAGAATGTTATTGATTTAGGAAGCAGACTAAAATATGTGAAGTTATAAGAACAGACCTCAACATTCCTCTTTATCCTTTTATTTCTAAATAATTTAACAGTTTTCAATAAATCTGACTTATTAAATGCATGGTGCAACATGAGAGATGAAAATAATAATTTCTCATAAAGACAAAAATACATTTTATAATATATTATTGCTCTAAAATGAAACACACTGAATAAATAAAACATAAGTACATATTATGCTTAGCATATTTATACATAATGTATATGAATGTTCTAAAAGGCTGGCATAAATATTCAATTTAAAATAATGTTCATGGGTATTAAAAGCTTTACCAAAACTTTTGATTTGAATGAATCCCTCCTTTGTGGTCACGAAAAGCACCATATACCACCCCCACAATCTCTCTCCCCTCTCCATCTCTCTCTCTCTCTCTCTCTTTCTCTCTCTCTCTCTCTCTCTCTCTCTCTCTCTCTCTCTCTCTCTCTCTCTCTCTCCCCATCTCTCTCTCTCTCTCTCTCTCCTCTCTCTCTCTCTCTCTCTCTCTCTCTCTCTCTCTCTCTCTCTCTCCTTCCCTCCCCTCGCTCCCTCTCTTTCTCTTGCTCCCAGTCTCCTCCCCCCTCTCTCCCTCCCCCATCTCCCTCCACCCACCCTCCCTCCCCCTCCTCTCCCTCCCCCATCTCCCTCCCCCCTCCCTCCCCCCCTCTCCCTCCACCCTCCCTCCCCCTTCTCTCCCTCCCCCCTCTCCCTCCACCCTCCCTCCCCCTTCTCTCCCTCCCCCTTCTCTCCCTCCATCCATTGTGCATTGCCGTGGTAGCGTAATGAGAAATAGGGTGAAATAAAGGAAATGTTAATGTGTCTGATTGATGACCACCAACTACGTCCAGGCCGGGCAAGTGTAATGTAACGACACTGGTGGTTATTGATTAATGTTCTGTTATCAAGGGCCAGCACATTGATCTGTGCTTGCCTCCAAATAGCACCCTATTCCCTATATAGTGCACTACTTTTTATCAGAGCCCAAGTAGAGCCCTGGTCAAAAGTAGTGCACTATATAGGAATAGGGTGCCATTTGGGACGCATCCTAAATGGTTCAGGGGAGGAGGATACAGCTCACCAGCACAGAATATACCCATGGGGTGCTGGTTGAAGACAGGATAAAGAATGTTTTATACCCATGGGGTGCTGGTTGAAGACAGGATAAAGAATGTTTTATACCCATGGGGTGCTGGTTGAAGACAGGATAAAGAATGTTTTATACCCATGGGGTGCTGGTTGAAGACAGGATAAAGAATGTTTTATACCCATGGGGTGCTGGTTGAAGACAGGGTAAAGAATGTTTTATACCCATGGGGTGCTGGTTGAAGACAGGATAAAGAATGTTTTATACCCATGGGGTGCTGGTTGAAGACAGGATAAATAATGTTTTATACCCATGGGGTGCTGGTTGAAGACAGGATAAAGAATGTTTTATACCCATGGGGTTTTAGTTGAAGACAGGATAAAGAATGTTTTATACCCATGGGGTGCTGGTTGAAGACAGGATAAAGAATGTTTTATATCCATGGGGTTTTAGTTGAAGACAGGATAAAGAATGTTTTTATACCCATGGGGTGCTGGTTGAAGACAGGATAAAGAATGTTTTATACCCATGGGGTGCTAGTTAAAGACAGGATTAATAATGCTTTATACCCATGGGGTGCTGGTTGAAGACAGGATAAAGAATGTTTTATACCCATGGGGTGCTGGTTGAAGACAGGATAAATAATGCTTTATACCCATGGGGTGCTGGTTGAAGACAGGATAAATAATGTTTTATACCCATGGGGTGCTGGTTGAAGACAGGATAAAGAATGTTTTATACCCATGGGGGTGCTAGTTAAAGACAGGATAAAGAATGTTTTATACCCCATGGGGTGCTAGTTGAAGACAGGATAAAGAATGCTTTATATCCATGGGGTGCTGGTTGAAGACAGGATAAGAATGTTTTATACCCATGGGGTGCTAGTTAAAGACAGGATAAAGAATGTTTTATACCCATGGGGTGCTAGTTGAAGACAGGATAAAGAATGCTTTATATCCATGGGGTGCTGGTTGAAGACAGGATAAAGAATGCTTTATATCCATGGGGTGCTGGTTGAAGACAGGATAAAGAATGTCAAAGATCCAAAAAACAAAGAACTTCTGAACTCATCAGTCTATTCTTGTTCTGAGAAATGAAGGCTATTCTATGTGAGAAATTATCAATAAACTGAAGATCTCATACCATACTGTGTACTACTCCCTTCACAGAACAGCACAAACTGGCTCTAACCAGAATAGAAAGAGGAGTGGGAGGCCCCGGTGCACAACTGACCAAGAGGACAAATACATTAGAATGTCTAGTTTGAGAAACAGATGCCTCACAAGTCCTCAAGTGGCAGCTTCGTTAAGTAGTACCCGCAAATACTAGTCAACAGTCGAGAGGCGACTCCAAGATGCTGGCCTTCTAGGCAGAGTTGCAAAGAAAAATACATATCTCAGACTGGTCAATAAAAATAAAAGATTAAGATGGGCAAAAGAACACAGACACTGGACAGAGGAAGATAAACAGGAAGAGGAAGGTGGCGCGGCTAGTGATTGCTTTGCAATGCTTGCAGTTAAAGCCCCTGAATTTGCATCTCGTTGTATAATCGGTATGTCCAATGGCCGATGAGCACCGATACGTTTTAACTATAATTTCACTTCATTATTTCTCTTCATATGACAAGGATTAATAAGGATTTGCCAGCAGATTGTAGACTTGATTCATGATGATGACTGCTAGCTAAGATTTTGAAAGTAAGATGTTGACATGATCAGTCCAATCAAAGCCACTGTACATATAACGTGATTTGATGTCATTTTATCTGTGGCCAATGACCTTATAATGTAACTCTATGGAAGGGCTGAAATGTTCGATGTCTACTCTTACTAAGGACTTAGACTTGGCCTGTGACGTAGTGTCTCCATGAGTGACAGAACACTGAGCCAATCAGGCGCAATGCTCCTATTTTCTGCTGGCTTGCCCCGGCACCACAGAATGCACTGAGCTAGGCTGAAACACCTGCATTTTGGAGCTGCCTTACAAAAAAAAGAGACCATGTTTGCACACGACTTTATTAACTCAATTATATATATATATATTATTTTTTTTACATAGATTGCAAACTGATATCTGCCAAAATATACATACATTCATTAAAACTCATTTTTCAACCACTCCACAGATTTCATGTCAGCAAACTATAGTTTTGGCAAGTTGGTTAGGACATCTACTTTGTGCATGACACAAGTAACAGATTATTTCACTTATAATTCACTATATCATATATATTCCAGTGGGTCAGAAGTTTACATAAACTAAGTTGACTGTGGCTTTAAACAGCTTGGAAAATTCCATAAAATGATGTCATGGCTTTAGAAGCTTCTGATAGGCTAATTGACATAATTTGAGTCAATTGGAGGTGTACCTGTGGATGTATTTCAAGGCCTACCTTCAAACTCAGTGCCTCTTTCCTCGACATCATGGGAAAATCAAAAGAAATCAGCCAAGACCTCAGATTTATTTTTTAGACGTCCACAAGTCTGGTTCATCCTTGGGAGCAATTTCCAAATGCCTGAAGGTACCACATTCATCTGTACAACCGTGAAGCACGGGGTGGCAGTATCATGTTGTGGGGGTGATTTGCTGCAGGAGGGACTGGTGCACTTCACAAAATAGATGGCATCATGAGGAAGGAAAATGATGTGGATATATTGAAGCAACATCTCAAGACATCAGTCAGGAAGTTAAAATTTGGTCGCAAATGGGTCTTCCAAATGGACAATGACTCCAAGAATACTTTCAACGTTGTGTCAAAATGGCTTAAGGACAACAAAGTCAAGGTATTGGAGTGGCCATCACAAAGCCCTCAATTCTATAGAATATTTGTGGGCAGAACTGAAAAAGTATTTGCGAGCAAGGAGGCCTACAAACCTGACTCAGTTATACCAGTTCTGTCAGGAGGAATGGGCCAAAATTCACCCAACTTATTGTGGGAAGCTTGTGGAAGGCTACCCGAAACGTTTGACCCAAGTTAAACAATTTAAAGGCAATGCTACCAAATACTAATTGAAGTGTATGTAAACTTCTGACCCACTGGGAATGTGATGAAAGAAATAAATCATTTTTTATTATTCTGACATTTCACATTCTTCAAATAAAGTGGTGATCCTAACTGACCTAAGACAGGGCATTTTTACTAGGATAAAAATGTCAGGAATTGTGAAGAACTGAGTTTAAATGTATTTGGCTAAGGTGTATGTAAACTTCCAAACTTCAACTGTATATGTTTTTTCATTTTTATTTACCCTGAATGACGGGTCACCACTGTGTGAGTTAAGTTCACATTAAACACTTTATTTTACACACAAAGACTGATCATGTTGTTTAATTAGTTAAAACCTGGATCTAAGTCACTAGAAATTAGCATTTTAAAGCTTTATTTATTTACATTTATTTTTCAGTAAAAAAAAAAGG
>CM042420.1:25839221-25889221 GCA_023634145.1 Thymallus thymallus
GTCTGACTGCATGCCACTCTCTCTGGTCTGTCTGACTGCATGCCACTCTCTCTGGTCTGTCTGACTGCATGCCACTCTCTCTGGTCTGTCTGACTGCATGCCACTCTCTCTGGTCTGTCTGACTGCATGCCACTCTCTCTGGTCTGTCTGACTGCATGCCACTCTCTCTGGTCTGTCTGACTGCATGCCACTCTCTCTGGTCTGTCTGACTGCATGCCACTCTCTCTGGTCTGTCTGACTGCATGCCACTCTCTCTGGTCTGTCTGACTGCATGCCACTCTCTCTGGTCTGTCTGACTGCATGCCACTCTCTCTGGTCTGTCTGACTGCATGCCACTCTCTCTGGTCTGTCTGACTGCATGCCACTCTCTCTGGTCTGTCTGACTGCATGCCACTCTCTCTGGTCTGTCTGACTGCATGCCACTCTCTCTGGTCTGTCTGACTGCATGCCACTCTCTCTGGTCTGTCTGACTGCATGCCACTCTCTCTGGTCTGTCTGACTGCATGCCACTCTCTCTGGTCTGTCTGACTGCAGGCCACTCTCTCTGGTCTGTCTGTAAGAGATCCTTATCTGATGAATGATCTGAGAAAAGCACAGGGATACAGCAGGGTTGGTTATTAACCTTCACAATGTCCTAAATGGCACCCTATTCCCTATATAGTGCAGGCTCTGGACATCAACACAGCCCTACAGAATGACAGGTCTACCATCAACACAGCCCTACATAATGACAGGTCTACCATCAACACAGCCCTACAGAATGACAGGTCTACCATCAACACAGCCCTACAGAATGACAGGTCTACCATCAACACAGCCCTACAGAATGACAGGTCTACCATCAACACAGCCCTACAGAATGACAGGTCTACCATCAACACAGCCCTACAGAATGACAGGTCTACCATCAACACAGCCCTACAGAATGACAGGTCTACCATCAACACAGCCCTACATAATGACAGGTCTACCATCAACACAGCCCTACAGAATGACAGGTCTACCATCAACACAGCCCTACATAATGACAGGTCTACCATCAACACAGCCCTACAGAATGACAGGTCTACCATCAACACAGCCCTACATAATGACAGGTCTACCATCAACACAGCCCTACAGAATGACAGGTCTACCATCAACACAGCCCTAGGGATCCCCATTAGTTCCTACCAAGGCTGCAGCTACTCTTCTTGGGATCCAGCAACATTAAGGCAGTTACAGTGGCAAGAAGAAGTATGTGAACCCTTTTGAATGACCTTTGAAATGACCTTTATTGCTGTATAAATAGGTCATAAATACAAACAATTATACGTTTTCATGTCTTTATTGAACACACCGTGTAAACAGTCACAGTGCAGGGTGTAAAAAGTATGTGAACCCTTGGATTTAATAACTGGTTGACCCTCCTTTGGCAGCAATAACCTCAACCAGACGTTTTCTGTAGTTGTGGATCAGACCTGCACAACGGTCAGGAGGAATTTTGGACCATTCCTCTTTACAAAACTGTTTCAGTTCAGCAATATTATTAGGATGTCTGGTGTGAACCGCTCTCTTGATGTCATACCACAGCATCTCAATGGGGTTGGGGTCAGGACTCTCTACACTCCAGAAGGCGTATTTTCTTCTGTTGAAGCCATTCTGTTGTTGATTTCCTTCTGTTTTGGGTCGTTGTCCTGTTGAATCACCCAACTTCTGTTGAGCTTCAATTGGCCTCATAGCCTTACATTCTCCTGAAAAATATCTTTAGAAACATTTTTCTGTCAAAGATAGCAAGCTTTCCAGGACCTGAGGCAGCAAAGCAGTCCCAAACCATGATGCTCCCTCCACCACACTTTACAGTAGGGATTTTTCTCCACATAGTGTTGTGTGTTCCTTCCAAACAACTCAACTTAAGTTGGCTGGATGTCATCTTTGCATAGCGGCCACTCCTAGGGAGCGTAGCAACGGTGCTGTACTTCTCCATTTATAGACAATACCGTGGACTGATGAACATCAAGGCTTTTAGAGATACTTTTGTAACACTTTCCAGCTTTTATGCAAGTCAACAATTGTCAGGATTAGTGTTCTATGTTTATGTCATGTTTTGTGTTTAGAGGTGCCTCTGGGCATCTCTATTGTGGATGTGTGAGCGATCCCCAATTAGAGGCAGCTGCGTCGTCTCTAATTGGGGATCCTATTTGTGGGTTATTGTTTAATAAAAGTTATGTCTGCGCCCTGGGTCCTGTCTCAGAACCGTGACAACGATTCTTAATCTTAGGTCTTCTGAGATCTCTGTTGTTCGAAGCATGGTTCACATCAGGCAATGCTTCTTGTGAATAGCAAACTCATATTGTGTTTTTTATAGGGCAGGGCAGATCTAACCAACATCTCCAATCTCTCGTTTCATTGATTGGACTCCAGGTTAGCTGACTCCTGACTTCGCTTTTGGAGAAATCATTAGTCTAGGGAGTTGTCATACTTTTCCCAACCTACACTGTGAATGTTTAAATTATGTATTCAATATAGACAAGAAAAATACAATAATTTGTGTGTTATTAGTTTAAGCATACTGTGTTTTGTCTATTGTTGTGACTTGGATGAAGATCAGATCTAATGTTAAGACCAATTTATGCAGAAATCCAGGTAATTCCAAAGGGTTCACAATACTTTTTCTTGCCACTGTATACAATTTTCAAAACATTACAACACATTCACAACAGATTTCACACTCCACTACCACATATCTATAACACAAAATCCATGTGTACGTGTGTGTATAGTGCGTATGTTATTGTGTGTTTGTATATATGTGTCTGTGTCTATGTTTGTGTTGCTTCACAGTCCCTGCTGTTCCATAAAATGTGTTTTTATCTGGGTTTTTTAGTCATGGCTCTATGTAGTACTGTGCGCCTCCCATAGTCTGTTCTGGACTTGGGGACTGTGAAGAGACCTCTGGTGGCGTGTCTTGTGGGGTATGCATGGGTATCCGAGCTGTGTGCTAGTAGTTTAAACAGACAGATCGGTACATTCAACATGTCAATACCTCTCATAAATACAAGTAGTGATGAAGTCAATCTCTCCTCCACTTTCGACAATATGTTTTGACCATGACAGTTTAGTGGGTTACTTCCACATTATTCATTACAATTACAATTACCTCCACATTATTCATTACAATTACAATTACTTCCACATTATTCATTACAATTACAATTACTTCCACATTATTCATTACAATTACAATTACTTCCACATTATTCATTACAATTACAATTACTTCCACATTATTCATTACAATTACAATTACTTCCACATTATTTATTACAATTACAATTACTTCCACATTATTCATTACAATTACAATTACTTCCACATTATTCATTACAATTACAATTACTTGCACATTATTCATTGCAATTACAATTACTTCCACATTATTCATTACAATTACAATTACTTCCACATTATTTATTACAAGATTTAGTTGAGGTTTAGGGTTTAGTGAATGATTTGTCCCAAATACAATGCTTTTAGTTTTTTAAATATTTAGATATAACTTATTTCTTGCCACCCATTCTGAAACTAACTGCAGCGCTTTGTTAAGTGTTGCAGTCATTTCAGTTGTAGAAACAGGTCTAGGATCTGTTGTCCTTGGTTCATTCTGGAGGCTTCTGCATTAAATACCGAGGTTGCATCTTAATTTGATCACTCAGGTTGTTTACCCAACAAAGTCTTCTCCGCAATTGATCTAAAAATATATTTAAAAATGAATAGGTAGATAGTATATATTTAGGATTAGATAAGGAGCATGAGTTTAGAATGTAGAATGTGTACTTTACTGTAGTGCTGCTCTGAAAGGTTCTACAGTTATACAAGACAATACAGTGTCTTTGGACCGGTACAGGGGAGGTGTAATATTCTATCATTCTGTCATTGGACTGGTACACACTGAGTGTAGAAACCTTTTAAACAGTTTGTCCTCAGAACAGCCTCAATTCGTTGGGGCATGGACTCTACAAGGTGTTGAAAGACTTTCACAGGGATGATGACCCATGTTGACTCCAATGCTTTCCACAGTTGTGTCAAGTTGGCTGGATGTCCTTTGGGTGGTGGACCATTCTTGATACACACACGAAACAGCGTTGCAGTTCTTGACACAAACCGGTGACCTGGCTCCTACTACCAAACCCTGTTCAAAGGCACTTCAATATTTTGTCTTGCCCATTCACCCTCTGAATGACACACAAACACAATCCATGTCTCAATTGTCTCAAGGCTTAAAGATCCTTCTTTAACCCGTCTCTTCCTCTTCATCTACACTGATTGAAGTGGCTTTAACAAGTGACATCAATAAGGGATCATAGCTTTCACCTGGATTCACCTGGTCAGTCTATGTCATGGAAAGTGCTCTTAATGTTTTGTCTGTGTAGATTAAAGTTGTAGCTTATTTCACAGAAAAAAAAAATATATATATATGTTTTGAATATATAGTGGAGATATGAAGATGAATCTCATCTCTCTATAAAGAGATTCATCTTTGTGAGGAACACCTGAAACATTTGAACAATAAATGAACTCAAGGCTGTGGCTGATAAATGATGGAAGATATTTGTGTAAAAGCAATGTTTTAAAGGCCATTTCCTGTCAGCTCGAATCAAAACAGTGTTCTGTTTCACCGGTGTCTGCCTCCTCTCCTCTCTCATCTCTTACACATTTAAGGTGGCCGTGGCAACTGCATCTTGGGAAATTAGTTTCACACTGTTTTGCATTGAGAAATCCTAAAGTGTGTGTGTGTGTGTTCACCAATCATATGTCATGACTTGACCTGCCACATTGACACAATCTCTCTCTCCTTCAGCGTTGAGCAGCTCTCACAGCTAGCATGAGAAAAAGGTCAATGCAAAACCCCAAAGAGAAAAGCCATCAATTAAAGAGTCTACAGCGTGATAGAATTGTAAAGGCGATGTTCCAGCAGTAGGGAAGACTGCGTTCATGGTAAACGCTCCTGTGTCGGCTCAATCAGAAATTACCTTCACATTTAAATTGTGCAAAAATGGAGCCCTCAGACAAAGTACAGTGCAATACTTTGGACCAAGTGCATTATATAGTGAATAGGATTACATTTGGGACGCATCCTGGGTTTTATTTGGGGTCCACTGGGCTCGAAGCCTTGTGGAATAATTTAATTGGTGTCTGTTTATCTCTCATCAAATAGGAGCCATTCAGCCATGCTACCATACTGTAGCAAACACACACACACACACACACACACACACACACACACACACACACACACACACACACACACAATACATAGCAGAGCAGTCAATGCCTTTGTCTGAAACAGCTACCACTCTTTTACATTGCAGAGCAGTAATATACACACAGTCAACGCGAGGGAAACAGCGCCCCTCTGTCTCACTATGTGTAGCCCATGTATCTGATGCTGTCTGGACAAAAAGAGTATGACATGTTGCTGCCGTATCATTTGATTGATTGATGTCAGCAAGCATTTGGCTTCCCTTGATAAAACAATTGTATAAAATAATTAGCCAATCAGCTCAACTGTGGGTTGACCTAGCACAGCAAAACTCCCCCCAAGCGAGGCCTGTTTGGATTTGGCTTCACACCAATCAAATCACATCCTGAGCAAAATGTCATCATTGTCAGAAATACGTGTCTATTTCTGGTCTGCTTGTGTTGATCTCCTGCAGTTGCTAGCTTTCCTAAGCCATGGATGGAGATGGGGATTTGGACGTGTGGTTTTGATTTAATTCTCTGTACAGGCCAATGATTACGACAGCGATTCTGATCTAACCATGAATTAATATATTGTGCCACTAGCCTGAGATGATTGAAGATCAATATGTAGCCTAGTAGGCTCACGTTAACTAGCTAGCAAGCATTTTAGCTGGGTATCCTACGAGAACGAAAACTAAAAGCATACTCTATGACAACCATAGACCATTTTGCCAACATGAAAGAGAGGAGGATGGCATTGGCATTCAAGTAGTCTACAAGTAGGGTGAGAGAGACAGAAATCAGTGCCATGGACAGTCACATGATATTTAACAACACTGATTGGACTAAATAGTTTTTGGTATCTTTAAGTTGTTTTCAGTGTGTTAAACTAAGCATATACTGTATAGCCTTGTTGATGTTTGAAATGGTGCTGGAATGGTGGAGGCAGTGGTCCTGTTCTCTTTGTGCTGACTTGCTGTAACTCTGTGGTTCTGAATCAGTAGTTGTTTAGTAAACTGTTGAAGACATGAACTTGTTTGACCTTGATGCAGGTCATATAACGGTTTGTTACATGCAGTATTTGCTTTGTGGACTTCAGACAGATGTTGCTCTCTGGTTTAGTGATGTGTAGTTGAGTTTATTCCCCCACTGTGTGACTGTTGTCTTCTTGTTTTCACAGCCTTACTGTAGATCACGGTGAACCAATGGGTTTTAGAGCAAACAACTCAATTATCACAGCATAGGTTGTAATATGGCTTTTTTACTGGCTTGGCTTACCCAGGGATTTTACCCAGGCACCGCTACTGGGGCCCTTGGTTTTTACAGAAACACACACACACACACACACACACACACACACACACACACACACACACAGTGCAGGGGCCTTAAAATGTATGGGTGAGATAGTGTGGGAGCATGTGTCTTTGGATTCATTCATTACGTGGCGAGGGAGGGAGGGAGGGAGGGAGGGAGGGAGGGAGAACCATGCTGTTTCATTTTCCTCCTCCCAGGAGAGCCATTAGCTTCCCTGGCATCAAGCTGCTGGAGCGCACAGAGACGAGTGGCAGGTATGCTCTATCCATCTTCCTCTCCTCCCTTCCCTCCCCTCTTCTCCTCCCCGCTAGACGGAAACACAGAGCTGAGGTTTCTGGGTAGGAGTGGTGAATTCTGGGAGGTTTGAATTGAAAGAAGTGAGTGTTTGCCACACAGCCACAGATCTGTGGTGGCCAGGATGATGGCGGGCAGGTTGTTAGTCACCAGTGCATTATGGGTAAATCACCAGGATGATGGAAGGCGGGTAGTGGAGTCAGCAGTGCAGTATGGGTAAATCACCAGGATGATGGAAGGCGGGTAGTGGAGTCAGCAGTGCAGTATGGGTAAATCTCTGAAGACTGCTAAACTCTCTAACTGAAACTCTTAGATCCATGTTGTTGGAGGAAAGGCTGTTTGATTTGGGGACTGGATGTATGTTGTTGTATTGTTCCTGTAACTCAGCAACAGGTTGGGGAATAATTTGTAATAATTTAATCTAATGCAGCGCAGGACTGTATGTTATTAATTATTTAGCCAACAAGTGGATCTGCAGTTTTGGGACCAAAGAGTATTCATGTTTTTCCCCTCCATAATAACAGCGCAAAGCTACTTTTCCTGTCTAACTCTGTTACAGGCTTTGGGTTTTCCATTTAATAGTTAACACGTGGGGCGCACCGATTGGTGTCACCTCATTACTCAGTCTGGAATTTCAGCCTGTTCAGGTGGGATGGAACTTTTGGCCCACTTTATGACACCGCAATGTGATCTGATAATAATACACCAATGACTGTTCATCTGGGTACGGGGGCTCTAGACCATCCTATCAGCCAATGAGGGCAGTGTATGTAAATATTTCAGGAGCCAAAAGACGCGTATTCATCCTCTCCAGCACCACCCCAACATCAACATGCTGTATGTGAGAATGTATTCATCCTCTCCAGCACCACCCCAACATCAACATGCTGTATGTGAGAATGTATTCATCCTCTCCAGCACCACCCCAACATCAACATGCTGTATGTGAGAATGTATTCATCCTCTCCAGCACCACCCCAACATCAACATGCTGTATGTGAGAATGTATTCATCCTCTCCAGCACCACCCCAACATCAACATGCTGTATGTGAGAATGTATTCATCCTCTCCAGCACCACCCCAACATCAACATGTTTCTATGTTTATTGGAAAAAAAATAGAGGAAGAGAAGTGTTTTCAACAACATCATCAACCAATTAGTAGACAATTAGTAGGCAATGCCTCACGACGCACACTGATGATGTCATCTTCTATTTCTTTCCCAGTAAACATAGAAATGTGCTATTTTCACATGTTGATGTTGGGGTGGTGCTGAACATTTTAAATAAATGTTTCGCAGAGAGTTGGAATTATACTTTTACAACATAAAATACGTTGTAGTTTAACTAGTGATGAGTCTATACGGTATAATTGAAATATGCTGCAGTTGTGTTTGAGAGAAAACATCTAAGAATGCTGTTGTGTTTGTCATGGTTTCCAGAATGGACCCGAGGCGCTGAGCAGTAGTATGAAGACATTCCTTTATTTGGTGAGACAAAAACAACAAAACAAAGGAGAGAACAAACCAGGAAGTGATGTGTGACATGAACAAACAAAGAACCACACACAGGTGGGCACAATAATGAATAGGATCCCAACTAGAGACAACGTAATGCAGCTGCCTCTAACTGGGGACCAACAGAAACCAAACGAAGCCGCCTAGACAACCCTACTGTCGAGCCCTGACAGCAACCTCCAGACACCATAGAGATGCCTAGAGATCTTACTCTAGTCAGGACCTGACAGTGTTAACTGTCCTATACATGATAGATCAGTGCTTTTACATTCAGTTGTCCTAATACATTCAAGATTGATTGAACTGAGCAACACAAACTGGAACACGGGCTGCCTTCTAGAAGCAGAACCAGAGTGGCCAGTGTTCTATCTATATTCACCTGCTTCAGTATTCTAGAACACCACACAGAATCAAGGACAACAATGAACCCCTACTCTGTTCCAAAAAGCCAATCAGTTTTTGTTGGAGCGGAGGGATGAAAACAGAGGGATGAAAACAGAGGGAACGTTTAAACCAAAGAAAGAATGATAACATCACCACCTCCAGAGCCATTTGCAATTCTGACACTGCCTCCCTCTCCCTCCATCCATCCTCTCCCCTCTCCATCCCTCTATCCATCCCCACCCCTGGTATCAATTGCTCTGGCCTCCGCGTGCATTCATCAGCTGGTGAATTAGAATGTGTTTCCTCACAACCCATTGATCAGGGGCCTATTACCAGGCTGATGACAGTTAATTACCCACTACATTAACCAGACAGACCGGCGAGCGACGAGGAGAGGCTCCCCCTGCCATCAGTCAACATGATGAATGGAGAGAGTTCAGTAATGCACGGTCGTCCGTTCGTTCATCGTTTACACACCCCCTGTCTGTGTGTGTGTGTTGGTTGGGGGTAGAGTGTGTGTGTGTTTATATGTGTGTGGGTGACAGAACGCCTTGCCCCCCCCCCCCCCCCACCCCACGCCCCACCTCGCCTGGCTGACACACTCACAGCCCATACCCCTGGACCTCCCTCCTCCCTCCCTCTGTCCCTCCACCCTTCCAGGGAAAATCTATGGTAATCTACATAATTACAGGCCCAGGGTTAATAACAGACAAATGATTTGTTGCATCTCAACAGCAGAATTCAGGGCAGGCTGTGAGGCTGCTTCCAGTATGCACCGGCCAGGTCAAACGGACCATACGGACCAGGGAACTGTAGACATACTGCTTCCCTGCACTTGGAACGGAGAGTGCTTGAGTTTTGTTTTAAAAGCTGTGAAATTTGGCATGCATACAACGTCTGCACTCAGCAAACGAAACATCAATTTGAAAGTAAATTATTTTCAGTATTTAGTCGATAGAACCTAATCTGTATCATGAATTTGAGAACAAGACGCCAGCTGTTGTGAAACAGGAGTTTAGAACACTGTACCCAGGGATCCAGAGAATCACATGGGGAGACTAAGGAGGGAGGAGGGACCAGAGAAACAGCTGAGGAGTGACAGATGTAATCAGGACTGTGTGTTCCTTCTCCCTCCTGCATGTGTGATCGCCAGTGATTAAACAACCAACTCTCCTCTCACTGGAGGCTAAATTATTTCAATTACGGTGTGGCGTGACCTGGGAATTGTCCCAGGGATAAGATTTTCCTCCTTGAGTGGCCTGAGTGTGCCGGGCTGCCGGTCGACTGCCTGCTCTGCTGGAGGGTCTATCAGTTCTCATCTGCACCTGGACTCTGATATCCTAATGATGAATTATAGCCTCCTCTCAGAGAGGGATGGGGGGTAGCGAGGGGGAGAGAGGGGAAGGGAGAGGGAAGAGAGAGAGAGGGGAGAGAGAGAGAGAGAGAGAGAGAGAAGGGCTGTACTGAGAGAGAGAGAGAGAGAGAGAGAGAGAGAGAGAGAGAGGGGGGGGCAGAAAGGGAGAGAGAAAGAAAAGAGAGAGACCAACCAAATTATCAAAAAACAAAAAGAAAATTACATGACCTATTGGAAAGACACCACAAAAAATCAAAGTAAACTTCAATGCTATTTGGCACTAAACAGACAGTACACAGTGGCAAACTATCTGACCACTGTGACTGATAGAAAACTGAGGAAAACATTGACTATGTACAGACTCAGCGAGCACAGCCTGGCTATAGAGACCGGTCGTCACAGACAGATCTGGCAACCCAGAGATGCCAGGTTGTGTTTACTCTGCCCACAAAACGCAGTTGAAACGGAAACACACTTTCTCTTAAAATGTGATAATTCTGCAGACATACGGGCAACTTTCTTTCCCCAAATTAAAAATAGAAATAAAGAATTTGAAACAGGAACAGATGATGAAAAATTGTGAAAAGGTCCATTGTGCCATTTATGGTGCAAAATATGTTGCATTATGCCACACCCGTAGGGACAACCAGTTGACCCAACTGCAACCAAAAATACCATAAGGACAACCAGTTGACCCAACTACAACCAATAACCTCCCAACAAACTTACACACACACACAAAACACACACATACAATTATTTTGAATATGTTTGGTTGTGTATGTAATAATTAATATGTAATGAATCTATATTTTTGATGTTGTGTTCACTGACTGACTGACTGACTGACTGACTGACTGACTGACTGACTGACTGACTGACTCTCTCTCTCTCTCTCTCTCTCTCTAATTGCAGTCATGATCAGCCTTTTGACAATAGATAAAATAACACTCTTCCTGCCAGCCACACTCTCATCATCATGGTGACTTCTAACACTCTCTTCCTGCATGAGTGAAAATCAAAAATCGTTAAACAAAATGATTATATCTTCTTTCTCCCAATGAACCCAAAGTAGCTTCAGCTTGGAAGGTGCTTTCAGATGGAGATGGAACTGTTGGCAGGGGTGTGTGAGGATTTCAGAGGGATTTCAGATCGCGGGCCGTTTTGAAGAGGGGTGTTATGAAGGTTTGTAACCCCCACGGGGGCAGGATGTTCAGTTCCATTGGTACTTCCTCATGCCAACCCACCTGCAACCAGCGAGCCTGGTGCCAGGGTAGTAACAGGGTAGTGCCAACCCACCTGCAACCAGCGAGCCTGGTGCCAGGGTAGTATCAGGGTAGTGCCAAGTTGCCCGCAACACCAACTCTACAATTATCAGCACCCAACACACAAACACACACACACACTCGCAGACATGCACACACACACACCCAACAATTATCAGCACTATACATGCACCCTGCCACGAGCCAGTGCTCTTCATAGCTAATTGAGCTAATCTCAACTGGAGGGCACCGCCGTCCGAAAACACAATGTATCCAGTTGACTGAACTGTTCAAATAGAAAAACCAGCCATGTCAGCTGGAGCTTTGCACAGTTAATTACTATCTAACTATTGCAGTGAATTTCTGGTATAATACTTTGTATTTTATTATGATGAGGGAAAACCAGACTAAACTATTTGTGCTGAACTAGTCTATCCTTCAATAGTCCCAAATGGTACCCTGTTCCCTATCTACTGCACGACTTTAACCAGAACAAGGATGCCATTCTGGACACATCCATATAGACAAAATGGTGGCCAAGTTAATGAGATGAAAAATTAGTAGTTTGAAGAGGATCATGTGTTATGTGTTGGACTATAGAGAGATACAGTTAAACCATGATGAAGGGTGAAGTATCATTATGTGTTGGACTATAGAGAGATACAGTTAAACCATGATGAAGGGTGAAGTATCATTATGTGTTGGACTATAGAGAGATACAGTTAAACCATGATGAAGGGTGAAGTATCATTATGTGTTGGACTATAGAGAGATACAGTTAAACCATGATGAAGGGTGAAGTACTTTTAGGATTTGAACAAAAATCCTCACGTTATTATTTAGTGCGGCATTGGTTGAGTTAACGTCAAGCACAGCTGCGTCATAATGGTACACTTACATTCTGAAACACTTTAATTGTGACCCTGTAAAGAGTGTTGGTTAATAAGCTTGGTTAATAGTGTTCAACATGGCCACTCTCTGGGGTCATACTCCACATACAGGACAGAACACAGTAACTAAAGTTCACTGCTTCATTGATTTAATCTCTCAGGTCATACTCCACATTAAAGATAAATGCCATTGTCCTTCAATTCAACGATTGTAATTAATTGTATCTCATCAGAGTGCATTCCTTCTAGAGGAGGCTGTAGTAACACAACCCAATGGCAGTTTATCCTTGACCTCTGTGAGAGCAACGCTGACCCCTCTCATTACCACTACTTAGTGGTGCAGGTGTATGTGTGTCACTTTCTCTCTCTCTCTCTCTCTCTCTCTCTCTCTGGTCTCTCTGTATGTGTGTTTTTCCCTGTGTATGTGTGCTTCTCTGTGTGTGTGTGTGTGTGAGAGTGACCCCACTTCAGCTTTTGATCAACAGTGATTATAGGTGACCCACTGTGAAAAGCCAAATGTAATTATGCAGAGTCAAGAACACACACATTACTAAAGATTTTAGGGTTCGTCCAAAATGGCACCCTATTTCCTATATAGTGCACTACTTTTGACCAGATCCTAATGGGCCCTGATCAAGAGCAGTGCACTACATAGGGAATAGGGTGCCATTTGGGACGTACCGGGGCATTATAGGGGAGGTAATTGTCGGTAGGCGGTGTGAATTGAATTGTAGTGTTGGGAGAGGTTAATGGTGGCCAAGCTTCTCTAAAGCACAACATGGTAATTATGAGATGGCTTCAGAGCTTTTAACATCACAGTACCATCTCATTACACTCCAAATACAAGTGTAGGGAGGGAGGAGGAAGGGAGGGAGGGAAGGGAGTCACATTTCTTTCTTTCATATTTTTTGGATGCTTGAGTTTCCTTCTCAGAGAGAGAGAGAGAGAGAGAGAATCAAAATGTTTTTAAGTGGTGACAACAGTTTGATATTAGGATAGAAACACTGAGGATAGAAACACTGATGTCTCCACCAATAATAACGCTGTATTCAGACATACACCACAATGTATTTCTCCACCAATAATAATGCTGTATTCAGACATACACCACAGTGTATTTCTCCACCAATAATAACGCTGTATTTAGACATACACCACAATGTATTTCTCCACCAATAAGGATCGCTGTATTCAGACATACACCACAATGTATTTCTCCACCAATAATAACGCTGTATTCAGACATACACCACAATGTATGTCTCCACCAATAAGGAACGCTGTATTCAGACATACACCACAATGTATTTCTCCACCAATAATAACGCTGTATTCAGACATACACCACAATGTATGTCTCCACCAATAAGGAACGCTGTATTCACTATCTTATAGTGTAAAAGTAGCAATGATAAAAAAACTACTGATTAATAATGTGTACTCTGTTAGCACGGACCTAGTACTGTGTGTTGTCAGCCCATCTTCCTTTGACAAATATGCTTTTTGTATTTTAAAGTAAGTCTTCCTGTCCTCAGCGGTACCAACACTCCCCTCCCATTTTCAGATTCCATCCGTGAAGAGAGGGGAATGACTTCAAACCCTGACGTGATTCATTTCTTTTTTTATTAAATAACGAATAAGAAAATTAAGAAATACTTAATGTAGTGATTTTAATTAGACGAGTAGTGAATGGCAGCCGGGCCTTATTCAGCTGGAGGGTTTTGAAAAAAAAATGTTTTATTGAAATGTTTTAATCACTGATAAAGAAAAATCCCCAGATCTTTTTTTGAAGAGAGAGAGAGAATTCCCGATGGCGTTGGGAATAAAAAAATGAAATAAAATGAAATAAAATCCACGTTGATATTACTTAGAGTAGAAGTAATTAGTAGAATGAAGATGAAGCCAGATGAAGCCAGATAAATTATATGTTTAATAATTATCCACATCCCTTTTTACCAGAAGGACTAGGAGGCTGTCTCGGTGCTTTGTGCCTGTCTGGTCCAAACCCATGAATATCACATCAGAATCGGCGTCCCAAATGGCGCCCTATTTCCTACATAGTGCACTACTTTTAAACAGAGCCCTAGTGGTCCTGGTCAAAAGTAGTGCACTATATAGGGAATAGGGTGTCATTTGTAACGTAGACTAAGTAATGCATAACGGGTGGAAACATCTCCATGTCTCTGGGTTTAATTAGTCTTTATAGTTCTGACCTGACAGGTTGTCAGGTGTGTGTGTGTGATCTGTCTAAATGATCTCAGTACACGGCTCCCTCAACAAAAGGAGGTCTGGTCTAATGAAGGAACCACGAGAAGGAGAAGCCAATTAATGTAGAGAGAGAGGGGGGAGAGAAAGGAGAGGGAGCGAGCGGAGAGAGATAGAGAGGAGGGGGGAAAGAGAGAGCCATGGGTCTGGTTGGAGTCAAAAAGTTAACTTCTTAACTCCTCATAACTCCCCTGACTTTAACTCCTTATAACTCCCCTGACTTTAACTCCTTATAACTCCCCTGACTTTAACTCCTTATAACTCCCCTGACTTTAACTCCTTATAACTCCCCTGACTTTAACTCCTTATAGCTCCCCTGACTTTAACTCCTTATAACTCCCCTGACTTTAACACCTTACAACTCCCCTGACTTTAACTCCTTATAACTCCCCTGACTTTAACTCCTTATAGCTCCCCTGACTTTAACACCTCATTTATAGTGAAACAATATGTAGGAGGGAAGAGGGATCACAACATTGAATGTGTCCCAAATGGCACCCATATTCTCTTTATAGTGCACTACTTTTAACCAGGGTCCATATGGGGGGGGGGGGTAGGGTGCCATTTGGGGCGCATACCTAGTCTGTGGAGTATAGCATTATTAATGTAACGTAATGATAACTGAATGAATGACAACTCAACTACTGCTGTTTCTACACAGTATAGCCTTCATGTAGCCAAGTAGTTGCAGACCTGAATGATGTCTTGAAACCAATCAACTATGATGCAGCAGCAGTAAGGCCAGTCAATCAGTCAGTCAATCAATCAGTCAGTCAGTTGGGCTGAATTCTACATGCTAAGCAGTATACTGGGTGGGTGGTTGTAGCAAAACCCATCTCTCCTTCTCCCTTTCTCTGTCTCTCTCTCTTAATATGCACCAATCTCATCAATCTACACACAATACCCCATAATTACATTTATAAAAAAAAATAAAAAAATACCTTATTTACATAAGTATTTAGACCCTTTGCTATGAGACTCGAAATTGAGCTCACGTGTATCCTGTTGATCATCCTCGATCATCCTTGAGATGTTTCTACAACTTGATTGGAGACCACCTGTGGTAAACTCAATTGATTGGACATGATTTGGAAAGGCACACACCTGTCTATATAAGGTCCCACAGTTGACAGTGCATGACAGAGCAAAAACCAAGCCATGAGGTCGAAGGAATTGTCCGTAGAGCTCCGAGACAGGATTGTGTCGAGGCACAGATCTGGGGAAGGGTACCAGCATTGGATGTCACCAAGAACACAGTGGCCTCCATCATTCTTAAATGGAAGAAGTTTGGAACCACCAATACTCTTCCTATAGCTGAATACCTGGCCAAACTGAACAAGGGGGGGAGAAGGGCCATGGTCAGGGAGGTGACCAAAAATCCTGATGGTCTGACAGAGCTCCAGAGTTCCTCTGTGGAGGTGGAAGAATCTTCCAGAAGGACAACCATCTCTGCAGCACTCCACCAATCAGGCCTTTATGGTAGAGTGGCCAGACGGAAGCCACTCCTCAGTAAAAGGCACATGACAGCCCGCTTGGAGTTTGCCAAAAGGCACCTAAAGACTCTCAGACCATGAGAAACAAGATTCTCTGGTCTGATGAAACCAAGATTGAACTCTTTGGCCTGAATGCCAAGCGTCACTGTCAGGATCGGGTGTGTAGAGAATAGACCAAGGCGCAGCGCAGTAATCGTTCGACATCTTTAATTATATTAAATCAACTCAATGTGAACTAATATAACAAATATGAACAACGTGTAAACACACTTACTTCGATGACATTCAAGACAATGAACCACACCTAGGGTGTGGAACATACAAACTTAAGTAGGATCCCTAATTAGAGACAATGCATAGCAACTGCCTCTAATTAGGGATCCAACACAAAACACCACACCGATATAGAACATGTAGAACTGTCAGACTCTGACCATAGAATTATAGAGAAGCAATAGGCTTCTCTATGGCCAGAGCCTGACAGTACCCCCCCTCAAAGGCGCGGACTCCCGGCCGCAAGAACCTAAACACAACTACATGAGGGAAGGGTTAGGGAGGGAAAAAAGAAAACAATACAAATCGCAGGTGGCGGTTCCGGCCCCGGCAAAGTTGACAGCTTCCTCCCTAGTTCTATTCTGGTGACCGGACCCGGACTGGGCACCGGTTGGGCGAACGGCTCCGGACTGTGGACCATCACGGGAGGCTCCGGGCGGTGGATCATCACGGGAGGCTCCGGACTGTGGACCATCACGGGATGCTCCGGGCTGTGGACCATCACCACCGTTATCACCACGGACCATCGCGTACCTGGCTGGGGAGACGCACCGGAGGTCGGGTGCGTGGAGCCAGCACAGATGGCACCGGACTGGTGACACGCACTTCAGGGCGAGTGCAGGGAGCCGGCACTGGGCTTACCGGACTGGAGAGACGCACAGGAGGCCTGGTGCGTGGAGCCGGCACAGATGGCACCGGACTGGTGACACGCATTTCAGGGTGAATGCAGGGAGCCAGCATGGGACGTAGCGGACTGGAGAGGCGCACTGGAGGTCGAGTGAGGGAGGTGGACACTTGCTGTATTGGATGGATGTTGTGGACTGGAGATCCGGCGCGGAAGGTAGGTATGTTATGACCCGGATTGGGGATGCACTCTCTGGGCACCTTCAGCTCCATATCCGCCCTGTCTTCAACCTCCTCCCAATGCTGCCTAAACTCTTCCCATATACCACTATACTTCTCCTCCAAATACTGCTCCTCCTCACGGCACTTCGCCCCCCACTTATACTCCGGCCTCGCCTTATTCCACATGGGGAGTGGTACTGGCGCTTCTTCTTCACGGCCAGACCACCCCCATAGCCCCCCCAAAAAAATGTCTTGGGGTTGCCTTCGGGCTTCACTCCTTCCTGAGCCCCGATTACGACGCTGTCAATGAACCACAACTAGGGTACATACAAACTTAAGTAGGATCCCTAATTAGAGACAATGCATAGCAGCTGCCTCTAATTAGGGATCCAACACAAAACACCACACAGATATAGAACATGTAGAACTGTCAGACTCTGACCATAGAATTATAGAGAAGCAATAGGCTTCTTTATGGCCAGAGCCTGACAGTCACGTCTGGAGGAAACCTGGCACCATCCCTACGGTGACGCATGGTGGTGGCAGCATTATGCTGTGGGGATGTTTTTCAGCGGCAGGGACTGGGAGACTAGTCAGGATCGATGGAAAGATTAATGGAGCAAAGTACAGAGAGATCCTTGATGAAAACCTGCTCCAGAGCGCTCAGGACCTCAGACTGGGGAGAAGGTTCACCTTCCAACAGGACAACGACTCTAAGCACACAGCCAAGACAACGCAGGAATGGCTTCGGGACAATTCTCTAAATATCATTTGCAAAAATGTCTAAAAAACTATTTTTGCTTTGTCATTATGGGGTATTGTGGGTAGATTGATGAGGGGAAAAAACAATTTAATACATTTTAGATAAAGGCTGTAATGTAACAAAATGTGGAAAAAGTAAAGGAGTCTGAATACTTTTCACTGTATACAAATAATATTAGTCTATCTGTTAAAACTTGTAATATTAATCTGTATGCAGACGAGACTGTTATGTATACCATTGACCCAATGTAAACAAGGCTATGTTAGAGCTCCAATCTGACCTTGTTACCTTCCAGAAAGCCCTGGTTGGTTTAAAACTGGTACTGAATGTGGCCAAGGCTAAATATACTGTAAGATGTTCTCAGTTTCAGACGGACAGCATATTTATTCATTGATTGGTTCTCCCATCGATTGGGTTCCTGCCTATACATTTCTGGGCATTTGGATTGACAAGGAATTTACATTTAAAAAACATACTGATGAGCTAGTTAATAAGATTTGAAGCAGCCTTCATTTTTTTAAATAGATGTTTCCTCTCCCTAAACAGCAGGAAGCAGATTGTACATTCACCTTTTCTGCCAGTTCTTGACTACGGTGACACCATTTACCAGAATGCAGCAGTCACTACCATAGCGCCATTTGTTTTATCACAGGTGACAGTTTTAATACTCACCACTACATCCTGTATCAAAAGGTTCTGTCTGGTCCTGATTAAAGCTTGTCTGGTCCTGATTAAAGCTTGTCTGGTCCTGATTAAAGCTTGTCTGGTCCTGATTAAAGCTTGTCTGGTCCTGATTAAAGCTTGTCTGGTCCTGATTAAAGCTGGTCTGGTCCTGATTAAAGCTTGTCTGGTCCTGATTAAAGCTTGTCTGGTCCTGATTAAAGCTTGTCTGGTCCTGATTAAAGCTTGTCTGGTCCTGATTAAAGCTTGTCTGGTCCTGATTAAAGCTTGTCTGGTCCTGATTAAAGCTTGTCTGGTCCTGATTAAAGCTTGTCTGGTCCTGATTAAAGCTTGTCTGGTCCTGATTAAAGCTTGTCTGGTCCTGATTAAAGCTTGTCTGGTCCTGATTAAAGCTTGTCTGGTCCTGATTAAAGCTTGTCTGGTCCTGATTAAAGCTTGTCTGGTCCTGATTAAAGCTTGTCTGGTCCTGATTAAAGCTGGTCTGGTCCTGATTAAAGCTTGTCTGGTCCTGATTAAAGCTTGTCTGGTCCTGATTAAAGCTTGTCTGGTCCTGATTAAAGCTGGTCTGGTCCTGATTAAAGCTGGTCTGGTCCTGATTAAAGCTTGTCTGGTCCTGATTAAAGCTGGTCTGGTCCTGATTAAAGCTGGTCTGGTCCTGATTAAAGCTTGTCTGGTCCTGATTAAAGCTTGTCTGGTCCTGATTAAAGCTTGTCTGGTCCTGATTAAAGCTTGTCTGGTCCTGATTAAAGCTGGTCTGGTCCTGATTAAAGCTTGTCTGGTCCTGATTAAAGCTGGTCTGGTCCTGATTAAAGCTGGTCTGGTCCTGATTAAAGCTTGTCTGGTCCTGATTAAAGCTTGTCTGGTCCTGATTAAAGCTTGTCTGGTCCTGATTAAAGCTGGTCTGGTCCTGATTAAAGCTTGTCTGGTCCTGATTAAAGCTGGTCTGGTCCTGATTAAAGCTTGTCTGGTCCTGATTAAAGCTTGTCTGGTCCTGATTAAAGCTTGTCTGGTCCTGATTAAAGCTTGTCTGGTCCTGATTAAAGCTTGTCTGGTCCTGATTAAAGCTTGTCTGGTCCTGATTAAAGCTTGTCTGGTCCTGATTAAAGCTTGTCTGGTCCTGATTAAAGCTTGTCTGGTCCTGATTAAAGCTTGTCTGGTCCTGATTAAAGCTTGTCTGGTCCTGATTAAAGCTTGTCTGGTCCTGATTAAAGCTTGTCTGGTCCTGATTAAAGCTTGTCTGGTCCTGATTAAAGCTTGTCTGGTCCTGATTAAAGCTTGTCTGGTCCTGATTAAAGCTTGTCTGGTCCTGATTAAAGCTTGTCTGGTCCTGATTAAAGCTTGTCTGGTCCTGATTAAAGCTTGTCTGGTCCTGATTAAAGCTTGTCTGGTCCTGATTAAAGCTTGTCTGGTCCTGATTAAAGCTGGTCTGGTCCTGATTAAAGCTGGTCTGGTCCTGATTAAAGCTTGTCTGGTCCTGATTAAAGCTGGTCTGGTCCTGATTAAAGCTGGTCTGGTCCTGATTAAAGCTTGTCTGGTCCTGATTAAAGCTGGTCTGGTCCTGATTAAAGCTGGTCTGGTCCTGATTAAAGCTTGTCTGGTCCTGATTAAAGCTGGTCTGGTCCTGATTAAAGCTGGTCTGGTCCTGATTAAAGCTTGTCTGGTCCTGATTAAAGCTGGTCTGGTCCTGATTAAAGCTGGTCTGGTCCTGATTAAAGCTGGTCTGGTCCTGATTAAAGCTTGTCTGGTCCTGATTAAAGCTTGTCTGGTCCTGATTAAAGCTTGTCTGGTCCTGATTAAAGCTGGTCTGGTCCTGATTAAAGCTGGTCTGGTCCTGATTAAAGCTTGTCTGGTCCTGATTAAAGCTGGTCTGGTCCTGATTAAAGCTGGTCTGGTCCTGATTAAAGCTGGTCTGGTCCTGATTAAAGCTTGTCTGGTCCTGATTAAAGCTGGTCTGGTCCTGATTAAAGCTGGTCTGGTCCTGATTAAAGCTTGTCTGGTCCTGATTAAAGCTGGTCTGGTCCTGATTAAAGCTTGTCTGGTCCTGATTAAAGCTTGTCTGGTCCTGATTAAAGCTGGTCTGGTCCTGATTAAAGCTGGTCTGGTCCTGATTAAAGCTTGTCTGGTCCTGATTAAAGCTGGTCTGGTCCTGATTAAAGCTTGTCTGGTCCTGATTAAAGCTGGTCTGGTCCTGATTAAAGTCCTATAGGTCTCATCACTATTCCCTTTTTGTTTACAAAGCTCTACTGCAAAAGCTTCTGACTTCATTAAAGTATAAAAACATCAAACCCGTTCACAGGGTTGGTTAACTCGAGGTTCCTCTGATCGCCACTGAACCCAGAACTCCCTGCGTCTTGATTCCCTGGTGCCTCCTGGGCAGTTTAGGAGTCTAATGTTGAATTTGTTAAATGGGAATTACATTTGTTTTGATTAAATGTCTAAATGTATTGTGGTGTTGAAATATTAGCTTTTTGAAACTGTAACCTGTAGTGAAAAAAAAATGTTTTTGTTGATTTTGTTGATTTTGTTGAATTTTTTGTCCTCAGCACCACTGAGAATGAAACCCTGGTCTCGATGGGCTCCCTTGATTAAATAAAAGTTAAATAAAATGTAAATCTATCTCTCTCTCTCTGTGTCTGAGATGAGGTGAAGTGTCCTGACACACACACAGACAGTGCTTTGACACGGAGCGCAGGCAGAGAGACAAGCAGGGAGGGGTGGGTAGAGGAGGCTGGTTCCTGCTGCATTGATTACTCTCTGCCAGTTTTCCATACACTTTTAATCTCTGTGAAATGCTAAAAAGGCAATCAAAGGGATTGGTGGGGCGGCTTCCTCCTCCCTCCCTCCCTTCTCCTCCCTCCCTCCATCTAGTGTAGTAATCCTCTCTCCTCATCATTGGCGGGTGTTCAGATCCAGATAATGAAGGGGAAGACTTGACCTCAGGACATATTGATTCCTTAAACCCACAAACAGTATAGATAGGATGGTCTGCTGTATAATGGAGCTGGGCTATGGATTTTACCCTGCTGGTTCTTGCTGCTACTGGCTGCTCCTTCCTACAGATGGCCCTCAATCTCAGTACTATGCTAAAGTATCAAAGATAACCATATATGACTTAATAAAGTTGGTGATTCCTTCGGTTAGTTCGAGTCTCTCTCTCTCTCTCTCTCTCTCTCTCTCTCTCTCTCTCTCTCTCTCTCTCTCTCTCTCTCTCTCTCTCTCTCTCTCTCTCTCTCTCTCTCTCTCTCTCTCTCTCTCTCTCTCTCTCTCTCTCTCTCTCTCTCTCTCTCTCTCTCTCTCTCTCTCTCTCTCTCTCTCTCTCTCTCTCTCTCTCTCTCTCTCTCTCTCTCTCTCTCTCTCTCTCTCTCTCTCTCTCTCTCTCTCTCTCGTGTTACACAACACGTCTTTTCTCTCTCTCTGTAGTATAATAGTGTGTGTGTGGCATGGGAAACATATGTTAACATTGCCAAAGCAAGTGAAGTAGATAATAAACAATAACAATTAACAGGTCACACATCTTGCTGCTGTGATGGAACACTGTGGTATTTCACCCAGTAGATTTGGGAGTTTATCAAATTGGGTTTGTTTACGATTTCTTTGAGGATCTGTGTAATATGAGGGAAATATGTGTCTCTAATATGGTCATACATTTGGCAGGAGGTTAGGAAGTGCAGCTCAGTTTCCACCTCATTTTGTGGGCAGTGTGCACATAGCCAGTCTTCTCCTGAGAGCCAGGTCTGCCTACGACAGCCTTTCTCAATAGCAAGGCTATGCTAATTCAGTCTGTACATAGTCAAAGCTTTCCTTAAGTTTGGGTCAGTCACAGTGGTCAGGTATTCTGCCACTGTGTACTCTCTGTTTAGGGCCAAATAGCATTCTAGTTTGCTCTGTTTTTAATTCTTTCCAATGTGTCAAGTAATTCTCTTTTTGTTTTCTCATGATTTGGTTGGGTCTAATTGTGTTGTTGTCCTGGGGCTCTGTGGGGTCTGTTTGTGTTTGTGAACAAAGCCCCAGGACCAGCTTGCTTAGGGGACTCTTCTCCAGGTTCATCTCTCTGTAGGTGATGGCTTTGTTATGGAAGGTTTGGGAATCACTTCCTTTTAGGTGGTTGTAGAATTTAACGTCTCTTTTCTGGATTTTGATAATTAGCGGGTATCGTCCTAATTCTGCTCTGCATCCATTATTTGGTGTTTTACGTTGTACATAGAGGATATTTTTTCAGACTTCTGCATGCAGGATCTCAATTTGGTGTTTGTCCCATTTTGTGAATTCTTGGTTGGTGAGCGGACCCCAGACCTCACAAACATAGAGGACAATGGGTTCTATAACTGATTCAAGTATGTCGAATTTTATGTTCCTTTTGATGGCATAGAAGGCCCTTCTTGCCTTGTCTCTCAGATCGTTCACAGCTTTGTAGATGTTTAGGCCGAGGTATGTATAGTTTTTTGTGTGCTCTAGAGTAACGGTGTCTAGATGGAATTTGTATTTTTGTTCCTGGCATCTGGACCTTTTTTGTAATACCATTATTTTTGTCTTACTGAGATTTACTGTCAGGGCCCAGACAGAATCTGTGATGATGTTGGTGCTGCTGTAGGCCCTCCTTGGTTGGTGACAGAGCACCAGATCATCAGCAAACAGTAGACATTTGACAGAATCTAGTAGGGTGATGCCGTGTGCTGCAGACTGTTCTAGTGCCCTCGCCAATTCGTTGATATATATGTTGAAGAGGGTGGGGCTTAAACTGCATCCCTGTCTCACCCCACAGCCATGTTGAAAGAAATGTGTGTTTTGCCAATTTTAACTGCAGTCTTGTTGTTTGTGTACATGGATTTTATAACGTTGTATGTTTTTCCCCCAACACCACTTTCCATCAATTTGTAGAGTAGACCCTCATGACAGAAAGATAAAAACACTTGGCTGCTGAATATTCAATGACTGAATCTGAAGTCATATTATGAATAGTGAACTTGGTCCTGTTTTCAATGGAACAGATGTTCTGAATGTGTGAATGTGGTTCCGTTTTCAACAAAACAGAGGTTTCTGAATGTGTGAATGTGGTTCCGTTTTCAACAAAACAGAGGTTTCTGAATGTGTGAATGTGGTTCCGTTTTCAACAAAACAGAGGTTTCTGAATGTGTGAATGTGGTTCCGTTTTCAATAAAACAGAGGTTTCTGAATGTGTGAATTTGGTCCCGTTTTCAACGGAACAGAAGTTCTGAATGTGTGAATTTTGCCAGTGTAATAGTTTACACCACAAATTCCTGTGAATAACCTATATCAAAAAGTGCTATATGACTCCCCATCCCATACTATACCATCCATATTTCTCCCCTCATTTCACCTGTGTAGTTAAAAGTTGAGCAGCCTTAAACAGCCTAAAACATTCAATCTCCTGCCACAGAACTTCACCCTAGAAGATTAAATACAGTCCTTATTCTTGAACTGAACATCTCCCTTAATCTGTAATGCCTTGTGGATCGTTGGAGGAGAGGAGGAGAGGAGAAGAGGAGGAGAGGGAGGAGAAGAGTAGAAGGAGGAGAAGAGGAGGAGAGGAGGAGAAGAGGAGAGGGAGGAGGAGAAGAGGAGAAGAGGAGAGGAGGAGAGGGAGGAGAGGAGGAAGTGAGGTGGGCTGGTAATATATGCATGGAAATGACCTGAGGTTCTTCCTACAAAGAGGGGTCACGAAAGGTCAAATAACCTCCAAACTGCCTTGAGTTTCATTATAAAGACAAAGAGCAGCGTCATTTCAGAATGAGGCACGATTACGGTCCGCCGGCTGAGTGGGGGAGTCTGGGTAAGTTTGTCGGCATCCCAAATAGCTCCATATTCCCTATATAGAGCACTACTTCTGACCAGGGCTCAGGGTGACATTTGGGAAGCCCCCTTTGACTCGGTACGCCCTTCCCACAAGGCTGAGCGCCATCTTCCCGTTTCCTTTGATGTCAATATAGACCATTTCTTCAGGTCCTACAGGTTAATCTCTGAGGAGGAGGAGGAGGAGGAGGAGGGATGATATCACGTAGTTGGGATGGACAGAGGAAGGATATCAGGATATCCCAAATCAAACGCTATTCCCTATATAGTGCACTACTTTTGACCAGAGCCCATATGTAGTGCACTATATAGGAATTAGGGTTCCATTTGGGACGTAGCCAGCGTCTAACAGAAGGAAAGTTACATTTTGCTTCACAGCCTGTTAAAACCTGACCTCTGCTTTCTGAGCCTGTCAGCAGGCGATGTTGGGGTTTAATCGTTTCATCATCAAGTTATTATCAAATAACTGGCCAATTAAAATGAAATCTTGAAGAAAACATTTAACGCTGACACTTTTAACTCTGATCTTGAAATGGAAAATAGGGAGTCGGGATATGTTAGCTTTCAGAGACAGATTTCAACGGAGGTCTTGAGTGAATTTAACGCAATCTGAGCATCCTACTTTTGACTGGGGCCCGGATAGTAACCAATACATTAGTAGTGGACTATATAGGGAACAGGGTGCCATTTAGGACTCATCCTGAGTCAATATTCATTACCCAGAGGGCTGTATGGTCACCGAGGGTTCATGACTGCAGCCGTCACATGATTATTTCTCTCTGGGTATTAAAAAGCATCTGTGATGATGGATGGGTTCAATCATACAAAGTAACTGATTCAATGAATGTTTCATTACCCTGGTTGATGTGTTTAGGACAGATAATTAGATCCAGTCCAACACAGAGTAGAGTAGAGCTGACTCCATAGATTAGTTATCCTACAGGGTTATGATGTTATAGTGTCCAACACAGAGCAGGGCATGTGTTTTTTTCTTTGTATTATCTTTTACCAGATCTAATGTGTTCTATTCTACTACATTAATTTCACATTTTAACAAACTTCAAAGTGTTTCCTTTCAAAAGGTATCACGAATATGCATATCCTTGCTTCAGGTCCTGAGATACAGGAAGTTAGATTTGAGTATGTCATTTTAGGCAAAAACTTAAAAAAAGGGAACTCTTTAAAACAACATAGAGTGACTAATCAACACCAGAGAGACTAATCAACACCAGAGAGACTAATCAACACCAGAGAGACTAATCAACACCAGAGAGACTAATCAACACCAGAGAGACTAATCAACACCAGAGTGACTAAACAACACCAGAGTGACTAATCAACAACAACTCTTTAAAACAACATAATAATACAGAACTCTTTAAAACAACACAATAAAATAGAACTCTTTAAAACAACATAATAAAATAGAACTCTTTAAAACAACTTAATGAAATAGAACTCTTTAAAACAACATAATAAAATAGAACTCTTTAAAACAACACAATAATACAGAACTCTTTAAAACAACACAATAATACAGAACTCTTTAAAACAACACAATAATACAGAACTCTTTAAAACAACACAATAATACAGAACTCTTTAAAACAACACAATAATACAGAACTCTTTAAAACAACATAATAAAATAGAACTCTTTAAAACAACTTAATGAAATAGAACTCGTGACCATCAACATAGGAGGTAATGATATAGTGACCATCAACATAGGAGGTAATGATATAGTGACCATCAACATAGGAGGTAATGATCTAGTGACCATCAACATAGGAGGTAATGATATAGTGACCATCAACATAGGAGGTAATGATCTAGTGACCATCAACATAGGAGGTAATGATATAGTGACCATCAACATAGGAGGTAATGATATAGTGACCATCAACATAGGAGGTAATGATATAGTGACCATCAACATAGGAGGTAATGATCTAGTGACCATCAACATAGGAGGTAATGATATAGTGACCATCAACATAGGAGGTAATGATCTAGTGACCATCAACATAGGAGGTAATGATCTAGTGACCATCAACATAGGAGGTAATGATCTAGTGACCATCAACATAGGAGGTAATGATCTAGTGACCATCAACATAGGAGGTAATGATATAGTGACCATCAACATAGGAGGTAATGATATAGTGACCATCAACATAGGAGGTAATGATCTAGTGACCATCAACATAGGAGGTAATGATATAGTGACCATCAACATAGGAGGTAATGATATAGTGACCATCAACATAGGAGGTAATCAATCAATGCCAAGTCAAGACAATGCCCTAATCAAATTAAGCTAGTATGGTACACTTTTAGAAAAAAACTGTTGACTAAAACAAGTGACTAAAAAAAGTGACTAATCAACACCAGAGTGACTAATCAACACCAGAGTGACTAATCAACACCAGAGAGACTAATCAACACCAGAGAGACTAAACAACACCATAGAGACTAATCAACACCAGAGAGACTAATCAACACCAGAGAGACTAATCAACACCATAGAGACTAATCAACACCAGAGAGACTAATCAACACCAGAGTGACTAATCAACACCAGAGTGACTAAACAACACCATAGAGACTAATCAACACCAGAGAGACTAATCAACACCAGAGAGACTAATCAACACCAGAGAGACTAATCAACACCAGAGAGACTAATCAACACCAGAGAGACTAATCAACACCAGAGAGACTAATCAACACCATAGTGACTAAATCAACACCAGAGTGACTAATCAACACCATAGAGACTAATCAACACCATAGTGACTAATCAACACCATAGTGACTAATCAACACCATAGTGACTAATCAACACCATAGAGACTAATCAACACCAGATTGACTAATCAACACCAGAGAGACTAATCAACACCAGATTGACTAATCAACACCAGAGAGACTAATCAACACCAGATTGACTAAACAACACCAGATTGAATGCCAACAGGTGAACCTATTAGAACAGTGAGAAAGTCTAAATGTATTTTCTGTATTGCATCAGTACATTATTTTACTTGGCACTCATTACCTAGAACATGATTAGAAATGACAAGGAACCAATTTTAAATCTAATGCAGGAAAATATTTGCTTCCATGTGACTTTAAAGTCAATACTGCTCTGGATAATTTTTATACCAATTTCCCTTAACACATCTGGTCTATACAAGGTATCCCAGCATGCTCTCTACTCCCCTTAACACATATGGTCTGTACAAGGTATCCCAGCATGCTCTCTACTCCCCTTAACACATATGGTCTGTACAAGGTATCCCAGCATGCTCTCTACTCCCCTTAACACATATGGTCTGTACAAGGTATCCCAGCATGCTTGATGCCTTTTCCACCTCTCTACATCTAAACCATCATCATCTCCTGCTGCCTGCAGTCATAGCGACCATCTAACCTGGCCTTTGACTGGTGGGATTCCGATAGGCACTGCCCGCAACACCCAACCAGAACCCTCTGATATTCATCCCACTTCCTCTAAGATTTGATAGACAAACAGGGAAAACTCTCTCTCTCTCTTCAAATCCACCCTGTTACCATTTAGATAAAACTTATTGCTTTATATGAAAGCAGAAAAAAAGGGACAGCAATTTATTTCTCCTAACCTCTTCATTTGGTTTGTGTCTTTCCTCTCCTCTCAGCTTGAATGCCACCTCGAGACATCCTTCCTGATACCACGCATCAGTCCAATCTCTCTCCAAATGAAATTGGTTTCCGCTGGGGTCAGGGGTCAGCTAGTGGTGTGTGTTATGATTCCATCTAATCTGTAAAGGACTAATCCCATCATGTTCCTTTCACAAACTACAGCAGCGCCTTTTCAATGCCGACAGACAGACAGTTGTATGTGTATCTGTCTGTGTAATGCAACATGATTCCTAGAGGTGATCTGGCATGGCATCTCTGCCATGTTAATTCCCTCTCTCTCTCTCCAGGTGACAGATTCTAGTCTAATACACCTGGTCACATTTAACACCACCATCTGAGCATAAAACTTTTATGACAATGAGTGAGAGTGAGAGAGAGTGAGAGAGTGAGAGAGAGAGAAGACACCAGGGCTCTTGTCAAAGGAAGTGTACTATAAAGAGAGATCCAAGAACCATCTGTGGAAAGGGTTTTTGGAAACAAAAATAAATGGTTCTTCAAAGGGTTCTCCAATAGAACTTCAAGAGTGTATTCCTACATTCTATTCTAATATCTTCATCTGTGTAGCTCTATAGAGCTGAGGTACAGAGGTAATACCTTCATCTGTGTAGCTCTATAGAGCTGAGGTACAGAGGTAATACCTTCATCTGTGTAGCTCTATAGAGCTGAGGTACAGAGGTAATACCTTCATCTGAGTAGCTCTATAGAGCTGAGGTACAGTGGTAATACCTTCATCTGTGTAGCTCTATAGAGCTGAGGTACAGTGGTAATACCTTCATCTGTGTAGCTCTATAGAGCTGAGGTACAGTGGTAATACCTTCATCTGTGTAGCTCTATAGAGCTGAGGTACAGTGGTAATACCTTCATCTGTGTAGCTCTATAGAGCTGAGGTACAGAGGTAATACCTTCATCTGTGTAGCTCTATAGAGCTGAGGTACAGAGGTAATACCTTCATCTGTGTAGCTCTATAGAGCTGAGGTACAGAGGTAATACCTTCATCTGTGTAGCTCTATAGAGCTGAGGTACAGAGGTAATACCTTCATCTGTGTAGCTCTATAGAGCTGAGGTACAGAGGTAATACCTTCATCTGTGTAGCTCTATAGAGCTGAGGTACAGAGGTAATACCTTCATCTGTGTAGCTCTATAGAGCTGAGGTACAGAGGTAATACCTTCATCTGTGTAGCTCTATAGAGCTGAGGTACAGAGGTAATACCTTCATCTGTGTAGCTCTATAGAGCTGAGGTACAGAGGTAATACCTTCATCTGTGTAGCTCTATAGAGCTGAGGTACAGAGGTAATACCTTCATCTGTGTAGCTCTATAGAGCTGAGGTACAGAGGTAATACCTTCATCTGTGTAGCTCTATAGAGCTGAGGTACAGAGGTAATACCTTCATCTGTGTAGCTCTATAGAGCTGAGGTACAGAGGTAATACCTTCATCTGTGTAGCTCTATAGAGCTGAGGTACAGAGGTAATACCTTCATCTGTGTAGCTCTATAGAGCTGAGGTACAGAGGTAATACCTTCATCTGTGTAGCTCTATAGAGCTGAGGTACAGAGGTAATACCTTCATCTGTGTAGCTCTATAGAGCTGAGGTACAGAGGTAATACCTTCATCTGTGTAGCTCTATAGAGCTGAGGTACAGAGGTAATAATGTATGCTGTAAAACAGCAGGTGGTGATATCTTCATTTTTCACGGCTGAAAATGTGTCCACACGGTCTCTCTCCGACTCCTATGCATTAGTCTTACTTGAAGCACCAGGGCTACGTCCCAAACGGCACCCTATTCCCTATATAGGGCACTACTTTTGACCAGTTAAACCAGATGGGCCCTGGTCAAACGTAGTGCACTATTAAGGGAATAGGGTGCCATTTGGAACGCCTACTATGCATTATTCTTGCTCTAAGCACTGTGTCTCGTGAGGCGAAGGGAGCTGTTGTTTTACAACCCAGCAGCACTCAACTCTACCTAGATGCCTAGCTCTCCGCCCGACACCTACCTGGTCCAGGGTTCTGTTCAAGGACTGTGTCCCAAATGGCACCTTATTTCCTAGATAGTGCACTACTTATGACCAGAGCTTGATGCGACTACAATGGAATAGTGTGCTATTTAAGATACAGAAAGCGTGACCGCTCCCTCTGACAGTTATTAATAATAACATGCCAACCAGGAAGTAGTTCACCTCCTAGAGGTTGCAGCGCCTCTAAGATGATCCTCCTGGGCCGTGTAGAGGGGACAGAGCTAGAGAGAGAAACAATACCGCCGTCTGTAGTGTGTAGTCTGTAGTCTGTAGTCTGTAGTGTGTGTGTGTGTAGTCTGTAGTCTGTAGTGTGTAGTCTGTAGTGTGTGTGTGTGTAGTCTGTAGTGTGTGTGTAGTCTGTAGTGTGTGTGTAGTCTGTAGTGTGTGTGTGTGTAGTCTGTAGTGTGTAGTCTGTAGTGTGTGTGTAGTGTGTAGTGTGTGTGTGTGTAGTGTGTGTGTGTAGTCTGTAGTGTGTAGTGTGTAGTCTGTAGTGTGTGTGTGTGTAGTGTGTGTGTGTGTGTGTGTGTGTGTAGTCTGTAGTGTGTGTGTGTGTGTAGTCTGTAGTGTGTGTGTGTGTGTAGTCTGTAGTGTGTGTGTGTGTGTAGTCTGTATGTGTGTGTAGTCTGTAGTCTGTAGTGTGTGTGTGTAGTCTGTAGTGTGTGTGTGTAGTCTGTAGTGTGTGTGTGTAGTCTGTAGTGTGTGTGTGTAGTCTGTAGTGTGTGTGTGTAGTCTGTAGTGTGTGTGTGTAGTCTGTAGTGTGTGTGTGTAGTCTGTGTGTGTAGTCTGTGTGTGTGTGTAGTCTGTAGTGTGTGTGTGTAGTCTGTGTGTGTGTCATGTGTGTGTGTGTAGTCTGTAGTGTGTGTGTGTAGTCTGTAGTGTGTGTGTGTAGTCTGTAGTGTGTGTGTGTAGTCTGTAGTGTGTGTGTGTAGTCTGTAGTGTGTGTGTGTAGTCTGTAGTGTGTGTGTGTAGTCTGTAGTGTGTGTGTGTAGTCTGTAGTGTGTGTGTGTAGTCTGTAGTCTGTGTGTGTAGTCTGTGTGTGTAGTCTGTGTGTGTGTCATGTGTGTACATGTGTGTGTTCCCAATCACCCTCTAACAGTTTTTATTTCCACTGTAGAGAACAAGCCGTTGGTACCACTGCCAAAACCCCTCTGCATCCCAAATGGCACCCTATTCCCTACACATCCACTATAAAGGGAATAGGGTGTTCATTTGGGACACACTCTGTCATGCTAGTATAAACACAAGGTGTTGGTTGTGAAGCAAAATTAAAGAGTAAGTAATGATGGAGGCATTCACCATCGCAGTAGTCTTTGGAACCTTCCCCTTAACAGCATTCACCATCACAGTAGTCTTGGGAACCTTCCCCTTAACAGCATTCACCATCACAGTAGTCTTTGGAACCTTCCCCTTAACAGCATTCACCATCACAGTAGTCTTTGGAACCTTCCCCTTAACAGCATTCACCATCACAGTAGGCTTTGGAACCTTCCCCTTAACAGCATTCACCATCACAGTAGTCTTTGGAACCTTCCCCTTAACAACATTCTTCACAAACAGAAAGTCATTCTACCCTCCCTAAGAAACAATGACATCCCAGGTGCAGTCACTGTCATAGTGGAGAGAAAACAACATTATCCTGGGCATCCGTCCCATCAAACCATTTCTAAAGGGAACCTTGCAGAATCAGATGTGCTTCTCGACTCGACTCATCAGATATATCATTGGGGAATAAACTACATTGATTTATAAAGGCAGACTAGTAAACATGGATTTTTATTTTTTGTTTTATGTAACCTTTATTTAACTAGGCCTCCCCCGACCTATGGGACGGTTGTTATACAGCCCGGGATCGAAACAGGGTGTCTGTAGTGATGCTGACAGTCCAATGACCATGCAACGTTCCTCTTGATCCATCCTTGATTCCTTTTACATTAACATCTAGTGTACACTGCATGAGAGGGAGTTTAAATGTCATGTTGTCCCCGTCCTTTCCATGAAGTAACAGTAGAGAGGATAGTAAGACTAGGTCTCAGTGTGACTGGTGAAGAGCTGGGGGTTTAACTGAGAACCTCCCTGTACCCTTCAGATGTAGTAGGAAGTAGGGTTCAATTAGAATTGAAGGCAGTCGATGAAGTAAAGTAAAGTGAAATTCCAATTCAATGATTGAAAAAAGGGCATCTATTTTTAATGACTTCTCAATAAACTGAAAAGGAGAAGCTATTTATGTGGAACATTTTCAAATGTCCTGCAGGAGAGCTGTGTGCAGGGAGGGGATTTATGGGATTGGACTGCAACAATTATTTTCTCTCTGTAATGAGCAGTGCAGATCCCTTTACCGCAGCAGGACATCCTCCGTTTCTCTCTGTAATGAGCAGTGCAGACCCCTTTACCGCGGCAGGACATCCTCCGTTTCTCTCTGTAATGAGCAGTGCAGACCCCTTTACCGCAGCAGGACATCCTCCGTTTCTCTCTGTAATGAGCAGTGCAGATCCCTTTACCGCGGCAGGACATCCTCCGTTTCTCTCTGTAATGAGCAGTGCAGACCCCTTTACCGCGGCAGGACATCCTCCGTTTCTCTCTGTAATGAGCAGTGCAGACCCCTTTACCGCAGCAGGACATCCTCCGTTTCTCTCTGTAATGAGCAGTGCAGACCCCTTTACCGCGGCAGGACATCCTCCGTTTCTCTCTGTAATGAGCAGTGCAGACCCCTTTACCGCGGCAGGACATCCTCCGTTTCTCTCTGTAATGAGCAGTGCAGACCCCTTTACCGCGGCAGGACATCCTCCGTTTCTCTCTGTAATGAGCAGTGCAGACCCCTTTACCGCAGCAGGACATCCTCCGTTTCTCTCTGTAATGAGCAGTGCAGACCCCTTTACCGCGGCAGGACATCCTCCGTTTCTCTCTGTAATGTTACAGCTTCAATACTTGTCTAAGAAGTTTTATCTTTTTCCCTCTGACCTGGGCCTGTCTGCACAGAGAGATCAATAAGCTTAACATAACACAAACTGTACTTAAAAATGATTTGAACAAAAACAAATGATTCTTATATATTATTCTACTTCTACTGTATCATTGCTATAGCATTCAACTTGACACCTATGACTGTAACAACTGACTATACGCTTCACACGAGATGAAAAGAGAGAGATATATATATGTTTCAGTTTGTGGACCGCAAAGTTGGTTCTCAATGAGAAGAAACAGAAGTTATTACAGCGCTGCACCATGTCTTACATGTTGGTCTACTCCCAAATGGTACCCTATTCCCTATATAGTGCACTACCCATAGGGCTCTGGTCAAATGTAGTGGCCTATGTAGGGAATAGGTGCCATTTGGGACGCATACTTGGTTATCTCACATTGATAGCCAGCTTTCCAAACCGCTGGTAGTAAATCCAGCACTGCGACCATGTTGACGGCTCTGTGAGTTTGCTTGCATTTACAATCTTAGTAAAACCAGTGTAGAGGAAAATTAAAAGATGAATGAAAACATAGATAAATAAATAAGTCTTTAAAATGGATTCCTGAAATTTACAGCTTTTATTAACCGACGCCCAACAGCTTTTTCACGCTAGCGTTGACAGTCTCGGCTTTGGCAGTTGGGCGAGTGAGCGGCGGGTGAGGAGGGTTGGTCTTTGTTGGTAACAGTCTGCCTGTGTCCCAAATGGAACCATCTTCATTTTATAGTACACTTCCTTTGACCAGAGCCCTAGAATACTGTGTTATTTGGGATGCAAACACTGTAGGCTTCTCTCTCTCTCTCCCTCTCTCTCTCTCTCTCCCTCCCTCTCTCTCCCTCCCAGCCTCTCTCTTCTAGTCGTATCAGTCTGTACCAAGCAGTACATATCAGCAGCATATACATAAACAGTAGCAGTACTGTTACCATTATTATCATCAATAGACTCTAAAATGGGCCCACAACATTTCCTTCTCGATATCAGGCCTGTCCAAGACACAAATCAGGCTACTGGAGATAACACCTTCTATCAATAATGACGTTCTCAATCCCTGGACTATGAAGTGACGGGTTGTTTAGAAACCTCTCCAACACTATATTCATCATAGTTAGCAAGTCCTGAATGACACTCTATTCCCTATATAGTGGACTACTTTTGCCTAGAGTGCAGAGAGCATTACATAGGGAACATGGTGCTATTTGGTGGATGAAACCTAGCTGTGTTTTCTCCTTCCTCAGCTCATTAGTTTGTAGGTGCGTCGTGTTGCGACAGGGGATTATTATTTCTCCACTGGGGGATCCCATCACTCAGTGGCTTTGTCCCAAATGGCATACTATTCCCTATATAGTGCACTACTATTCACCAGGGCCCTATGGGCTGCTCCTATGTGCCCTTGTCAAAAATAGTGCACTATATAGGGAATAGGGTACCATTTGGGACGCACCCCAGTGTTGTAGACCCCTGAAGAATTCTATTAACCCTGGATATGTCTGCTTTAATAACATCCCACCCTGCTTAGCACCGGCAGATTGATTGTGAGGGGGAGGGGGGGGGGGGGCTGGGGTGAGAGGGGGTGAGCGGGGGTGAGCGGCGATGAGGGGGGGGTGAGCGGGGGTGGAGGGATATAATGATTTACTTTTAACAGAATGTCTCAAATGTAATCCAAAAAGAGGGAGAGGGAGAAGTAATCTTAGTGATTCCACTTCTCCCCTCCATGTCATCACCGTCCCCACACGTCCATACCATCCAGCTCTGGAATGACTTCACAAGATAAACACTGAATAAAAATAGAAATATTTTAGGGTGTGTGAAAAGGTGTGTTAGCCTGTTGTGATGCTGTGGCCGTGCATTGATTGCTTCAGATTGAGGCTGGCAGGGTTTCTTTGTTGCTCCAGTCTGCAAATCTGATCAGATGGGGAGTGGAGTGGAGTGCAGTGGTTGTGTGTGTGGTTATGTGTGTGTGTGTGTGGTTATGTGTGTGTGTGTGAGTCTGCGGTGTTGGCTATATTTACTATTCATTAGCCCACAGAGAGGAGATGTCAGAGCGTGTGTGTGTGTGTGTGTGTGTGTGTGTGTGTGTGTGTGTGTGTGCCACTAACCAGATAGCAAAACACATTGAACTTTGACGATGAAAGAATAACATGCTGGAATTGGACTGCGTCATAAATAGTACCCTTTTCCCTATATAGTGCACTACTTTGACCAGGGGACATAGCAGTGCACTGTGTATAATAGGGTACAAGGTGCCATTTGTAACCCAGTCTTCCCTAACTAAATACAGACAGACTGTCTGACTAAATGGTGCCTGGTAATACAGCATGTCTGCTAACGTGAAAACATCATACAGAGAGGATTCTGTGTAACATATCGACTGGCTTAGTAATGTTGATGGCATTCATAAGGGGCGGCAGGTAGCCTAGTGGTTAGGGTGGCAGGTAGCCTAGTGGTTAGGGTGGCAGGTAGCCTAGCGGTTAGGGCGGCAGGTAGCCTAGCGGTTAGGGCGGCAGGTAGCCTAGTGGTTAGGGCGACAGGTAGCCTAGTGGTTAGGGCGGCAGGTAGCCTAGTGGTTAGGGCGGCAGGTAGCCTAGTGGTTAGGGCGGCAGGTAGCCTAGTGGTTAGGGTGGCAGGTAGCCTAGTGGTTAGGGTGGCAGGTAGCCTAGTGGTTAGGGTGGCAGGTAGCCTAGCGGTTAGGGCGGCAGGTAGCCTAGCGGTTAGGGCGGCAGGTAGCCTAGTGGTTAGGGTGACAGGTAGCCTAGCGGTTAGGGCGGCAGGTAGCCTAGTGGTTAGGGTGGCAGGTAGCCTAGTGGTTAGGGTGGCAGGTAGCCTAGCGGTTAGGGCGGCAGGTAGCCTAGCGGTTAGGGCGGCAGGTAGCCTAGTGGTTAGGGCGGCAGGTAGCCTAGTGGTTAGGGCGGCAGGTAGCCTAGTGGTTAGGGTGGCAGGTAGCCTAGTGGTTAGGGTGGCAGGTAGCCTAGCGGTTAGGGCGGCAGGTAGCCTAGTGGTTAGGGTGGCAGGTAGCCTAGTGGTTAGGGTGGCAGGTAGCCTAGCGGTTAGGGCGGCAGGTAGCCTAGCGGTTAGGGCGGCAGGTAGCCTAGTGGTTAGGGTGACAGGTAGCCTAGTGGTTAGGGTGGCAGGTAGCCTAGCGGTTAGGGCGGCAGGTAGCCTAGCGGTTAGGGCGGCAGGTAGCCTAGCGGTTAGGGCGGCAGGTAGCCTAGTGGTTAGGGCGGCAGGTAGCCTAGTGGTTAGGGCGGCAGGTAGCCTAGTGGTTAGGGTGTTGGGCCAGTAACTGAAAGGTTGCTGGAACAAATCCCCGAGCTGACAAGGTAAAAAAAAAAAAAATCTGTTGTTCTGCCTGAACAAGGCTTTTAACCCCCAGTAGACTGTCATTGTAAATAAGAATTTGTTCTTAACTGACTTGCCTAGTTAAATAAAGGTTACATTTAAATACAAATTAATTGGATGTGTTCTGATGTTCTGTATCTCTATAGGTATTCTAATGTCAACAACAATGTGTTCTGTATCTCTATAGGTGTTCTAACGTCAACAACAATGTGTTCTGTATCTCTATAGGTATTCTAACGTCAACAACAATGTGTTCTGTATCTCTATAGGTGTTCTAATGTCAACAACAATGTGTTCTGTATCTCTATAGGTGTTCTAATGTCAACAACAATCTGTTCTGTATCTCTATAGGTATTCTAACGTCAACAACAATGTGTTCTGTATCTCTATAGGTATTCTAATGTCAACAACAATGTGTTCTGTATCTCTATAGGTATTCTAACATCAACAACAATGTGTTCTGTATCTCTATAGGTGTTCTAACATCAACAACAATGTGTTCTGTATCTCTATAGGTATTCTAATGTAAACAACAATGTGTTCTGTATCTCTATAGGTATTCTAACGTCAACAACATGTTTTTGAGGCTGAAAACAATAATCAGATACATTTCTGAATGTCATCCCAGAACATACAATAGGCCTACACCTTCTAAATATTTCTCTCTGTAATGTGTTTCAAGGCCCGGGCCTGTGCAGGGTGGACTGAAGTAGGAGCCTAGTTAATGAGCCTAACTTTCTGGAAGATAATCTGTGTCCTAGCCCCTTTGGCAGTACTTCACAGGAGTGACTCCCCCAAAGCCTTTTTGTGTTCTGCAGCTTTAATGGATGAGGCCTCCCTCTCATCCCGAGGCAGGAATTAAATGGACTGTGTCGCTCTGCTTCGCTTTCAATGCACCCGGCGCCTAGCTAGCGCTGCTGATGAGCCCTCGGCATCCCTAAGGTATCCCAGTGAGCTCGTTATACATACATGTTACATACATGATGTCCAGAGACAAACCCCATGTCTATACATGTTACATGTCCCTTCGTATGAGCCCTGGAGGCCAACCCAGGAGCTCAGGGAGACAGGGTGAATGTTACTATCAGCCTGCAAACCAGAAGACAAACACTGTTCAGTGTTCAACAGAGACAATGAAACGGCTTCCCAGGACAGACAAGCGTTTCAACCGCAAGCAACCTGTCTTCTCGTCTCTATTGAAGGTAATGAGAGTATGTTACTGTGCTACTTAAGAGTAGCCTATTGGATGAGAGAAGCTGAGAATATGTGTTACTGTGATCTGGGGTTGATATAACAATTCACTAGATGCTTGGTGCATGAGAAAGACAGAGAGGCTGACCCTCCTCAGCTCTCCTTTAAAAGGTTAGTAGTTAATAGTTAATAGTTCAGGATGATGTCAACGAGGCCCTTTATTTACTTCCCCAGAGTCAGATGAACTCCTGGATACCATTTATATATCTATGTGTCCAGTATGAAGCAATTTAGAGGTCGTTTTGCGAGCCAATGATAACTAGCGTTAGCGCAACGGTAATGCTAGTTAGCATCTTCCCTTAAACTGCACACAGAGATATATATACAGTTGAAGTCGGAAGTTTACATACACCTTAGCCAAATACATTTAAACTCAGTTTTTCACAATTCCTGACATTTAATCATAGTAAAAATTATCTGTCTTAGGTCAGTTAGGATCACCACTTTATTTTAAAAATGTGAAATGTCAGAATAATAGTAGAGAGAATTATTTATTTCAGCTTTTGTTTCTTTCATCACATTCCCAGTGGGTCAGAAGTTTACATACACTCAATTAGTATTTGGTAGCATTGCCTTTAAATTGTTTAACTTGGGTCAAACGTTTTGGGTAGCCTTCCACAAGCTTCCCACAATACGTTGGGTGAACTTTGGCCTATTCATCCTCACAGAACTGGTGTAACTGAGTCAGGTTTGTAGGCCTCCTTGCTCGCACACGCTTTTTCAGTTCTGCCCACACATTTTCTATAGGATTGAGGTCAGGGCTTTGTGATGGCCACTCCAATACCTTGACTTTGTTGTCCTTAAGCCATTTTGCCACAACTTTGGAAGGATGCTCAGGGTCATTGTCCATTTGGAAGACCCATGTGACCAAGCTTTAACTTCCTGACTGATGTCTTGAGATGTTGCTTCAATATATCCACAGAATTTTCCTTCCTCATGATGCCATCTATTTTGTGAAGTGCACCAGTCCCTTCTGCAGCAAAGCACCCCCACAACATGATGCTGCCACCCCCGTGCTTCACGGTTGGGATGGTGTTCTTCGGCTTGCAAGCCTCCCCCTTTTTCCTCCAAACATAACGATGGTCATTATGGCCAAACAGTTCTATATTTGTTTCATCAGACCAAAGGACATTTCTCCAAAAAGTACGATCTTTGTCCCCATGTGCAGTTGCAAACCGTAGTCTGGCTTTTTCATGGCGGTTTTGGAGCAGTGGCTTCTTCCTTGCTGAGCGGCCTTTCAGGTTGTGTCGATACTTGTTTTACTGTGGATATAGATACTTTTGTTTCCTCCAGCATCTTTACAAGGTATTTTGCTGTTGTTCTGGTATTGATTTGCACTTTTCTCACCAAAGTACTTTCATCTCTAGGAGACAGAACGCGTCTCCTTCCTGAGCGGTATGACGGCTGCGTGGTCACATGGTGTTTATACTTGCATACTATTGTTTGTACAGATGAACGTGGTACCTTCAGGCGTTTGGAAATTGCTCCCAAGGATGAACCAGACTTGTGGAGGTCTACAATTCTGATTTCTTTTGATTATCCCATGATGTCGAGCAAAGAGGCACAGAGTTTGAAGGTAGGCCTTGAAATACATCCACAGGTACACCTCCAATTGACTAAAATTATCAACTAAACACAGGTAGGCCTCTAGCATACAGCTGGGCTGGGGTCCCTTCAGGGAGAACAGAATACAGGGTGGTCCTCAACTAAACACAGTCCCCTCCACGTCTCAACTTCTCCATTGAAGCCAAGAGGAAGTGATTGAGGGCAGATTTAAACGATGGGAGGATTATTACACCTCTAACCCCCATTACACCTCTAACCCCCATTACACCCCTAACCCCCATTACACCTCTAACCCCCATTACACCTCTAACCCCCATTACACCTCTAACCCACATTACACCTCTAACCCCATTACACCCCTAACCCCCATTACACCTCTAACCCCCATTACACCTCTAACCCCCATTACACCCCTAACCCTCATTACACCTCTAACCCCATTACACCCCTAACAACATTACACCTCTAACCCCCAATACACCCCTAACCCCCAATACACCCCTAACAACATTACACCTCTAACCCCCATTACACCCCTAACCCCCATTACACCCCTAACCCCCATTACACCCCTAACCCCCATTACACCCCTAACCCCCATTAGACCCCTAACCCCATTACACCCCTAACCCCCAATACACCTCTAACCCCCATTACACCCCTAACCCCATTACACCCCTAACCCCCATTACACCCCTAAACACAATTATACCTCTAATCCCCATTACACCCAAAACCCCCAGTACACCCCTAACCCCCATTACTCACCTAACCCCCATGACACATCTAACCCCCATTACACTTCAAACACCTCTACAACCTCTAACACTTCAAACACCTCTACAACCTCTACAACGTCTAACACTTCTAACACCTCTACAACGTCTAACACTTCTAACACCTATAACACTTCTTACACCTCTACAACCTATAACACTTCTAACACCTCTACAACCTATAACACGTCTAACACCTCTACAACCTCTAACACCTCTACAACCTCTAACACCTCTACAACCTCTACAACCTATAACACTTCTAACACCTCTACAACCTATAACACATTTAACACCTCTACAACCTATAACACTTCTTACACCTCTACAACCTATAACACCTCTACAACCTCTAACACCTCTACAACCTCTAACAATTCTAACTCCTTTCTAAAACCTCTAACAAGTCGCTAACAATGCCCTTACTTCACTGTGATTAATCTAAGGGTATCTAACCAGGTCCCTACTTCACTGTGATTAATCTAAGGGTATCTAACCAGGTCCCTACTTCACTGTGATTAATCTAAGGGTATCTAACCAGGTCCCTACTTCACTGTGATTAATCTAAGGGTATCTAACCAGGTCCCTACTTCACTGTGATTAATCTAAGGGTATCTAACCAGGTCCCTACTTCACTGTGATTAATCTAAGGGTATCTAACCAGGTCCCTACTTCACTGTGATTAATCTAAGGGTATCTAACCAGGTCCCTACTTCACTGTGATTAATCTAAGGGTATCTAACCAGGTCCCTACTTCACTGTGATTAATCTAAGGGTATCTAACCAGGTCCCTACTTCACTGTGATTAATCTAAGGGTATCTAACCAGGTCCCTACTTCACTGTGATTAATCTAAGGGTATCTAACCAGGTCCCTAATTCACTGTGATTAATCTAAGGGTATCTAACCAGGTCCCTACTTCACTGTGATTAATCTAAGGGTATCTAACCAGGTCCCTACTTCACTGTGATTAATCTAAGGGTATCTAACCAGGTCCCTACTTCACTGTGATTAATCTAAGGGTATCTAACCAGGTCCCTACTTCACTGTGATTAATCTAAGGGTAGCTAACCAGGTCCCTACTTCACTGTGATTAATCTAAGGGTAGCCAACCAGGTTCCTACTTCACTGTGATTAATCCAAGGGTAGCTAACCAGGTCCCTACTTCACTGTGATTAATCCAAGGGTAGCCAACCAGGTCCCTACTTCACTGTGATTAATCTAAGGGTAGCCAACCAGGTTCCTACTTCACTGTGATTAATCTAAGGGTAGCCAACCAGGTTCCTACTTCACTGTGATTAATCTAAGGGTATCTAACCAGGTCCCTACTTCACTGTGATTAATCTAAGGGTAGCCAACCAGGTTCCTACTTCACTGTGATTAATCTAAGGGTAGCCAACCAGGTTCCTACTTCACTGTGATTAATCTAAGGGTAGCCAACCAGGTTCCTACTTCACTGTGATTAATCTAAGGGTCGCTAACCAGGTCCCTATTTCACTGTGATTAATCTAAGGGTAGCTAACCAGGTCCCTACTTCACTGTGATTAATCTAAGGGTAGCTAACCAGGTCCCTACTTCACTGTGATTAATCTAAGGGTATCTAACCAGGTCCCTACTTCACTGTGATTAATCTAAGGGTATCTAACCAGGTCCCTACTTCACTGTGATTAATCTAAGGGTATCTAACCAGGTCCCTACTTCACTGTGATTAATCTAAGGGTATCTAACCAGGTCCCTACTTCACTGTGATTAATCTAAGGGTATCTAACCAGGTCCCTACTTCACTGTGATTAATCTAAGGGTATCTAACCAGGTCCCTACTTCACTGTGATTAATCTAAGGGTCGCTAACCAGGTCCCTACTTCACTGTGATTAATCTAAGGGTATCTAACCAGATCCCTACTTCACTGTGATTAATCTAAGGGTATCTAACCAGGTCAATACTTCACTGTGATTAATCTAGTGGTATCTAACCAGGTCCCTACTTCACTGTGATTAATCTAGTGGTATCTAACCAGGTCCCTACTTCACTGTGATTAATCTAGTGGTATCTAACCAGGTCTCTACTTCATTGAGCCAAAGATGCTAGAATAACAAAGGTGAAGTTAGCCGAGTTGAATTGTGGAATGGTGGTGGTGTGAGGATAGAATGAACCCTTTACAGGACAGTAGGTACAGTATCGTGTGTGTGGTAATCAGAAGTATTGTCTTACCGTAGGTAATCTCTCCGACAGAGGATGAGGTTGGCTTTGGTGTAGAGCGTGGAGCCCACCTCTCCCAGCCTGCAGTCACAGCAGGCACACTTCAGACAGTCCTCGTGCCAGTATTTGTCCAGGGCCTTGAGGAGATAGCGGTCCTTAATCTTCCGGTTGCAGCCGGCACAGCCCTTTGGCTTGGTGTCCGGCTGGACGGAGAGCATTTGTATACCTGGGAGAAGAAGAGAAGAACGATGTTAGAGCAATGAAGAACAGTGAACAATGAACAATGAAGACTTTGAACAGTGTCTCCGTCACATGCTGGATGGTGGCCATTGGTATACCCGGAGGGGAGGAGGAGAAGAGCACGTTGAAAAACAGGGATAATGCTATGCTAACTGTTAGTGCTCAGATAATGCTATGCTAACTGTTAGTGCTCAGATAATGTTATGCTAACTGTTAGTGCTCCGATAATGCTATGCTAACTGTTAGTGCTCAGAAAATGCTATGCTAACTGTTAGTGCTCAGATAATGCTATGCTAACTGTTAGTGCTCAGATAATGCTATGCTAACTGTTAGTGCTCAGATAATGTTATGCTAACTGTTAGTGCTCAGAAAATGCTATGCTAACTGTTAGTGCTCAGATAATGTTATGCTAACTGTTAGAGCTCAGATAATGCTAACTTGATAGTTCCCAAGAGAAACAGGTCCACTGATAAATATTAGGGGACATCCTGAGCAAATATATAGAGAAACCATCCTGTAGGCTTACATTCTTAACACAACACACACACAAAGATACATACATGAAGCCATGGATCCAAATGTCATTCCTACAAATCTCCACTCTTTCTCCCTGTCCTCCTCTCTTTCTCTCTCTCTAGTGGGACAGGGAGTGGTCTAAGTAGTGCAGGTTTCTGGGTATTGTTAGGGGTCTACATGGGGGCGTGAAGCGGCTTTGCACCAGCTCTCAATTAGTATTCTATCTCCATCCTGAGGAGGGGAGCCTACCCCCGCATCCCTTTGTTAACCTCTATTCACCAGACACACACACACGCTCTCTGGCACGCACGCACACACAATCACACGCACGCACACACAATCACAGGCACACACAGACACTATCTGGCACACACACACACACACACACACATACACACCCACTCTCTGGCACGCACACACACACACAATCACAGGCACACACGGACACTATCTGGCACGCACACACACACATACACACGCTCTCTGGCACGCACACACACACACATGCTCTCTGGCACGCACGCACACACACACACACAATCACACACACGCACACAATCTCTGGCACGCAAACACACAATCACACACACACACGCTCTCTGGCACGCACACACACACACACATAATCACGAAGGCATGCGCACACACACTGAAAGTTCCTCTTTCAACTGTGTCCAGAGCTGAGGTTTAAATGCATGTGTTACCCAGTGAAGAGTGTAGGACTGATTGCAAACAATTATTTGTTTCTGTGTTTCGTGGCTGCTTTGTCAAAATAAGTTCTTCCCCAAAACTGTATGAGGAAAAGGCTACAGTTTCTTTGTTGACAATGACTTATTACATTAGTAACAAGTGGTGCAATGACATAACCCAGTATCTGCAAATACAACACACTAGTCTAATCTAATCTAACACAGCTACTGACAAAGGATCCCCCACATAGAAAGTGTATGACAATGACTTTTCTGATTATGCATGACCATGTGAGAACAGTGAACACTGTTCACTACACTGCTAACACAACCATGGCAATGGTGCATCAAACCCCTATCGTTCCATCAACAAGACCTCCCGCCACGGCTTCTGTCAGAGTCATTCTACAAGACCAGTCTATGCACTACTCACATAACACAATAGCGGCTAGTGCTTTCCCTGAAAGCTCTCATTCAGATCCCATTCAAACTAATACTTTTCAATCAGAGGGAAAGAAATCACCAGGGATGCACATCAAACGGGTACCGTGTTGCGTTTTGAACTGTTGATCCGCTAATTGGCCTGATTGAGTTGTGTGAGGACTCATTGTTCAATAGCCTACTACTCATCCGCACACAGCCCCTGTTAGCACAACAAAGTCACCGCCACTCATTACCAACCAAACAACCCAAAGTAAGTTCCGACTCCCCCTCATCTCACCATGCAATCATGTTTAGGACCCGTCGGAATTGATTCCCCACCGGGTCAGTTTCTCAAAGCAACAGAAGCGCTATTATGTTCCGGGGGGAAAGCTGAATCTACATGGAAGAAATTTGGCCACTTGGATTTTCCAACGACTGCCGGGGGAGGGGAAGCGTCGAACAAAATACCAATGTTCCATAAAGCGAAGGAAATTACAGCTCCTTTCTGGGACCTAAATATATATATTTTTTATTTGTTTCTATAGCCTACCCACTTGGCACACGCTATTTGAATAAGCGTTGTATCCAAGTCATTTCAATTAAACTACGTTTAAACGACTTTGAATTGACGTCTATGCCCAGTGGGTAAACTCAATCATTCGGAAGCTATGGCATTATCTCCTCTGCCTCTGTCGTTGTAGGATAGATAGGCTAGTGGCACATTCTGAATCACATAGCCTACTGTAGCGTATTCCTGTATGTCACACTATCCCAAAAAACGGATGTAAAATGCTCTCTGCTGCCTGACACGTCGAGGCGACCAGAGAGCGCAAACAGCCGCGCGCAAAGTACCAATTTGATTCCCCCTTTCAATCCCATCACAGCTGCGCGAGACGCTGACATTTCGCCCGATTATCGGTTTAATTGCGGTTGCCATGGCAGCAGAGTGCTCCGTAAAAGGCCAATAAGGGATTTGCTGCTATAGAGAACTGCATTTTCGATGCAGCTCGCGACACGACGGCGGAAACAGAACGGAGAGGAGACAGATAGAGAAGGATGGAATGGTAAATACGTAGCCGTCAAGCGCTGTGTACATACATTGTAAATGTGTGTTAATGGCAGTGCCAGTATTTTTTCTTTCAATCTCCATTGAAGGATTAGATTAGATAGTCTAAACAGTAAACAGCACGGATAGATAGACTCCACATGCAGCAGGCTACATAATAATCAGACAGTCTGAAACATTGTCTAACTTCTCCGCTCCGCGTATCACATGGAAGCATCAATGAATAACGGCACATAGCCACGCATTTACAAACACAACCCAAGAAACCTCCTTTTCTTACCGAAACTTTTCTCTCTTTTCTGCATTTGTTGACCCTCTTCGGGAGCCCGAACCACCATGCAACAAGAGATCAGTCCAAGCCCAGAACCAAATACCCCCGATTGATGGATTATCTCTCTAGCCAAGTGAGCAATCAACCAGCTGTATGCACGCACGCTCCGTTTTCTCACCGAGGGTGGCTCGCTTTTGTTATATGTAAAAATCCACCTTCTCCGCACGCACAAAAACAGAATGGAAAAGGAGAGCGAGGCACGGGTCCGCTATCACCCAGTGCCACACGGTGATGTAAAACTGCGTTTGTCACAACAGTGCTCGACTATGAAATTAAATCGACCAGCCAGCACACAGCACACAGTCAGTCGCAGGGAGCTTGGCGAGTGACAGGCAGCGAACGAATGACAGCAGATGACAAAGGCATATGTTTACCCCTTCGCGGCGCCCTAATCTCCTAACATAATCCCATCGTGCTCTGCGCTCGTACTGCCAGTAACAGTCTATACCCCAGGGAGCATCAACTACATTCAGCCACAGGACGATGTTTCCTTGCGCGGATGGTCAGAGGACCGAAATAAAATTACAAATCATTTGTAGACTGTAAATTGACCGCAAGAAACCCAAACAGATGAAGTATTCGTCTAAAACAATACTTTCAAACATTGCTGACATTTGTATAGATCACGTACTGTATACCTCTCTATAGATCATATACTGTATATCTCTATAGATCATATACTGTATATCTCTCTATAGATCATATACTGTATATCTCTCTATAGATCATATACTGTATATCTCTCTATAGATCATATACTGTATATCTCTCTATAGATCATATACTGTATATCTCTCTATAGATCATATACTGTATATCTCTCTATAGATCATATACTGTATATCTCTCTATAGATCATATACTGTATATCTCTCTATAGATCATATACTGTATATCTCTCTATTATACATGGAATACTTTGGAACCGATTTCCTAAATAAAAATTACTTGGAGGTGATTTGCTGGTGTTTTTTTTTACAGTCTTATGTCCAACAATTGTTTAGAAAACTTGATAGGCCGGGGAAATAATATCACCCCCGGGTCAAATTCTGCCCGCAGGCCACCGTTTGGGGATCCCTGCTATACCCTATTTGCAGCGGGAGGTTTAGTAATGAGAGTTTTAGGCTATTTCATACCAGAATGAAGAAGATAACCCAGTGGCATCTATCGGACATCTTTCAGAAAGATTCATAACAACAAATCCCCAAAACATTTTTGCATTTTAGAATAGTCGGTTCATAATACAACGGTCCTTCCATATGTCGATCTGAAAGAAAAAACATGATTTTCTTATTATCTTTAAATGGCCATCACCTCATTGGAAGGACACAAAGGGTGTCACATGCCAGAGCACACATCTGAAATCCACAACATGGTTTAGTGATGTTATGTTACCAAAAAGCATCAAGGAACAAACACAATAATAACAGGACGTTCTCTGATAGAGGAGTTCTCTGATAGAGGCGTTCTCTGATAGAGGAGTTCTCTGATAGAGGAGTTCTCTGTTCTCTGATAGAGGCGTTCTCTGATAGAGGAGTTCTCTGATAGAGGAGTTCTCTGTTCTCTGATAGAGGCGTTCTCTGATAGAAGTGTTCTCTGTTCTCTGATAGAGGCGTTCTCTGATAGAGGAGTTCTCTGATAGAGGAGTTCTCTGATAGAGGCGTTCTCTGATAGAGGAGTTCTCTGATAGAGGAGTTCTCTGTTCTCTGATAGAGGAGTTCTCTGATAGAGGCGTTCTCTGATAGAGGAGTTCTCTGATAGAGGAGTTCTCTGTTCTCTGATAGAGGCGTTCTCTGATAGAGGAGTTCTCTGATAGAGGAGTTCTCTGATAGAGGAGTTCTTTGTTCTCTGATAGAGGAGTTCTCTGTTCTCTGATAGAGGCATTCTCTGATAGAGGAGTTCTCTGATAGAGGCGTTCTCTGTTCTCTGATAGAGTTCTCTGATAGAGTTCTCTGATAGAGGAGTTCTCTGATAGAGGCGTTCTCTGTTCTCTGATAGAGTTCTCTGATAGAGGAGTTCTCTGATAGAGGCGTTCTCTGATAGAGGAGTTCTCTGATAGAGGAGTTCTCTGATAGAGGAGTTCTCTGTTCTCTGATAGAGGAGTTCTCTGATAGAGGAGTTCTCTGTTCTCTGATAGAGGAGTTCTCTGATAGAGGCGTTCTCTGTTCTCTGATAGAGGAGTTCTCTGTTCTCTGATAGAGGAGTTCTCTGATAGAGGAGTTCTCTGTTCTCTGATAGAGGAGTTCTCTGATAGAGGCGTTCTCTGATAGAGGAGTTCTCTGATCGAGGCGTTCTCTGATAGAGGCGTTCTCTGATAGAGGAGTTCTCTGATAGAGGCGTTCTCTGATAGAGGAGTTCTCTGTTCTCTGATAGAGGAGTTCTCTGATAGAGGCGTTCTCTGATAGAGGAGTTCTCTGTTCTCTGATAGAGGCGTTCTCTGATAGAGGAGTTCTCTGATAGAGAAGTTCTCTGATAGAGGCGTTCTCTGATAGAGGAGTTCTCTGATAGAGAAGTTCTCTGATAGAGGCGTTCTCTGATAGAGGAGTTCTCTGATAGAGGAGTTCTCTGATAGAGGCGTTCTCTAATAGAGGAGTTCTCTGATAGAGGAGTTCTCTGATAGAGGCGTTCTCTAATAGAGGCGTTCTCTGATGGCAGATCATATTAGAATATAATATAACAATATATATAAGAACATTGTGAATGAGTAACTCATTTTCATCAGGGTGCGTCATCGATGGATATATAATGGCAACATTAATATAATCCAAACCTAATGTTATTAAAATACTTCCTCCTCAACTCACCTTTCTAAGCCAAGTTGCGCAGAACAGAAGGCTAACTTCAGAACAGGCACCACGGTGCTTCAAACCTCGAACTATATATCCTCTCAGTGCGTAAAGTTCTTCAAACTGACATGACGACACGACGGACTGGAGATTGGAGTGATGTTCAACAGTCTCGAAATCATCAGATCATGAACGAGCCGAGAAGAGGCAGTTGTACAGACAACAAAGGCTACAGGTATTTGTCCATGTATCCGCTGCTTTGCGCCGTGCAGAGCCGTGGTAGTCTAGGCTATATCAGCTACTCTCTGGTTGGGGGTAACTTCCCGTGCATCAGTGAGTGAAACTGAGTGAGGAGGAATAGTGAAGCCCTGCTTTATTATGTTCAAACCCAATCCCTCACCACCACAGAGACATTACACGACGACAACGATAAGGTCATTAACTTATTACCGACAACCCACAGAGTAACGGGGGCGCATGCATGTATGCGTGTGGGCGCGCTCCCCTCCCTCCCTCACTGCCTTCTCCCCTCCCTCCCTCCCTCCCTCCCTCACTGCCTTCTCCCCCTCCCTCCCTCCCTCCTCCCCTCCCCCTCCCTCCCTCCCTCCCTCACTGCCTTCTCCCCTCCCCCCTCCCTCCCTCCCTCCCTCACTGCCTTCTCAACATATTTTAATGAACTGTTTTTCTTCTTCCACTCTCAGGTGCGCGCACACTGGACGCGAAGGGGGACGCATTTGTCTGCTTTTTCACAGCGGAGTAATGTTTTTATCTCTGTGATGTGTGAATAGATTATCTGTACAATCCTAGATTGTGAAACAATCTCAGAAAACAGTAAATGAAGCTAACAGTCCTTCAGAGATATCATGCGTAAAAATGACAGTATGGAACTTGGTGTATCAGCTGCTGATACTTTCTGGACGCTGGATATGATTTATATCACATCTAGTGGAGTTGTAGGTTTATACAGTATTGATGAACAAGCTATTTGTTAGCATTTTAATTATATAAGTTATTGAAATCACCTCAGTCGGTTACACGCGCCTGTCCGTGGCGCGAGCAAAACGAACACTATCCCATTTTTCAAAGCGTGTGAATCGATCTCTCTCCATGTCAAGACATCCACACTGATGATATGGTATGTCCAATGCAATCAGTTAGTAATAACCAATCAGACAGGAGTGTGTATCAATACATAAACAGACCTTGAAACTATAAAGTAATCAAGTGTAAAGGTTAAACAGTGGACCACTTCGTTTCCCAATGCTTGTCCAATATAATCACGTCACAGACAGACAGACAGACAGACAGACAGACAGATAGATAGATAGATAGATAGATAGATAGATAGATAGATAGATAGATAGATAGATAGATAGATAGATAGATAGATAGATAGATAGATAGATAGATAGATAGATAGATAGATAGATAGATAGATAGATAGATAGATAGATAGATAGATAGATAGATAGATAGATAGATAGATAGATAGATATATAGATAGTGTGATGTGATACAGATGGCCAGTGTTCAGGAACAAGAGAGATAAATAAACATCTAAAGAAACATTATCTCATTATCTAATGAGGAACATTATCTAATCATTAGCTAATGAGGAAGGTTAAATTAATAATGTCTAACATGCTAGATTCTATAATAAAGAACACACACACACACACACACACACACACACACACACACACACACACACACACTCCAGACTATAAGTCAGTTTTCTCTCATGATTGAAAAGTGGAAGAAAAAGGTCCTTTAATAGAAATGAC
>CM042420.1:25894221-26056721 GCA_023634145.1 Thymallus thymallus
AGGCCCATAGAGGAAATAGGGTGCCATTTGGGATGAGGCCCTATCACCAGACTAATTACCCTCCATGCTACAACTGAAAGCAATCTGGCAAAGCACTCTGGGAAAGCACTCTGGGAGATGGTAATGTCACGCTTTCTTCAGCACTTTAAAGAGGAGGCATTTTATTCCAATGTCATAAAGTATCTAGGATGGGGTGGTGGTTCAGTCCAGTAACTTGTTCTTCTCTAAATGGTCTATGTTGGGTGGTTCAGTCCAGTAACTTGTTCTTCTCTAAATGGTCTATGTTGGGTGGTTCAGTCCAGTAACTTGTTCTTCTCTAAATGGTCTATGTTGGGTGGTTCAGTCCAGTAACTTGTTCTTCTCTAAATGGTCTATGTTGGGTGGTTCAGTCCAGTAACTTGTTCTTCTCTAAATGGGCTATGTTGGGTGGTTCAGTCCAGTAACTTGTTCTTCTCTAAATGGGCTATGTTGGGTGGTTCAGTCCAGTAACTTGTTCTTCTCTAAATGGTCTATGTTGGGTGGTTCAGTCCAGTAACTTGTTCTTCTCTAAATGGGCTATGTTGGGTGGTTCAGTCCAGTAACTTGTTCTTCTCTAAATGGGCTATGTTGGGTGGTTCAGTCCAGTCATTTGTTCTTCTCTAAATGGTCTATGTTGGGTGGTTCAGTCCAGTAACTTGTTCTTCTCTAAATGGGCTATGTTGGGTGGTTCAGTCCAGTAACTTGTTCTTCTCTAAATGGGCTATGTTGGGTGGTTCAGTCCAGTCATTTGTTCTTCTCTAAATGGTCTATGTTGGGTGGTTCAGTCCAGTAACTTGTTCTTCTCTAAATGGGCTATGTTGGGTGGTTCAGTCCAGTAACTTGTTCTTCTCTAAATGGTCTATGTTGGGTGGTTCAGTCCAGTAACTTGTTCTTCTCTAAATGGTCTATGTTGGGTGGTTCAGTCCAGTAACTTGCTCTTCTCTAAATAGGCTATGTTGGGTGGTTCAGTCCAGTAACTTGTTCTTCTCTAAATGGGCTATGTTGGGTGGTTCAGTCCAGTAACTTGTTCTTCTCTAAATGGGCTATGTTGGGTGGTTCAGTCCAGTAACTTGTTCTTCTCTAAATGGGCTATGTTGGGTGGTTCAGTCCAGTAACTTGTTCTTCTCTAAATGGGCTATGTTGGGTGGTTCAGTCCAGTCATTTGTTCTTCTCTAAATGGGCTATGTTGTATGGTTCAGTCCAGTAACTTGTTCTTCTCTAAATGGGCTATGTTGGGTGGTTCAGTCCAGTAACTTGTTCTTCTCTAAATGGTCTATGTTGGGTGGTTCAGTCCAGTAACTTGTTCTTCTCTAAATGGTCTATGTTGGGTGGTTCAGTCCAGTCATTTGTTCTTCTCTAAACGACCTACTGTATGTTGGGTGGTTCAGTGTGTTCTTATGTCTATATGCTGTCACAATCAAAGACCTGCCACACAGTGATCCTGACTGTCTGTCTTGTTGGAGGATGATTCACAATGTTATCATATCTTCACTCATCTGTTGAGGCTTGTGATGGCAGCAATTTAAACATTTTATTTACAGATTTTACAGAGGATATATCTTTATATGCTGCTGTAGTGAATATATACAGTATATATAAAGTGTAGTACAGGGGATATATCTCTATATGCTACTGTAGTGAATATATACAGTATATACAGTGTAGTACAGCGGATATATCTATATATGCTACTGTAGTGAATATATACAGTATATATATATACAGGGTAGTACAGGGGATATATCTATATATGCTGCTGTAGTGAATATATACAGTATATATACAGTGTAGTACAGCGGATATATCTATATATGCTGCTGTAGTGAATATATACAGTATATATATATACAGGGTAGTACAGGGGATATATCTATATATGCTGCTGCAGTGAATATATACAGTATATATACAGTGTAGAACAGGGGTGTACAGCAGTGTAGTGTAGTAATCAGTAACCAGGTCAGTGATGATGAGGTACAGTGATGGCTCCATTGCAGTGTCTTCATCTATCTGTTAGTGTGCATGTGTGTGTTAGCTTAGCCTATGTGTTTGTGTGTGTGTTCTTGATGCAGGTTTATTGGCCTCAGAGATGATAATGAGTCACACCATCTCCCCACTACTGCAGGTTTTCTAGACGTGTCCTAAGCCATGTGTTCCATTTTAGAGCTCCTTTCCCTTTGACTCCAGCAGCTCTCTCCTCTCCACTGAGATGTTCTGACATTTAAAGCAGCTCTCTCCTCTCCACTGAGATGTTCTGACATTTAAAGCAGCTCTCTCCTCTCCACTGAGATGTTCTGACATTTAAAGCAGCTCTCTCCTCTCCACTGAGATGTTCTGACATTTAAAGCAGCTCTCTCCTCTCCACTGAGATGTTCTGACGTTTAAAGCAGCTCTCTCCTCTCCACTGAGATGTTCTGACATTTAAAGCAGCTCTCTCCTCTCCACTGAGATGTTCTGACATTTAAAGCAGCTCTCTCCTCTCCACTGAGATGTTCTGACATTTAAAGCAGCTCTCTCCTCTCCACTGAGATGTTCTGACATTTAAAGCAGCTCTCTCCTCTCCACTGAGATGTTCTGACGTTTAAAGCAGCTCTCATTATGTTTCCAGCCTCCAGCCTCCCAGTCCCCAGCTCCCTTCCTCCAAGGCATCCTCCTCAGCCTGCCTCTGTGTTCCACAGCCCCCCGCCCCCCCTCACCAACCAAGCCGTAGGCTCTCTTCCTTCGTCTCAGCCAGCCTCCAGCTCGACCTACCTCTTGCCTCCCTCCCAGCTCTGTAGCCCTCCAGCCCCACAGCTCCCTATTACCAATCCCCCTCAGGGGAATAAGGCCAAGGACCAGGGGCCACATGTGACTTTGCAGTCCCCACAAACAACCATACCATCCTCTCCCAGCCTCCCCCTAAAGAGACACTCAGTAATTGCTGCAGGTAGGTGACCTTCAAGTGTGTGTGTGTGTGTTTGGGGGAGAGAGGAAGTAGGGCTGGAACTAAGTTAAAGACTTTCTGAGTTGGCGTCCCAATTGGTACCAAATTCCCTATATAGTGCACTACTTTTAACCTGAGCCCTATGGGGAATAGGGTGCCATATGGACAACCAATGAAATCCAGCTTCTTAATAAAGGTGAGTCTTAGAGAATCACCTTTATTAATGGGCCAGAAGTGAGGTCTTAGAGAATCACCTTTATTAATGGGCCAGAAGTGAGGTCTTAGAGAATCACCTTTATTAATGGGCCAGAAGTGAGGTCTTAGAGAATCACCTTTATTAATGGGCCAGAAGTGAGGTCTTAGAGAATCACCTTTATTAATGGGCCAGAAGTGAGGTCTTAGAGAATCACCTTTATTAATGGGCCAGAAGTGAGGTCTTAGAGAATCACCTTTATTAATGGGCCAGAAGTGAGGTCTTAGAGAATCACCTTTATTAATGGGCCAGAAGTGAGGTCTTAGAGAATCACCTTTATTAATGGGCCAGAAGTGAGGTCTTAGAGAATCACCTTTATTAATGGGCCAGAAGTGAGGTCTTAGAGAATCACCTTTATTAATGGGCCAGAAGTGAGGTCTTAGAGAATCACCTCTATTAATGGGCCAGAAGTGAGGTCTTAGAGAATCACCTTTATTAATGGGCCAGAAGTGAGGTCTTAGAGAATCACCTTTATTAATGGGCCAGAAGTGAGGTCTTAGAGAATCACCTTTATTAATGGGCCAGAAGTGAGGTCTTAGAGAATCACCTTTATTAATGGGCCAGAAGTGAGGTCTTAGAGAATCACCTTTATTAATGGGCCAGAAGTGAGGTCTTAGAGAATCACCTTTATTAATGGGCCAGAAGTGAGGTCTTAGAGAATCACCTTTATTAATGGGCCAGAAGTGAGGTCTTAGAGAATCACCTTTATTAATGGGCCAGAAGTGAGGTCTTAGAGAATCACCTTTATTAATGGGCCAGAAGTGAGGTCTTAGAGAATCACCTTTATTAATGGGCCAGAAGTGAGGTCTTAGAGAATCACCTTTATTAATGGGCCAGAAGTGAGGTCTTAGAGAATCACCTTTATTAATGGGCCAGAAGTGAGGTCTTAGAGAATCACCTTTATTAATGGCCCAGAAGTGAGGTCTTAGAGAATCACCTCTATTAATGGGCCAGAAGTGAGGTCTTAGAGAATCACCTTTATGAATGGGCCAGAAGTGAGGTCTTAGAGAATCACCTTTATTAATGGGCCAGAAGTGAGGTCTTAGAGAAACTGCTAGATGTAAAGAACAGCTAAAGAGTACTGACCTCTTTATTATCACTTACTGACAGTTAATGGACTTAACCGCCTATTCATTTAGTCAGAATACAGCAGTCACAGACCTGGGACTATGGTAATATCCCCACAGACAGGCAGACAGCAGTCACAGACCTGGGACTATGGTAATATCCCCACAGACAGACAGGCAGGCAGCAGTCACAGACCTGGGACTATGGTAATATCCCCAAAGACAGGCAGGCAGCAGTCACAGACCTGGGACTATGGTAATATCCCCACAGACAGGCAGACAGCAGTCACAGACCTGGGGCTATGGTAATATCCCCACAGACAGGCAGACAGCAGTCACAGACCTGGGACTATGGCAATATCCCCACAGACAGACAGGCAGGCAGCAGTCACAGACCTGGGACTATGGTAATATCCCCACAGACAGGCAGGCAGCAGTCACAGACCTGGGACTATGGTAATATCCCCACAGACAGGCAGACAGCAGTCACAGACCTGGGGCTATGGTAATATCCCCACAGACAGGCAGGCAGCAGTCACAGACCTGGGACTATGGTAATATCCCCACAGACAGGCAGACAGCAGTCACAGACCTGGGACTATGGTAATATCCCCACATACAGAAAGGCAGCAGTCACAGACCTGGGACTATGGTAATATCCCCACAGACAGGCAGGCAGCAGTCACAGACCTGGGACTATGGTAATATCCCCACAGACAGGCAGGCAGCAGTCACAGACCTGGGACTATGGTAATATCCCCACAGACAGGCAGACAGCAGTCACAGACCTGGGACTATGGTAATATCCCCACAGACAGACAGGCAGCAGTCACAGACCTGGGACTATGGTAATATCCCCACAGACAGACAGGCAGCAGTCACAGACCTGGGACTATGGTAATATCCCCACAGACAGACAGGCAGCAGTCACAGACCTGGGACTATGGTAATATCCCCACAGACAGGCAGGCAGCAGTCACAGACCTGGGACTATGGTAATATCCCCACAGACAGACAGGCAGCAGTCACAGACCTGGGACTATGGTAATATCCCCACAGACAGACAGGCAGCAGTCACAGACCTGGGACTATGGTAATATCCCCACAGACAGGCAGGCAGAAGTCACAGACCTGGGACATTGGTAATATCCCCACAGACAGGCAGGCAGCAGTCACAGACCTGGGGCTATGGTAATATCCCCACAGACAGGCAGCAATCACAGACCTGGGGCTATGGTAATATCCCCACAGACAGACAGGCAGCAGTCACAGACCTGGGGCTATGGTAATATCCCCACAGACAGGCAGGCAGCAGTCACAGACCTCGGGCTATGGTAATATCCCCACAGACAGACAGGCAGCAGTCACAGACCTGGGGCTATGGTATAATCCCCACAGACAGACAGGCAGCAGTCACAGACCTGGGGCTATGGTAATATCCCCACAGACAGGCAGGCAGCAGTCACAGACCTGGGGCTATGGTAATATCCCCACAGGCAGGCAGCAGTCACAGACCTGGGACTATGGTAATATCCCCACATACAGGCAGGCAGCAGTCACAGACCTGGGACTATGGTAATATCCCCACAGACAGGCAGGCAGCAGTCACAGACCTGGGACTATGGTAATATCCCCACAGACAGGCAGGCAGCAGTCACAGACCTGGGACTATGGTAATATCCCCACAGACAGGCAGACAGCAGTCACAGACCTGGGACTATGGTAATATCCCCACAGACAGACAGGCAGGCAGCAGTCACAGACCTGGGACTATGGTAATATCCCCACAGACAGGCAGGCAGCAGTTACAGACCTGGGACTATGGTAATATCCCCACAGACAGGCAGGCAGCAGTCACAGACCTGGGACTATGGTAATATCCCCACAGACAGGCAGGCAGCAGTCACAGACCTGGGACTATGGTAATATCCCCACAGACAGGCAGGCAGCAGTCACAGACCTGGGACTATGGTAATATCCCCACAGACAGACAGGCAGGCAGCAGTCACAGACCTGGGACTATGGTAATATCCCCACAGACAGACAGGCAGGCAGCAGTCACAGACCTGGGACTATGGTAATATCCCCACAGACAGGCAGGCAGCAGTTACAGACCTGGGACTATGGTAATATCCCCACAGACAGGCAGGCAGCAGTCACAGACCTGGGACTATGGTAATATCCCCACAGACAGGCAGGCAGCAGTCACAGACCTGGGACTATGGTAATATCCCCACAGACAGGCAGGCAGCAGTCACAGACCTGGGACTATGGTAATATCCCCACAGACAGACAGGCAGGCAGCAGTCACAGACCTGGGACTATGGTAATATCCCCACAGACAGACAGGCAGGCAGCAGTCACAGACCTGGGGTTATGGTAATATCCCCACAGACAGGCAGGCAGCAGTCACAGACCTGGGACTATGGTAATATCCCCACAGACAGGCAGGCAGCAGTCACAGACCTGGGGTTATGGTAATATCCCCACAGACAGGCAGGCAGCAGTCACAGACCTGGGGTTATGGTAATATCCCCAGTTTGCTTCAGGAGTACCGTTATTTTAAGGACTAAAAATGGTCTTGTTGAAATGGTATTAAGTAAGCAAAACCAGCTCTACATTACACACTTTTACTGCTTCAACGTTGAAAACCCATAATCAGGTATAATTAGGCTGATCTTCCACCTACATACACAGAATATACCGTGGTAGAAAAAGAACACAAACGTCATACTTGAGTAAAAGTAAAGATATATTAATAGTCACCCAGTAAAATACTACTTGAGTAAAAGTATTTGGTTTTAAATATACTTAACTATCAAAAGTAAATGTAATTGCTAAAATATGCTTAAGTATCAAAAGTCTAAGTAAACTGGGGAACGCTCCAACATCATTTACAAAGGAAGCATGTGTGTTTAGTGAGTCCACCAGATCAGAGGCAGTAGAGACGACCAGGGATGTGAATTCGACCATTTTCCTTCCTGCTAAACATTCAAAATGTATAGATAGTAAAGTAAATATAAGTAGTAAAGTACAGATATCCCAAAAAAAACTACTTAAGTAGTACTTTAAAGTATTTACAACACTGTATATATATATACACACTACCGTTCAAAACTTTGTGGTCATTTAGAAATGTCCTTGTTTTTGAAAGAAAAGCACATTTTTTGTCCATTAAAATAACATAAAATTGATCAGAAATACAGTGTAGACATTGCTCATGTTGTAAATGACTATTGTAGCTGGAAATGGCTGATTTTTAATGGAATATCTACATAGGAGTACAGAGGCCCATTATCAGCAACCATCACTCCTGTGTTCCAATGGCACGTTGTGTTAGCTAATTCACGTTTATAATTTTAAAAGGCTAATTGATCATTAGAAAACCCTTTTGCAATTATGTTAGCACAGCTGAAAACTGTTGTGCTGATTAAAGAAGCAATAAAACTGGCCTTCTTTAGACTAGTTGAGTATCTGGAGCATCAGCATTTGTGGGTTCGATTACAGGCTCAAAATGGCCAGAAACAAAGATCTTTCTTCTGAAACTCGTCAGTCTATTCTTGTTCTGAGAAATGAAGGATATTCCATGCGAAAAATTGCCAAGAAACTGAAGATCTCGTACAACACTGTGTACTACTCCCTTCACAGAACAGCGCAAACTGGCTCTAACCAGAATAGAAAGAGGAGTGGGAGGCCCCGGTGCACAACTGAGCAAGAGGACAAGTACATTAGTGTGTCTAGTTTGAGAAACAGACGCCTTACAAGTCTTCAACTGGCAGCTTCATTAAATAGTACTGGCAAAACACCAGTCTCAACATCAACAGTGAAGAGGTGACTCCGGGATGAGAATATGATACCTGTAACACAGAAGAGATAATATGATACCTGTAACACAGAAGAGATAATATGATACCTGTAATACAGAAGAGATAATATGATACTTGTAACACAGAAGAGATAATATGATACCTGTAACACAGAATAGAGAATATGATACCTGTAACAAAGAAGAGATAATATGATACCTGTAACACAGAAGAGATAATATGATACTTGTAATACAGAAGAGATAATATGATGCCTGTAACACAGAAGAGAAAAGGTTGGTCTACTGTTGGAGAATAAGTAGTATTACACGCACACACACACACACACACACACACACACACACACACACACACACACACACACACACACACACACACACACACACACACACACACACACACACACACACACACACACACACACACACACACACACCCACACACACACACACCCACACACACACACACACACACCCACACACAAACAAACACATTTGTTACAAAACCCACAAGATGAACCAACCTTTGAATAATATTTCTCCAAGCCTTTAATGATAACTGTGAGTCGTGGAATAGTGTTAGTAACTGCTACATCTATGGATTCCATCCGGCTAAAATGACTTGGTGTGTTCGGAACGGAGCACAGCGCTTCAAACAGACTCCTGGACTGCGTCCCAAATGGCACCCTATTCCCTACATAGTGCATAATGTTTTACCAGAGCCCTATGTGGAATAGGGTGCCATTTGGGACGCAGTCCTGCTGTAGCCTACACCTCAGCTAAGGCAATCAATCAGCCTTAATCCAAAACCAATTTACTCTGTCTGAAGAGTAAATTATATTTTAATCTCTGATTGCTGTCTGGCATCAGTTGACAGTCAAATGGTTACAGCTTAGAATAGAGGCTTGCTTTCTCTGAGATTAAGCTGGTTGCTATGTTATAGATGCATGGACGGACAAGGTAACAGCTATGTATACTGATGTTTAGCTGGTTGCTATGTTATAGATGCATGGACGGACAAGGTAACAGCTATGTATACTGATGTTTAGCTGGTTGCTATGTTACAGATGCATGAACGGACAAGGTAACAGCTATGTATACTGATGTTTAGCTGGTTGCTATGTTATAGATGCATGGACGGACAAGGTAACAACTATGTATACTGATGTTTAGCTGGTTGCTATGTTATAGATGCATGGACGGACAAGGTAACAGCTATGTATACTGATGTTTAGCTGGTTGCTATGTTATAGATGCATGGACGGACAAGGTAACAACTATGTATACTGATGTTTAGCTGGTTGCTATGTTATAGATGCATGGACGGACAAGGTAACAGCTATGTATACTGATGTTTAGCTGGTTGCTATGTTATAGATGCATGGACGGACAAGGTAACAGCTATGTATACTGATGTTTAGCTGGTTGTTATGTTATAGATAGATGGACAGAGAGCCTGAGATACCCAGAAAGATGATCACCTCTCTAAAACACAGAGAGCCTGAGATACCCAGCGAGATGATCACCTCTCTAAAACACAGAGAGCCTGAGATACCCAGCGAGATGATCACCTCTCTAAAACACAGAGAACCTGAGATACCCAGCGAGATGATCACCTCTCTAAAACACAGAGAGCCTGAGATACCCAGCGAGGTGATCACCTCTCTAAAACACAGACTCCTCAATCTGTTCGAGTTCTACTGTAGAATCTTATTCAGCCAGGGCATGCAAAGATATCCAATAACGTTTATATTTAATTATGTGAGTGCATATATTCAACAAAAACATGTAATTATGCTCCCTTTTAAAAACATCTAATTTATTATAATGATGCAAGGGGAAAATAGCTATTGCTATTCCTAGCTATTTCAGATAACACAAGGTCAAGACCATAGAATGAGAGTCAGTCTAATATCATTCCAGTTCTATGGTCATGGCTGATGTTGAAGACCTGAACAATGATTAGCTTACCCTTTGTGTCAATGGACAGTCCCCAACAAGATACTGTATAACACCACCACAGAATAGTTTATATAACACCACTGTAGAGTAGTTTATATAACACCACCACAGAGTAGTTTATATAACACCACCACAGAGTAGTTTATATAACACCACTGTAGAGTAGTTTATATAACACCACTGTAGAGTAGTTTATATAACACCACTGTAGAGTAGTTTATATAACACCACTGTAAAGTAGTTTATATAACACAACTGTAGAGTAGTTTATATAACACCACTGTAGAGTAGTTTATATAACACCACTGTAGAGTAGTTTATATAACACCACTGTAGAGTAGTTTATACAACACCACTGTAGAGTAGTTTATATAACACCACTGTAGAGTAGTTTATATAACACCACTGTAGAGTAGTTTATATAACACCACTGTAGAGTAGTTTATACAACACCACTGTAGAGTAGTTTATATAACACCACTGTAGAGTAGTTTATATAACACCACTGTAGAGTAGTTTATATAACACCACTGTAGAGTAGTTTATACAACACCACTGTAGAGTAGTTTATACAACACCACTGTAGAGTAGTTTATATAACACCACTGTAGAGTAGTTTATATAACACCACTGTAGAGTAGTTTATATAACACCACTGTAGAGTAGTTTATATAACACCACTGTAGAGTAGTTTATATAACACCACTGTAGAGTAGTTTATATAACACCACTGTAGAGTAGTTTATACAACACCACTGTAGAGTAGTTTATACAACACCACTGTAGAGTAGTTTATATAACACCACTGTAGAGTAGTTTATACAACACCACTGTAGAGTAGTTTATATAACACCACTGTAGAGTAGTTTATATAACACCACTGTAGAGTAGTTTATACAACACCACTGTAGAGTAGTTTATACAACACCACTGTAGAGTAGTTTATATAACACCACTGTAGAGTAGTTTATACAACACCACTGTAGAGTAGTTTATACAACACCACTGTAGAGTAGTTTATATAACACCACTGTAGAGTAGTTTATATAACACCACTGTAGAGTAGTTTATACAACACCACTGTAGAGTAGTTTATATAACACCACTGTAGAGTAGTTTATATAACACCACTGTAGAGTAGTTTATATAACACCACTGTAGAGTAGTTTATATAACACCACTGTAGAGTAGTTTATATAACACCACTGTAGAGTAGTTTATATAACACCACTGTAGAGTAGTTTATATAACACCACTGTAGAGTAGTTTATACAACACCACTGTAGAGTAGTTTATACAACACCACTGTAGAGTAGTTTATATAACACCACTGTAGAGTAGTTTATATAACACCACTTTAGAGTAGTTTATATAACACCACTGTAGAGTAGTTTATATAACACCACTGTAGAGTAGTTTATATAACACCACTGTAGAGTAGTTTATACAACACCACTGTAGAGTAGTTTATATAACACCACTGTAGAGTAGTTTATACAACACCACTGTAGAGTAGTTTATATAACACCACTGTAGAGTAGTTTATACAACACCACTGTAGAGTAGTTTATACAACACCACTGTAGAGTAGTTTATACAACACCACTGTAGAGTAGTTTATATAACACCACTGTAGAGTAGTTTATACAACACCACTGTAGAGTAGTTTATATAACACCACTGTAGAGTAGTTTATATAACACCACTGTAGAGTAGTTTATACAACACCACTGTAGAGTAGTTTATACAACACCACTGTAGAGTAGTTTATATAACACCACTGTAGAGTAGTTTATACAACACCACTGTAGAGTAGTTTATACAACACCACTGTAGAGTAGTTTATATAACACCACTGTAGAGTAGTTTATATAACACCACTGTAGAGTAGTTTATACAACACCACTGTAGAGTAGTTTATACAACACCACTGTAGAGTAGTTTATACAACACCACTGTAGAGTAGTTTATATAACACCACTGTAGAGTAGTTTATACAACACCACTGTAGAGTAGTTTATACAACACCACTGTAGAGTAGTTTATATAACACCACTGTAGAGTAGTTTATACAACACCACTGTAGAGTAGGTTATACAACACCACTGTAGAGTAGTTTATATAACACCACTGTAGAGTAGTTTATACAACACCACTGTAGAGTAGTTTATACAACACCACTGTAGAGTAGTTTATACAACACCACTGTAGAGTAGTTTATATAACACCACTGTAGAGTAGTTTATACAACACCACTGTAGAGTAGTTTATACAACACCACTGTAGAGTAGTTTATATAACACCACTGTAGAGTAGTTTATACAACACCACTGTAGAGTAGTTTATACAACACCACTGTAGAGTAGTTTATACAACACCACTGTAGAGTAGTTTATATAACACCACTGTAGAGTAGTTTATATAACACCACTGTAGAGTAGTTTATATAACACCACTGTAGAGTAGTTTATATAACACCACTGTAGAGTAGTTTATACAACACCACTGTAGAGTAGTTTATACAACACCACTGTAGAGTAGTTTATATAACACCACTGTAGAGTAGTTTATACAACACCACTGTAGAGTAGGTTATACAACACCACTTTACAGTAGTTTGGGCAAAGCGTTGCGTACCGCGGAAAATATAAACCATTCTGTGGATAAATAGAATTGTGCAAATAAGTGATATCCTCTTGTGTTACAGTTGATAAAGGACAGCAATAGTATCAAGCACATGACACAATGTCAGAGGTCAAGGTTATGACACAGCTCAGACAGATACCAGTTACAGCCAGTGCCAGTTCATTTCCTGTTGGGATAGCAGCATTTCCAATAATTTACAACGATTTCTTGAGTACTGCTCTGGATGTTCATCAGGTGTTCATTCCGGTTTATGAATCAATACTTAGAACTCACAAAGCAAGCAAACAGTCCTTGCTCCTCTAGTTAGGCACAGTATTTAGATAGATAGATAAATAGGTACTTTATTCATCCTGAGGGGAAATTACTTAATTACTTATTTGGAGATGATTCTCTGTGGTAGCTATGTTATTAGCTAGAGTACCTCAGAGCCCCACAGTGACTGAGCTGATTGAGCGCTGTATGGGCTAGTAGCTAGTTGTCGTTGCTACTTCTACTACAGCGGCTCAGGGAGGGAGTCTGACCAATGAGACCCCCTGGAGGGCCTCTTGAAGGGTATCACAGCTGAGCCCTGTTCACAGAACTACACAGAACAGCAGAGAGAACTAAGGAGAGCTACAGAGGAGTAGAGAACTACAGAGAGAACTACAGAAAGAACTACACAGAGAACTACAGAGAGAACTACAGAGAACTACAGAGAGAACTATAGAGAGATAACTACAAAGAGAGAACTACAGAGAACTACACAGAGAACTACAGAGATAACTACAGAGAACTACAGAAAACTACACAGAGAACAGGCCAGGAACAGGCTCCTTCAATTTCAGCCAATTTCAGCTACACCCGTTGCTGACAGGTGTATAAAATAATCGAGCACAGCCATCCAATCTCCATAGACAAACATTAGCAGTAGAATGGCCTTACTGAAGAGCTCAGTGACTTTCAACGTGGCACCATCATAGGATGCCACCTTTCCAAGAAGTAAATTTGTCAAATTTCTGCCCTGCTAGAGCTGTCCTGGTCAACTGTAAGTGCTGTTATTGTGAAGTGGATACATCTAGGAGCATCAACGGCTCAGTCGCAAAGTGGTGGCCACACAAGCTCAAAGAGTGCGACAGCCGAGGGCTGAAGCGTGTAGCGCGTAAAAGTCATCCTTGGTTGCAACACTCACTACCTGCCTCTGGAAGCAACGTCAGCACGATAACTGTTTGTCGGGAGCTTCATGGCTGAGCAGCCGTTCACAAGCCTAAGATCACCATGCGTAATGCCAAGCGTTGGCTGGAGTGGTGTAAAGCTCGCCGCCATTGGACTCTGGAGCAGTGGAAACGCATTCTCTCTACAGCGATGAATCACACTTCACCTTCTAGCAGTACGACGGACAAATCTGGGTTTGGCGGATGCCAGGAGAACGTTACCTGCCCCAATGCATAGTGCCAACTGATAAGTTTGGTGGAGGCAACTTTGTGGCAACAGTTTGGGGAAGGCCCTTTCCTTTGCTCCCGTGCACAAAGGTCCATGCAGAAATGGTTTGTCGAGATTGGTGTAGAAGAACTTGACTGGCCTGCACAGAGCCCTGCCCTCAACCCCATCGAACACCATTGGGATGAATTGGAACGCTGACTGCCAGCCAGGCCTAATCGCCCAACATCAGTGCCGACCTCACTAATGCTATTGTGGCTGAATGGAAGCAAGTCCCTGCAGCAATGTTCCAACATCTAATGGAAAGCCTTCCCAGAAGAGTGGAGGTTGTTATAGCAGAAAAGAGGGACCAACTCCATATTAATGGCCATGATTTTGGAATGAGATGTTCGATGAGCAGGTGTCCACATACTGTTGGTTATGTAGTGTATCTATAGCAGGTGTCCACATAGATAGATAGATAGATAGGTACTTTATTGATCCCCCGGGGGGGAAATTTCATTGTCAAGCAGCTACAACAAAACACAGGGCAGGTGCAAAATGCCACAACGAAAGTACACAAAAGACAGATACACGGTACATGATACATAGAGCGGCAGTATGAAAAAGTATAGAAATACAAGATATCTGGAGTGCAAAAAAAAGCTATAAAAGGACATTGCATAGTATGGGTGGTTGGCTGAATATGTACACTATACATTGGTGGATGTTGGATGGTTAACTATACTATACAGGTCGATGGCAGAGAAATACTTCAGTAGCTAGAAATGCGTATGATATGAGCGAGGGTAATAATAGTTTACTTAATAGACAGACTGGCTAAATGAACAGGTAAGTGAAAATTTTGCATGGTTAAATTAGCTGTACAGTTAGGTATACAGTTATATTTACAGATAAGTGAATACTTGCATGTTTACACAAACTGTACAGGTAAATGACAGGAAGAGATACTTTAATAGCTAAATGTGTGTATGATATCATTTGGGGTAATAATAGTAATTCCCTTAAAAATACAGTCCTTAGTGCGCAGGGTTTAATTACAGACAACTGCACTTATTGCACATTCGATATACTAAAAGCAATGAGAAAAGGTGCAACTGGCAGGATACTAATATGCATTCCTGAGTGAATGCCTACGTCCAATAATTACTTACAATATTGCATGTGATATAATATAACAACTGTACATGAGTATGTATATACAGACCTGTATGAATAAATAGGTCCTGAGTGGATGAGTGCTGACGGACCAGAGTTACTCACGGATGGATGCATAATTGTTAAACTAGGTCCTAGCACCCCAACAGTTCCAGATCTATGTTGCCGACGGCACGGCACCCCGGTGAGGCATTATACAGTCTCATAGCCGCCGGCAGGAAGGACCTCCTGTAGCGCTCTCTGGCACACCGTGGTGGGATCAGTCTGTGACTGAAAGTGCTCCTCTGCGTCATAACCATAGCGTGCAGAGGGTGGGTGACGTTGTCCATGATGGCCAGCAGTTTGGCCAGGATCCGTCTCTCCGCCACCTCCTCTAGAGTGTCAAGGCTCATCCCCAGGACAGAGCTAGCCTTCCTGATCAGCTTATTTACCCGAGAAGCATCACCGGCTTTGATGTTTGCTCCCCAGCACACCACTGCAAAAAAGATGGCACTGGCCACCACAGACTGGTAGAAGGTATGCAGTAGTTTACTGCACACGTTGAAGGACCTGAGCCTCCTCAGAAAGTAGAGTCGGCTCTGGCCCTTTTGGTACAGGGCCCCGGTGTTACCAGCCCATTCCAGTCTGTTGTCCATATGGACACCCAGGAACTTGTATGACTCAACCATTTCCACATCCATCCCCTTTATAGGGACTGCAGTCAGTTGTGCCTTGGTTCTCCTGAAGTCCACCACCATCTCCTTAGTTTTGCTGATGTTGAGCTGAAGGTGGTTCTGCTCACACCACAACACAAAGTCACTGATTGTGCTCCTGTACTCCTCCTCCTGCCCACCCCTGATGCACCCTACAATAGCAGAGTCATCCGAGAACTTCTGTAGGTGGCATGTTTCAGAGTTATATCTGAAGTCTGAGGTGTAGAGGGTGAACAGGAACACATACTGTTGGTTATGTAGTGTATCTATAGCAGGTGTCCACATACTGTTGGTTATGTAGTGTATCTATAGCAGGTGTCCACATACTGTTGGTTATGTAGTGTATCTATAGCAGGTGTCCACATACTGTTGGTTATGTAGTGTATCTATAGCAGGTGTCCACATACTGTTGGTTATGTAGTGTATCTATAGCAGGTGTCCACATACTGTTGGTTATGTAGTGTATCTATAGCAGGTGTCCACATACTGTTGGTTATGTAGTGTATCTATAGCAGGTGTCCACATACTGTTGGTTATGTAGTGTATCTATAGCAGGTGTCCACATACTGTTGGTTATGTAGTGTATGACATGTACCAATACAGGGGGTCAATTGTTTTCTATAGAATTTCTATTTACCTCCTTAATTGATATAATTTACAAATAAATTGACACCAAGACTTCAAGTGTGAACTTCTTAGATGAAGTATTGAAGCGGACAGCCAGAGACAGACTTGACTGTCAACACTAGACTTCAGTCCAGTTGATCAGGCCATCAGCTCAAATGTATTGGTCACATACACGTGGTTAGCAGATGTTATTGGTCACATACACGTGGTTAGCAGATGTTATTGGTCACATACACGTGGTTAGCAGATGTTATTGGTCACATACACGTGGTTAGCAGATGTTATTGGTCACATACACATGGTTAGCAGATGTTATTGGTCACATACACGTGGTTGGCAGATGTTATTGGTCACATACACATGGTTAGCAGATGTTATTGGTCACATACACATGGTTAACAGATGTTATTGCAGGTTTAGCGAAATGCTTGTGCTTCTAGCTCCGACAGTGCAGTAATATCTAACAAGTAATATCTATCAGTTTCACAACATATACCCAAATACACATAAAACTAAGTTAGGAATGGATTGAGAATATATACATAAATGCCAGGGTGACATTGGACTGAGATACATTGGCATAGTAAGCTTTATAGTATACAGTATAAACATAAGAGATTGGTGATGCAGTATGTAAACACGATTAAGTGACTAAGACACTGAAGAATAGTATAGAGTACAGTTTAAACATATGAGATGAGTAGTGCAAGATACAGAAACATTATTAAAGTGACTAGTGTTTCATTTCCTTAAAGTGGCCAGTGATTTCTAATCTATGTCTAGAGGCAGCCGTCTCTGGTGTGTTAGTGATGGCTGTTTAACAGTCTGATGGCCTTGAGATAGAAGCTGTTTTCAGAAGGCGAGGTCAAAAGGCGAGGTCAGTACAGGTGCATCAAAGCTGGGACCGAGAGACTGAAAAACAGCTTCTTTCTCAAGGCCATCAGACTGCTAAACAGGCAGTGGCTCAGGTGGTTGATGTCTTTGATGATCTCTTCTATGGCACCAGGTGCTGTAGGTATCCAGGAGGGTGGGAAGTTTGCCCCCAGTAATGCATTAGGCAGACTGCACCACCCTCTGGATAGCTTTGCGGTTATGGCCGGTGCAGTTGCCGTACCAGGCAGTGATGCAGCCCGACAGGATGCTCTCAATTGTGCATTTGTAAAAGTTTGTGAGGGTTTTAGGTGATAAGGCAAATTTCTTCAGCCTCCTTCTTCACCACACTGTATGTGTGGGTGGACCATTTCAGTTTTCAGTGATGTGTACGCCGAGGAACTTGAAGCTTCCCACCTTCTCCACTGCGGTCCCGTCTATATGAATAGGGGGGTGCGCCCTCTGCTGTTTCCTGAAGTCCACGAACATCTCCTTTGTTTTACTGACGTTGAGTGAGAGGTTATTTTCCTGGCACCATACTCCCAGAGCCCTCACCTCCTCCCTGTAGGCTGTCTCATCGTAATCAAGCCTACTACTGTTGTGTTGTCTGCAAACTTGATGATTGAGTTGGAGGCGTGCATGGCCACACAGTCATGGGGGAACAGGGAGTACAGGAGGGGGCTGAGCACACACCCTTGTGGGGCCCCAGTGTTGAGGATCAGCAAGGAGGAGGTGTTGTTTCCTACCTTCACCACCTGGAGGCGACCCGTCAGGAAGTCCAGGATCCAGTTGCACAGGCCGGGGTTCAGACCCAGGGCCTCGAGCTCAATGATGAGCTTGGAGGGAACTATGGTGTTGAATGCTGAGCTATAGTCAATGAACAGCATTCTTACATAGGTATTCCTCTTATCCAGATGGGATAGAGCAGTGTGTAATGTGGTGGCGATTGCATCATCTGTGGATCTATTGGGACTGTAAGCAAATTGAAGGTGGTCTAGGGTGTCAGGTAAGGTGGAGGTAATATGAACCTTGACTTGTCTCTCAAAGCACTTCATGATGACAGAGGTGATGCTACGGGGAGATAGTCATTTAGTTCAGTTACCTTTGCTTTCTTAGATACAGGAACAATGGTGGCCATCTTGAAGCATGTGGGGACCACCAGAAAGGGAGAGATTGAATATCTCTGTAAACACAACAGCCAGCTGGTCTGCGCATGCTCTGAGGACGCGGCTAGGGATACCATCTGGCCCAGCAGCCTGCTGACTGTACAGAGACAGACTGTCACCACTGACATCAGACCAGTTGATCATGCCATCAGCTGTTGACTGTACAGAGACAGACTGTCAACACTAGACTTCAGTCCAGATGATTAAGCCATCAGCTGTTGACTGTACAGAGACTTGATCCAGTGTATGTTTGCCTCTCAGACCAGGCTAATGAAGAAAATTACACTTTGATGTCACTGATGTCCCTCACGCTACCTTCCTAATGTCCCCCGTCCTCCCTCACGCTACCTTCCTAATGTCACCCGTCCTCCCTCACGCTACCTTCCTAATGTCCCCCGTCCTCCCTCACGCAACCTTCCTAAAGTCCCCCGTCCTCCCTCACGCTACCTTCCTAATGTCCCCCGTCCTCCCTCACGCTACCTACCTGACGTCCCCCCGGTCCTCCCTCACGCTACCTTCCTAATGTCACCCGTCCTCCCTCACGCTACCTTCCTAATGTCCCCCGTCCTCCCTCACGCTACCTTCCTAATGTCACCCGTCCTCCCTCACGCTACCTTCCTAATGTCCCCCGTCCTCCCTCACGCTACCTTCCTAATGTCACCCGTCCTCCCTCACGCTACCTTCCTAATGTCCCCCGTCCTCCCTCACGCTACCTACCTGACGTCCCCCCGGTCCTCCCTCACGCTACCTTCCTAACGTCCCCCGTCCTCCCTCACGCTACCTACCTGACGTCCCCCCGGTCCTCCCTCACGCTACCTTCCTAATGTCACCCGTCCTCCCTCACGCTACCTACCTGACGTCCTCCATCACGCTACCTTCCTAACGTCCCCCGGTCCTCCCTCACGCAACCTTCCTGATGTCCCCTGTCCTCCCTCACACTACCTTCCTGATGTCCCCTGTCCTCCCTCACACTACCTTCCTGATGTCCCCTGTCCTCCCTCACACTACCTTCCTAACGTCCCCCCGTCCTCCTTCACACTACCTTCATCGACACATACTGCACCATATAGTACCAAGCCTCTGGCTACAAAGGCTGGAGCATTTTGATCAGGGGAACAATATCGGTCCTGGACAGCAAATAAAGGGTAAGGTGTTTCTAAATGACATAACCACCCTGGCGGTTAGAATGAGGTGTCTTCTAAATGACATAACCACCCTGGCAGTTATATTGAGGTGTCTTCTTAATGACATAACCACCCTGGCGGTTAGATTGAGGTGTTTCTCCAAGTGTCCCAAAGCTGAGGTAGGAGGTAGAAAGTATGTGTTGATCTTTGGGAAGAGGTTGGCTGGTTTCTCCTGATCGATTCCTCAGACAGCAGCGCAACTTTCCATCATGCAGAGGAGGAGAGGAGGAGAGGAGGAGGAGAGGAGGAGAGGAGGCGAGGAGGAGAGGAGGAGAGGAGGAGGAGAGGAGGCGAGGAGGAGAGGAGGGGAGAGGAGAGGAGGAGGAGAGGAGGAGAGGAGGAGAGGATGAGGAGAGGAGAGGCCAGGGTTGCAGACAACAGGTAATTAAGATCGCTAATCACTGGCGTTTCACATGCAGCAGATCCAGACTGCAGACTGGAGGCCCTGTCATCCTCCTCCCCTCCTCCTCTCCTCCTCTCCTCCTCTCCTCCTCTCCTCCTCTCCTCCTCCCCTCCTCTCCTCCTAGCCCAAACCATGAGACAGGGACATGTTGAGAGATAGAGAGAGAGAGAGGGAGAGAGGGAGACAGGGGAGAGAGACAGGGACATGGGGAGAGATAGAGAGAGAACGAGACAGAAGTACCAATGGGACCAGCTTGTTATCTAATGGGACTAGCTTGTTATCTAATGGGACCAGCGTGTTATCTAATGGGACTAGCTTGTTATCTAATGGGACTAGCTTGTTATCTAATGGGACCAGCTTGTTATCTAATGTCCACTGACATACCACAGCACTGCTAGGTTGGGTTGGCTGAAGTGATGTGCTGTGGGTGGATCATATACCCATTCATTCACCAGCCATGTTAAATCTCCTACTGTGAAGTATAGGCATGTGATATCTGTGATCATGCACGCAGGCACGCACGCACGCACGCACACACACACACACACACAGTGGATATGGGAGGGTAAACATCATCCTGCAGTATGTAGCTGTATGTTTGACACTTTGAGGCCTCTCATGTTTAGACATCCAGTTTGTGGTGCTTGATGGGAATCTGTTCTGGCATAAAAACGCAAATTAGCCATGTTGTTAATTCTGCTTCATACCGCTGAAAACCTTGGATCAGAACAGAGAAGAAAACATCACAACACATCTTGGATATTTTGTTCAGGAGTAGAGAACACTACCTCCCCCCTCCCCCATCCCTCCCTTGCTCCCTCCATCCATCCCCCCTCCCTCCCTCCCTCCCTCCCTCCCTCCTTCATAGTTTAATTGGCTCCTCTGAGAGTGTCTGGGGACTCCGTGGAACACTCTGCTAATCCCAGAGCGCTGAACACACCCTGATCCCCCATCCTCAGAGGGCCCGGCCGCCTCGCACCGCACTGAGAGTAGAGGAGCTCTCTCTCAGATCAACGCTCCACTGTAGTGACGGTTCTGATGCCATCTCCCAGGCAACCAGCTGAAACACACTACAAGGGATGGAGGAGGAACTACAGGTATATGTTGCCGTGGCGATGCGCGCACAGTGACGATCTCCCAGTAATACCGTAGGAAGCCCAGGAACGTAGGGAAGTGGGAAGCGAGCTCCACCGTCCGACTAACCACGACTCACCTTGCTCATTTTCAAAATCACTCTGAGTGAGTTATTAGATGCTGTTATGTCAAACATACTTTACCATGATGTTTGGCAGTGGTGGATCAAAGGAGCAGAAGATTGATGTCCCCCTCTCCAGTCCTCCTCCACTCCCCCACCTCCTCCACCTCATCGGTGTAGTTTCAGGGACTGCGCTGCCTCTGCCAGGGCCTTGCTTATATTTATGGATGTCTACCACTAAAACCTCTTGACCCATCATTTCCCAATATCAGACTTGTGTTTCTCTCTTTGTTCATCTGCAGAGGGGGAAAGTGATATTGATAACAGTGAAGTCCATTTGGAAAGCCGCACCATCAGATGGGGAGGCCGTGATGGGCCATGGCTTCTCACTGAGTCAATGCCCAATCAGATGGGGAGGCCGTGATGGGCCATGGCTTCTCACTGAGTCAATGCCCAATCAGATGGGGAGGCCGTGATGGGCCATGGCTTCTCACTGAGTCAAAGGCATCATTTATTTGCTCTTTTGACTTTTTGCTCGTGAGGCGGGGCCTGCGAGGCCTGCAGTGGGATAAACAAAGAGAAGCTATAAGCTCCTGACCAGTGGGTTATGAAAGGAAAGTCTCTGGGAATGATTTCCCATCTGGATTGAGCTCAGATAAACAGTTTTAAATTACAGGCAGGCAGGCTGGCCGTAGACGGACACTGCTGACTACATGACGGCGGTCTGTATCATACCGGTCCCTCATGGTGTGATGATAATGCCTGGGTAGCTACACAGCTACACCAAAGAGAGGCTGCGCAGCGATGGGGTGACCATGAGAACAACAAAATGGAAACTTGGGATGAATCTTACCTATGGCACTTCACTACCAAAGATATGCAGCACTGGTAACTAAAAATAAAAGAAACTCCAGGTTTGACAGCCTCAGTTAAATCTGACTTTAGTACAACATCCAAACTAAAGATGCTCTAGAGGCACTTCACATCAGTCACATTCACCAGGGGGGTAATATAGAAACAGAAAGAACAACTTAGAAGACATCTCTCTCTCTCTCTCTCTGTGTGTAAAAGAGAAGAGGCTCCACAGAGGATGAAGACAGAGAGATCCAGTCTTCCCAACACATTCGGTCTGTAATCTTCCTCCTCTGCTGCCATTTTTACGTTGTTCCCTCAGTCTCTCAGTTCTCTGTCAGCTGGGAGCTGTTGTTCCATGCACTACTCAGTTCTCTGTCAGCTGGGAGCTGTTGTTCCATGCACTACTCAGTTCTCTGTCAGCTGGGAGCTGTTTTTCCATGCTCTACTCAGTTCTCTGTCAGCTGGGAGCTGTTTTTCCATGCTCTACTCAGTTCTCTGTCAGCTGGGAGCTGTTTTTCCATTCTCTTCTCAGTTCTCTGTCAGCTGGGAGCTGTTTTTCCATTCTCTTCTCAGTTCTCTGTCAGCTGGGAGCTGTTTTTCCATTCTCTTCTCAGTTCTCTGTCAGCTGGGAGCTGTTGTTCCATGCACTACTCAGTTCTCTGTCAGCTGGGAGCTGTTGTTCCATGCACTACTCAGTTCTCTGTCAGCTGGGAGCTGTTGTTCCATGCACTACTCTGATCAAAGTGTGGAGAAAATAGGTTTTCAAGTAAGACACAAGGACAGCTGGAAGATTTCAACAACTCTGGGATGACATTAGACTGCTGAGGAGATTATTAATGTATTTTTATATGTCACAACACGTGCACCGAGTGAAACACCTTTATTGTTGATGATGGATGATAAAGGTGACAGTTGACACTGCATGTTGTCATTATAGAATTCTCCAATGCACCTTACTTCACTGTGTCAAATGCTGCCTCTGCACACAGTCCTCAGAATGTGAAGTGCTTGACACATTTCTACCTGGTAGGATGAGGCATTAGGCCATGGTTGAAAGACTTCCTTCAGAACAGAGATCAGAAGGCCTCTGCCCTAGACGTTCACTATGCAGAGCTGGAGGAGCATCAAACCAATCCATGTTCTATATAACACTGGAAGGAGAGAAGGAAGGGGCGAAAACAATCTAACCAATGAAAGGAAAGCAACGGGCCTGAGTCAGCAAAACCAGCCCCATCTCCATGATGTGGCCAAAGCCCTACTCACCTCAAAATGGATATTGAACCACTTCCTAAACTCAGACACCATGATCATACGTTTTTCTCTCTGGTGCTGGAACGTGATTAAACCATACTGTGTTTAAGACAGCCTCACAATGCAAGGTCATGCACTTTTACAATGTAGAGGAGTTAGGTCTCAGTGTTCTGCTCCCTGAGGGGTCACTCCACCTCCCCCCTCCCCTCCCCTCCACACCCCCCTTCTCCCTCCTCCCCCCTCCCCTCTGCTCCCCCCCAGTATATATAATCACTGTTCAGTGCTAATCTAAATATTCTGGGGTCCTAAAATGCTTCAGTCATCAGATAACACGCACACACAAGCACGCAAACACTGTCCTCTCCATCAGGTCTCTATCTCAAGGAGGAAGAGGAAGAGGAAGAAGAAGAGGAGGAGGAAGAGAAAGAAGAGGAGGAGGAGGAAGAAGACAAGGAGGAGGAAGAGGAGGAGGAGGAAGAGGAGGAAGAGGAGGAGGAAGAGGAAGCGGAGGAAGAAGAGGAAGAGGAAGCAGAGGAGGAGGAGGCAGAGGAGGAGGAGGAGGAACAGGAAGGGGAGGAGGAGGAAGAAGAGGAGGAGGAGGAAGAAGAGGAAGAGGAGGAAGAGGAAGATGAGGAGGAGGAGAAGGATGAAGAGGAAGAGGAGGTGGAAGAGGAGGAAGAAATTAATCCTGTACTTGGTGAGAAAAACAAATAGTAATTGATAAAGGAGTTTGGTTGCAACCATCTGTCTACACTAGAGAGATAAAGGTGTGTGTGTGTGTATGTGTGTGTGTGTGTGTGTGTGTGTGTGTGTGTGTGTGTGTGTGTGTGTGTGTGTGTGTGTGTGTGTGTGTGTGTGTGTGTGTGTGTGTGTGTGTGTGTGTGTGTGTGTGTGTGTGTGTGTGTGTGTGTGTGTGTGTGAATGCATCCACACTGTCTCTGCATGTGTGTATGGGGAGGATAATGATTTCCAATGGTGTTGTTGGAAGGCAACAACAGTCAGCCTAGGCAGAGTTCTCAGGTTTGATTATGTATACGCTTTTATTCAATCATCGCATCGCTCCAAGTCTGACATTTGGTCAATAGTGCAATCTTCTAGTGATCAGAATACGCCAGACAGAATTCCATTACGTTGGATCTCAATGGATGTGTCTAAAAAAAGATGGCTACAGAGAAACACTAACAGACTGAGGTATTATTATATCTCTCCATCTGTCTAGAGGAGAGGATGTGGTGATATGGAGGTATTATTATATCTCTCCATCTGTCTAGAGGAGAGGATGTGGTGATATGGAGGTATTATTATATCTCTCCATCTGTCTAGAGGAGAAGATGTGGTGATATAATTATATCTCTCCATCTGTCTAGAGGAGAAGATGTGGTGATATGGAGGTATTATTATATCTCTCCATCTGTCTAGAGTAGAGGATGTGGTGATATGGAGGTATTATTATATCTCTCCATCTTTCGAGAGTCACCAGGATAGATAATAATAAGGTATTTGAGGTAGATACGTACATGAAGGCAGGGTAAAGTGACTAGACATCAGGATAGATAATAATAAGGTATTTGAGGTAGATACGTACATGAAGGCAGGGTAAAGTGACTAGACATCAGGATAGATAATAATAAGGTATTTGAGGTAGATACGTACATGAAGGCAGGGTAAAGTGACTTGTTATCAGGATAGATAATTATGAGGTGTTTGAGGTAGATATGTACATGAAGGCAGGGTAAAGTGACTTGTTATCAGGATAGATAATTATGAGGTGTTTGAGGTAGATATGTAGATGAAGGCAGGGTAAAGTGAGTTTTCATCGGGATAGATAATAATAAGGTATTTGAGATAGATATGTACATGAAGGCAGGGTAAAGTGTCTAGGCATCAGGATAGATAATAATAAGGTATTTGAGAGAGATATGTACATGAAGGCAGGGTAAAGTGACTAGTTATCAGGATAGATAATAATGAGGTAGATGTGTACATGAAGGCAGCGTGTAGTGTTTGAATTTATGAGGGATTTGTGTGGGAGTGACACTTTAGTGTGTTTGCGTGAGTGTGTATATACAGGAGGGGACTAGGAACACACCCTTGAGTGGCTCCCGTGTTGAAGTTCAGCGTGGCGGAGGTGTTGTTGCCTATCCACACCACCTGGGGCCGACCCGTCAGGAAGTCCAGAATCCAGTTGCAGAGGTAGGGGTTCAGTTCAGTCCCTAGCTTGGTGATGAGCTTGGACGGGACTATGGTGTTTAACGCTGAGCTGTAGTCTATGAACAGCATTCTCACATAGTTTTTTCCCCTCTTGTCCAGGTGGGAGAGGGCAGTGTTAAGTGCAGTTGAGATTGCATCATCTGTGGATATGTTGGGGTGGTATGCTAATTGGAGTGGGTCTAGGGTGTCTGGGATGATGGTGTTGATGTGTGTCATGACCAGCCTTTCAAAGCACTTCATAATTACAGATGTGAGTGTTACAGGGTGATAGTCATTTAGGCAGGTTACCTTAGTGTTCTTAGGAACAGGGACAATGGTGGTCAGCTTGAAACATATTGGGATTACAGACTGGGACAAGGAGAGACTGAAAATGTCTGAAGACACCTGCATGCTGGTATGCACCTGCTTTGAGAACGCGCCCGGGGATTCCGTCTGGCCCGGCCTGTTAAAATGTTTTCCTCACATAGGTCACAAAGAGCGAGATCACACAGTCATCCGGAAAAACAGGGGCTTTCATGCAAGGCACAGTGTCATGATCCTCCAAGTGGGCATAAAGACATTTCGCTCGTTTGTGAGTTCATGGCTGGGTTTCCCTTTGTAACCCATAATAGTCTGCAAGGCCTGCCACATTCGACGAGCGTCAGAGCCGGTGTAATAGGATTCCACCTTTCTCCTCTATTGACTTTTTGCATGTTTGATGTCTCGGAGGTTGTAGATGGATTTCTTGTATGCGTCCATGTCTGTGTCACGTACCTTGTAAGCGGTAGCTTTAGTCTTTAGCCCAGCGTGGATATTGCCTGTAATCCATGGTTTTGGTTGGGATATGTTCTTATAGTCAATGTGGGAATTATATAGTCTATGCACTTATTAATGAAGCCTGTGACTGTTGCGGTAAACTCCTTAATGTCCCGGAACATATCCCAGTCTGTACTAGCAAAACAGTCTTGTAGCCTTGTGTCTGCTTCGTCCGACCACTTTCGTATTGACGGCATCACTGGTACTTCCTGTTTGAGCTTTTGTTTGTAAACAGGAAGCAGGAGAAAGGAGTCAAGGTCAGATTTGCCAAAGGGACCTTGTATGTGTTTCTGTGGGTAGATTAAAAGTGGTCTAGCATTTTAGCGCCCCTAGTGGCACAGGAGACGTGTCGGTAGAAGTGAGGTAGAACGGTTTTATGTCTCCCTGTGTTAAGGTCTCCGCCCACCAGAAATGCTGCCTCTGGATGAGCGATTTCTTGTTTGTTTATGGCCCTATATAGTTCAGTGAGTGCCAGGGTGGTGTTGGTGACGGAATGTAGATGATTCCGGATGAGAACTCTCTTGGTAGATAAAAAGGTCTGCAACTTAACCTTGAGGTATTCTACTGTAAAAACTAAAAAACTGTTTCAAGTGAGAAGTAGGCATCTGTCTGAAGTTGCATGAGCACCACAATGCCTATTCAACCAAGGTTTTACCAAGGTTTTACAGCACACACATTTTACCTACTACAGGGGCAATGGACTTTAGTTCCTGCTATTAAAATGATGTATACCGGTGTAAGTATGTCATTTGGCTGTATGTGTTTTTAGATATAAACCTATTGTAAATTTGTAGTATTGTTGCATCACCATCTTTACTACAAATGCAAACATTACTTTAAGCTACAAATTATTTTGACAATAATGGTAATGAACTGTCCATTGATCATCACAGCAGCTGATAAAACAGGACCATGTTTGAAACAGAAGTGGTTCTGAGCCTATGTCAGTATGACACAGGCTCTATCTTATAACTTCAGGGTAGATTAATATAATCACATTTTACATAAGAAATGTCAGTTTGTAAGTTTCGAACTTTTGGAAATGTATGAAAATGTATTATTTAAGATGTGGGCTTATTTGGAACACACATGGGCTTAAAGGGTACATTTGGTACCCATTAAAGCCCAGTCTAAAATTAAAACATATTTTATCAAATATTTGTAAAGTCATAAAACTTCACATGAGCGATTCATCTTTCATTTTATCCCACAAAGGTTAGGGCAGAGAGTGTTAGAAATTTCTAAACTCAGATTTTGTTAGGCTTAATAGGTACTTACCCTGTAATAATATAGCCTGCAATTTGTTTTTTAACAAGTGCCTTCTGGTCGCTAATCTGATACGCCAGTCTTTGCACGCTAATGCTGATGACTGACTGGTCATTGCTCAACGATCATGACATACAGCTTTTTGGTTCTGGAGCACAGATGGGATGTTTTGGAAAAAATTATTTACTGCAATACCGTAGTCCTGTATTAAAAATCTGCTCAAATAGGCAAAAGGTATAAATATCAAATTACCTACAAATGGTTGAGTTCAGTATGTTTGTTATAAACTAATCCTGCAGAGTAAAATATCTTCTAGAGGACGAGCTGAGAAAAACCCAGACACAGGAGAAAGGAGAGGTCATGGGCCCCATCATGGAGGTGAGAGTTTACCCAGACACAGGAGAAAGGAGAGGTCATGGGCCCCATCATGGAGGTGAGAGTTTACCCAGACACAGGAGAAAGGAGAGGTCATGGGCCCCATCATGGAGGTGAGAGTTTACCCAGACACAGGAGAAAGGAGAGGTCATGGGCCCCATCATGGAGGTGAGAGTTTACCCAGACACAGGAGAAAGGAGAGGTCATGGGCCCCATCATGGAGGTGAGAGTTTACCCAGACATTTTGTGTTGATTGAATATTGGTTCAATCATCAATGTTAAGGGTTACATTACATCCACATGTGTATTTCAGTGGTTCTGTGTTTAACCTTGCAACAGGCAGAATTAGGGTTGCACATTTTGGAGAATATTCAGAGGTGGAAACTTTCCGTGGGAATTAACGGGAATACATGGGAATTAGTGGGAATATATGTGAATTAATGGAAATATATACAAATTAATATTAATACCAGTTAAATGTAGATGTTTTTTGCATTGGATATATTTACCATATCATATGGAGACAGAAACATAAACCTTTTACCTTTTATAAGTAGACATAATTGCAAATGATTAAATCCTCATCAGCAACCTGGTGGAAGGGACTTTGTGGATCTGAGGCTCTTTCCCCTGTTGCCTCCATCATCCTCCAAATCCCACCATCATCACCCGCCTCAGAGCGCAACTGGTCCTTGTTTGAGAACACACACACCAAAGCACGCAACAGGCTGACCAATATAAGGGTTGAAGAATTGGTGGCCATCCGGGAAAATGTGAGGCTTTTTGAGCCTGACAACGAGCCATCCTCAACAAGGTTTGGAAAGTGACAATGAAGATGAGGTCTCAGAGTCTGTTGTTCAAGAGGTGGACATTGAGGAGGTCCAGGGAGAAGACATTGAAGCCTGAGAGGAAGACAACCAAAGCTTTAGTTTCTAAATTTAAAAATACGATTTAGTTACGAATTGAACTTTAATTAAATGAGTTGACTCTTCACATGGGATGATTTCACTGAACAACAATAGAAAGGGAATATTGAATGATCCCCAATGATCCATCGCATCTTCCAAAAACGTTTTCAACATACCTCTGTAAAATGATAGTCTAGAAACTAAAGCTTTGGGGAAAGAGCCTCAGTTCCACTAAGTCCCTTCCACCAGGTGGCTGATGAGATATATTGGCACGACTGCCATATTGCATCTCCATCCCAAAGCCCTTGCTTGGAAGTGTACTTCACCAGACTGCCAAGAACCTTGCCCTCATCCAGGCCAGGGTGGCGAGACACGGTAGTTATGACACCATAGGCCTTATAGATCTCTGCACCAGACTGGATGCTCTTGCCAGCATACTTGGGGTCCAACATGTAAGCTGCGGCGTGTATGGGCTTCAAGCAGAAGTCTTCACGCTTTTTGATGCATTTCAGAACTGCAGTTTCCTCTGCTTGGAGCAACAGTGAAGTGGGCAGGGCAGTACGGATTTCTTCTCTTACATCTGCAAGCAGAGTCTGAACATCAGACAGGATGGCATCGACTCCCTCAATTCGTGCAATGGCTACTGCTATAGGTTTCAGGAGTTTCAGGCTGCTTACCACTCTCTCCCAAAATACATCATCCAGGAGGATCCTCTTGATGGGGCTGTCCATATCGTCAGACTGTGATATGGCCATTTCTTGGAGAGACTCCTTCCCCTCCAGGAGACTGTCAAGCATGATGACAACACCACCCCATTCGGGTGTTGCTGGGCAGCTTCAATGTAGTGCTCTTATTCTTCTCACTTTGCTTGGTGAGGTAGATTGCTGCTATAACTTGATGACCCTTCACATACCTAAAGATTTCCTTGGCTCTCTTGTAGAGTGTATCCATTGTTTTCAGTGCCTTGATGTCCTTGAGGAGCAGATTCAATGCATGAGCAGCACAGCCAATTGGTGTGATGTGAGCGTATGACTCCACTTTAGACCAAGCAGCCTTCATGTTCACAGCAGCATGTTCTCCTAGTGGCCAGAGATTTTTATGCAGGGAAACTGAAAAATAATTTCTAACAGCATGTCTCTTGTGCAACTAGAGGCAAAAAAAACCTCTATATCTACTCTTCACACAGAGGCTCAAACAAAGCTCCTCCATTTGGCAAATCTGACCATTTCTTCTTAATTCCTGTTTACAAGCAAATACTTAAACAGGAAGTACCAGTGATGCGCTCAATATGGAAGTGGTCCGACGAATCAGACGCTAAGATAGGACACAGATTAGAATATGTTCCGGGATTCAACTGATGGCATTGAGTAGATTACCGCATTGACGACGTAGTCCCCACAGTAACCGTACGTACATATCCCAACCAGAAGCTATGGATTACAGGCAACATCCACAAAGAGCTAAAGGCTAGAGCTGCCGCTTTCAAAGAGCAGGAAACAAATCCAGACGCTTATAAGCTCCGTCCTCCGATGAACAGGTTAAGTGTCAATACAGGACTAAAGGCAACACTGAACTATGCATGAGAGCACCAGCACTTTCGGACGACTGTGTGATCTCGCTCTCCGTAGCCGATGTGAGTAAGACCTTTAAACAGGTTAACATTCACAAGGCGGCATGTCCAGATGGATTTCCAAGGACACGTACTCAGAGCATGTGCTTACCAGCTGGAAAGTGTCTTCACTGACATTTTCAACCTCTTCCTGACCCAGTCTGCAATACCCACATTTCAAGCAAACCATCTTAGTCCCTGTGCCCAAGAATGCCAAGTAAACCTGTCTAAATTACTATAGCCCCGTAGCAATCACATCTGTAGCCATGAAATACTTGTCATGGATCACATCAACACCATCAGCCCAGACACCCTGGACCCACTCCAATTCGCATACCGCCCCAACAGATCCATAGATGATGCAATCTCCATTGTACTCCACACTGCCCTTTCCCTCCTTGACAAAAGGAACACCTACGTGAGAATGCTGTTGATTGACTACAGCTCAGCGTTCAACATCATAGTGCCCTAAAAGCTCATCACTGAGGTAAGAACCCTGGGATTAAACACCTCCCTCTGCAACTGGATTCTGGGCGATTACGCCTGGCTCACAGTCGGTGTTCCAATTCATCCCAAAGGTGTCAGGGCTCTGTGCAGGCCAGTCAAGTTCTTCCACACCGATCTCGACAAACCATTTCTGGACGGACCTTGCTTTGTGCATGGGGGAATTGTCATGCTGAAACAGGAAAGAGCCTTCTCCAAACTGTTGCCACAAAGTTGGAAGGACAGAATCGTCTAGAATGTCATTGTATGCTGTAGATTTTCCTTCACAGGAACTAAGGGGCCCGAACCATGAAAAACAGCCCCAGACCATTATTTCTCCTACACCAAACTTTACAGTTGGCACTATGAATTCGGGCAGGTAGTGTTCTCCTTGTATCCAACGAACCCAGATATGTCCATTGGACTGCCAGATGGTGAACGTGATTCATCACTACAGAGAACACGTTTTCACTACTCCAGAGTCCAATGGCGGAGAGCTTTACACCACTCCAGCCGAAAATTGGAATTGCAGATGGTGACTTAGGCTTAGGCTTCTGTGCGGCTTCTTGGCCATAGAAACCCATTTCATGAAGCTCCCGACGAACACTTCTTGTGCTGACGTTGCTTCCAGAGGCTGTTTGGAACTCGGGAGTAAGTGTTGCAACCAAGGACAGACGATTTTTACACGTTACGCACTTCAGCACTCTGCGGTCCCATTCTGTGAGCTTGCTGAGTGGCTGAGCCGTTGTTGCTCCTAGACTTCCACTTCACAATAATAGCACATACAGTTGACCAGGGTAGCTCTAGCAGGGCAGACATTTTTACGAAGTGACTTATTGGAAAGGTGGCATCCTATGACGGTGCCAAGTTGAAAGTCACTGACCTCTTCTGTTAGGCCATTCTACTGCCAATGTTTGTCTATGGAGATTGCATGGCTGTGCTTGATTTTATACACCTGTCAGCAATGGGTGTGGCTGAAATACCTGAATCCACTAATTTGAAGAGGTGTTCACATACCGCTGTATATCTAGTGTATGTGATGCTTGTAAACAATGAGGCCAGCGACATGAAATACAATTGGCTTCCTCCCTGGCTTTGCCCCAAATGGCACCCTATTTCCAAAATAGTGCACTACTTTTGTGTTCATAAGTAGCACACTATGTAGGGAATAGGGTGCCATTTGGAATGCAACACCCCTGCCTCCACAGATCCACAGCAAATGGTTATTGATGGAAACATAATGTTGTATTCTCCCTCTCCGTTAGCTCACAAAGACTGTAGCAATAATTATTATTTCAGGAGAACAAGTATTACCCCTTGGGCTCCAATTATTTTCATGCATTGGCTCCTTCTGCGTCTGACTTGGGACTTTTTTTTTTTATCCCCAAAAATGAATATATTTTGTTGTTTCTTAGTCTCGTGTGTTCGAGGCTATTCCTAAATGGAGAGTCCATTTTGTGGCAAGTCAGATAGGAGGTCACAGAGTCATGGGGCATTGATGGCAACATCCTACCCAGGGTCGGCCCTGTGCATAAGCGATATAAGGGGTCGCTTAGGCCCCCAACCCCCCCAGTTTGCTTTAAAACCACAACATTTTCTCTATGCCTCATAGAAAAATGGAGAGAATTACAGGAAATGTACAAAAAAAATGTCTGTACCATCAAGAGGGGGACCACCAAAAGTTTTACCCGCGAGGTGGGGTCCCCGAAAACCATATCTCGCTTAGGGCCCCAAAATAGCTAGGCCCGGCCCTGATCCTACTGTACCTCATCAGCTATGAAGTCATATGGCCTTCCAGAACCCAGGAGGAGGTGGATACACTGTACTGACTGGAAGTAATACTTTCATCCTATTGATGTCTGACAATAACCCACCATAACTATAAATGTTATTATGATTCTGACATCTTTAGGTTCACTAATTGACCTGGTTCCTGTAGGAGAACCTAATAGATACATAGATACAGTGGGGAGAACAAGTATTTGATACACTGCCGATTTTGCAGGTTTTCCCACTTACAAAGCATGTAGAAGTCTGTAATTTTTATCATAGGTACTCTTCAACTGTGAGTGACGGAATCTAAAACAAAAATCCAGAAAATCACATTGTATGATTTTTAAGTAATTAATTTGCATTTTATTGCATGACATAAGTATTTGATACATTAGAAAAGCAGAACTTAATATTTGGTACAGAAACCTTTGTTTGCAATTACAAAGATCATACGTTTCCTGTAGTTCTTGACCAGGTTTGCACACACTGCAGCAGGGATTTTGGCCCACTCCTCCATACAGATCCTTCAGGTTTCGGGGCTGTCGCTGGGCAATACGGACTTTCAGCTCCCTCCAAAGATTTTCTATTGGGTTCAGGTCTGGAGACTGGCTAGGCCACTCCAGGACCTTGAGATGCTTCTTACGGAGCCACTCCTTAGTTGCCCTGGCTGTGTGTTTCGGGTCGTTGTCATGCTGGAAGACCCAGCCACGACCCATCTTCAATGCTCTTACTGAGGGAAGGAGGTTGTTGGCCAAGATCTCGCGATACATGGCCCCATCCATCCTCCCCTCAATACGGTGCAGTCGTCCTGTCCCCTTTGCAGAAAAGCATCCCCAAAGAATGATGTTTCCACCTCCATGCTTCACGGTTGGGATGGTGTTCTTGGGGTTGTACTCATCCTTCTTCCTCCAAACACGGCGAGTGGATTTTAGACCAAAAAGCTCTATTTTTGTCTCATCAGACCACATGACCTTCTCCCATTCCTCCTCTGGATCATCCAGATGGTCATTGGCAAACTTTAGACGGGCCTGGACATGCGCTGGCTTGAGCAGGGGGACCTTGCGTGCGCTGCAGGATTTTAATCCATGACGGCATAGTGTGTTACTATGGTTTTCTTTGAGACTGTGGTCCCAGCTCTCTTCAGGTCATTGACCAGGTCCTGCCGTGTAGTTCTGGGCTGATCCCTCACCTTCCTCATGATCATTGGTGCCCCACGAGGTGAGATCTTGCATGGTGCCCCAGACCGAGGGAGATTGACCGTCATCTTGAACTTCTTCCATTTTCTAATAATTGCGACAACAGTTGTTGCCTTCTCACCAAGCTACTTGCCTATTGTCCTGTAGCCCATCCCAGCCTTGTGCAGGTCTACAATTTTATCCCTGATGTCCTTAAACAGCTCTCTGGCCTTGGCCATTGTGGAGAGGTTGGAGTCTGTTTGATTGAGTGTGTGGACAGGTGTCTTTTATACAGGTTCAAACAGGTGCAGTTAATACAGGTAATGAGTGGAGAACAGGAGGGCTTCTTATAGAAAAACTAACAGGTCTGTGAGAGCCGGAATTCTTACTGGTTGGTAGGTGATCAAGTACTTATGTCATGCAATAAAATACAAATTAATTATTTAAAAATCATACAATGTGATTTTCTGGATTTTTGTTTTAGATTCCGTCTCTCACAGTTGAAGTGTACCTATGATAAAAATTACAGTCCTCTACATGCTTTGTAAGTAGGAAAACCTGCAAAATCGGCAGTGTATCAAATACTTGTTCTCCCCACTGTAGGTACTTTATTGATCCCCGAGGGGGAAATTTCATCTAATACAACACTAATTGACCTGGATCCTGTAGGAGAACCCAATACAACACTAATTGACCTGGATCCTGTAGGAGAACCCAATACAACACTAATTATCCTGGATCCTGTAGGAGGTACCAATACAACACTAATTGACCTGGATCCTGTAGGAGGTACCAATACAACATTAATTGACCTGGATCCTGTAGGAGGTACCAATACAACACTAATTGACCTGGATCCTGTAGGAGGTACCAATACAACACTAATTGACCTGGATCCTGTAGGAGGTACCAATACAACATTAATTGACCTGGATCCTGTAGGAGAACCTATATTTTTTTATTTTATTTTTTTCTGATTTTACAGCTGGCATGAGTTACTTGATGTGGAATAGAGTTTCATGTAGTCATGGCTCTATGTAGTACTGTGTGCCTCCCATAGTCTGTTCTGAACTTGGGGACTGTGAAGAGACCTCTGGTGGCGTGTCTTGTGGGGTATGCATGGGTGTCTGAGCTTTGTGGCAGTAGTTCAAACAGACAGCTCGGTGCTTTCAACATGTCAATACCTCTCATAAATACAAGTAGACAAATTGACCTGGATCCTGTAGGAGAACTTAATACAACACAGGGGACTCAAACCAACATTCAATCTATGTAAATAATAATCAACATGGTCAAAGGAACGCTCATCTTTACACCATCTAAATAGTTAAAGGAAGGCTCATCTTTTCACCATCTAAATGGTTAAAGGAAGGCTCATCTTTTCAACATCTAAATGGTTAAAGGAAGGCTCATCTTTTCAACATCTAAATGGTTAAAGGAAGGTTCATCTTTACACCAGCTAAATGGTTAAAGGAAGGCTCATCTTTACACCAGCTAAATGGTTAAAGGAAGGCTCATCTTTTCAACATCTAAATGGTTAAAGGAAGGCTCATCTTTTCACCATCTAAATGGTTAAAGGAAGGTTCATCTTTACACCAGCTAAATGGTTAAAGGAAGGCTCATCTTTACACCAGCTAAATGGTTAAATGGTATTATCTTCTATCTTTTTTTTCCATCAGATGTGTCTGTTTTCTCTTCTGAAAGGAAAACGTGTTTGCTGGTTAGTGATGAAAGGTTTTATGAGTCCCCTGTTGCTTGATGATCACTGAGATGTATGACACCTCTCAACATGTCACACAGGAGTTATCTGTACTCCATTGCCGTAGTGTGTGTGTGTGTGTGTGTGTGTGTGTGTGTGTGTGTGTGTGTGTGTGTGTGTGTGTGTGTGACTTAATTAGGCCGACAGACAGTGATGTTGTTAACGACTCACTTTCTGCCTGCCTGCCTGCCTGCCTGCCTGCCTGCCTGCCTGCCTGCCTGCCTGCCTGCCTGCCTGCCTGCCTGCCTGCCTGCCTGCCTGCCTGCCTGCCTGCCTGCCTGCCTGTATGTCTGTCTGTCTGTCTGTCTGTCTGTCTGTCTGTCTGTCTGTCTGTCTGTCTGTCTGTCTGTCTGTACTCCTCTGGGCCTGCTTGCTACTCTTTCTCAGACTTGCTTACATGTGAGTTTTGACACGCTTAAATTATCTAAAGACAGATGAGAGAGATGTATTGAGAAAGGGAGAAGAGAGAGAGAGAGAGAGAGAGAGAGAGAGAGAGAGAGAGAGAAAGAGAGAGACAGATAGAGAGAGAGAGAGAGAGAGAGAGAGAGAGAGAGAGAGAGAGAGAGAGAGAGAGAGAGAGAGAGAGAGAGAGAGAGACTTAACGTCTTTGATGAATAAGAGAGACCAACTTCCCTCCTGTTTTCTGTGTAGTTCGTTTGTCATGTGCTCTTCATTTAATTAAAGGCAGGCAGACGTTATGGAGTATAGTATGTTTAATTCATTGTACATAATCTAAAGTTAAACTAGGCCAGACTAGTTGATGCTAGATATCTGCTGTGTGTGCGCTTCTTAAACAATAGTGCAAAGAAAGAACACTATCCTCTGAGGGATCTGTGGAGCTCGCTCTCTAAGGTTTTCAGTGTGACTACACACACACACCTCTCCTCCTCTCACCCCTTTACTGTGAGTTCTCCTTTTCTTTGTCTGTTTATACTAAAGTTGTGAGGAGGGTAAAGACGTCTTCCCTATCACTCATTTAACTGGGTCATGGCTTGGAGAAAAACTATTATCACATTGAACAGGGCCAGGCTTGGGAGAGGAGAAGAGAGGAGAGGCTGCTCCCAGATCAAACTGGAATGTGGTCTATTTGAAATGTTCTCCTTTCCTGTGATGTGACCAGTGAGAGACGTGGAAAACCCTCTGTGAATGTTTGTTAAGCTATGTGTTCCAAATGGCACCCTATTCCCTGTTTAGTGCTATTGGCCCATTACCCCATGGGCCCTGGTCAAAGGTAGTGCACTACATAGGGAATATGGTTCAATTTGGGACTCAACCAATGACAAGGATAATAACCAGTTACACCAACCCTCCTCTCCTCACACCTTTAGAAACACACAACCTGCCATCCTCCTCTCCTCACACCTTTAGAAACACACAACCTGCCATCCTCCTCTCCTCACACCTTTAGAAACACACAACCTGCCAACCTCCTCACCTCACATCTTTAGAAACACACAACCTGCAAACCTCCTCACCTCACATCTTTAGAAACACACAACCTGCCATCCTCCTCTCCTCACACCTTTAGAAACACACAACCTGCCATCCTCCTCACCTCACATCTTTAGAAACACACAACCTGCAAACTTCCTCACCTCACATCTTTAGAAACACACAACCTGCCATCCTCCTCTCCTCACACCTTTAGAAACACACAACCTGCCATCCTCCTCACCTCACATCTTTAGAAACACACAACCTGCAAACTTCCTCACCTCACATCTTTAGAAACACACAACCTGCAAACTTCCTCACCTCACACCTTTAGAAACACACAACCTGCCAACCTCCTCTCCTCAAGGTAGCTCAGATTGAAGTAACAAATGAACAAATGCTACTGCGTTCTGTAATGAGGGTATACAATGTTTTTAATATTTTAGAACAAGCCTTATTTTTCATTTCTGAAACCAACCCACATTGGGGCCTCTTTTCAAAGGCTTCCAGTCAAAACCCAATGGGAGATTCAATTGACTTTAATCTCGCATTCGTTTGAAAATTTTAGCCCATTAGTTAACTTTGCCTTTTCTGTGCAGTTTTATATTGCATTTCAATGAAGGCGCTTTCCCATGGTGTTAGAACACTAACTGCTGCTTCAGAAGTACATGATGAAGATAGACAGAGATGAAGGGAGACAGAGAGGGAGTGGGAGAGGGAGGGAGGGAGGGAGGGAAGGAAGGAAGGAAGGAAGGAAGGAAGGAAGGAAGGAAGGAAGGAAGGAAGGAAGGAAGGAAGGAAGGAAGGAAGGAAGGAAGGAAGGAAGGAAGGAAGGAAGGAAGGAAGGAAGGAAGGAAGGAAGGAAGGAAGGAAGGAAGGAAGGAAGTTTGTAAGATAGATATCCCTTACAGTAACTTACAGTACATATCCCTTGCTGTAACAGAACATGGGTAAGTTTGACATGTAAATATATCCCAACATTTAGGCCCATTGGTTAAGAAAGAGAAGGCACATTGGTTGAGAGAGAGAAGGCCCATTGGTTGAGAGAGAGAAGGCCCATTGGTTGAGAGAGAGAGAAGGCCCATTGATTAATTGAGAGAGAAGGCCGATTGGTTGAGAGAAAGAGAAGGCCCATTGGTTGAGAGAAAGAGAAGGCCCATTGGTTGAGAGAAAGAGAAGGCCCATTGGTTGAGAGAGAGAAGGCTCATTGGTAGAGAGAGAAGGCCCATTGGTTGAGAGAAAGAGAATGCCCATTGGTTGAGAGAAAGAGAAGGCCCATTGGTTGAGAGAAAGCGAAGGCCCATTGGTTGAGAGAGAGAAGGCCCATTGGTTGAGAGAGAGAAGGCCCATTGGTTGACAGAGAGAAGGCCCATTTGTTGAGAGAGAGAAGGCCCATTGGTTGACAGAGAGAAGGCCCGTTGGTTGACAGAGAGAAGGCCCGTTGGTTGACAGAGAGAAGGCCCGTTGGTTGACAGAGAGAAGGCCCGTTGGTTGACAGAGAGAAGGCCCGTTGGTTGACAGAGAGAAAGGTGATCATTTCCAGAGTGAGCCCATAGGTTAAACAGCAACATTCCCCACCTGGCTGAAAGGAAGGAGCAGAGATATGACTCTCCTGATGATGACAACGTTTGGAACATATACAGTACATTTCTACTACGACCATAGAATAGGAAAACATGTCAATGATATTATGCTGACGGTATTAAGTTAGAGCATTCAGACCAGCCTTACTGATTGAACTTTCATCAACTTTCATAAACTACATGTGTGATCACATGAAACTGTGTTTTTGGAACACTTTATGTGTTCACTTTGGTTTCCCATAAGGGATGGACATAGAGAGAGGAAGAGGGGGTACAAGAGGAAGAGGGCCACCAACCTAAAAACATTGTGTTTTCATTTAATTGTATAAATTCTATATACTGACCTTGGGGGATGGGGTAGCCTGTATAAAACGTTTGATACAGCTCTAAGGTACAGTGATCAAATATTAATGCACTTGAGTTAGTGAATAATTCTATGAGATGCAGACATTCTGAATTCCATGCCACCCACCTCCCTCTCAACACTCTGACAACATATCAATAGACTCCAGATGACGGAGCTAACTAATGAGGACAAGGTATTGTGGTGTGTGTGTGTGTGTATGTGTGTGTGTGTGTGTGTGTGTGTGTGTGTGTGTGTGTGTGTGTGTGTGTGTGTGTGTGTGTGTGTGTGTGTGTGTGTGTGTGTGTGTGTGTGTGTGTGTGTGTGTGTGTGTGTGTGTGTGTGTGTGTGTGTGTGTGTGTGTGTGTGTATGTGTGTGTGTGTGTGTGTCACAGGCAGCAGCCATCAAGGGGTCAGAGAGACTGGCTGTAATCAAATAAAGACAGACCTAAATTATTCCCTTTGATGATGGGGCAGGAACGCCTCCAAACTGGGACGCTCTCTCTCTAATTGCTTCGACCGCCTCCAAACTGGGACGCTCTCTCTCTAATTGCTACGACCGCCTCCAAACTGGGACGCTCTCTCTCTAATTGCTACGACCGCCTCCAAACTGGGACGCTCTCTCTTACAGTGAAATGCTTACTTACAAGACCTTAATCAACAATACAACAGGTGTAGACCTTACAGTGAAATGCTTACTAACAAGCCCTTAACTAACAATGCTTTAAAAAAAATACAAAATAAAAGTAACATATAATTAAAAAGCAGCAGTAAAATAACAATTGTGAGGCTATATACAAGAAGTACCAGTACAGAGTCAATGTGAGGAGGCTATATACAGGAAGTACCAGTACAGAGTCAATGTGAGGAGGCTATATACAGGAAGTACCAGTACAGAGTCAATGTGAGGAGGCTATATACAGGAAGTACCAGTACAGAGTCAATGTGAGGAGGCTATATACAGGAAGTACCAGTACAGAGTCAATGTGAGGAGGCTATATACAGGGGTACCAGTACAGAGTCAATGTGAGGAGGCTATATACAGGGGTACCAGTACAGAGTCAATGTGAGGAGGCTATATACAGGAAGTACCAGTACAGAGTCAATGTGAGGAGGCTATATACAGGAAGTATCAGTACAGAGTCAATGTGAGGAGGCTATATACAGGGGTACCAGTACAGAGTCAATGTGAGGAGGCTATATACAGGAAGTACCAGTACAGAGTCAATGTGAGGAGGCTATATACAGGGTTACCAGTACAGAGTCAATGTGTGGAGGCTATATACAGGGGTACCAGTGCAGAGTCAATGTGAGGAGGCTATATACAGGGGTACCGGTACAGAGTCATTGTGCGTGGGCACCGGCTAGTCGTGGTAATTGAGGTAATATGTACATGTAGGTAGAGTTAACGTGACTATGTATAGATAATAAACAGAGAGTAGCAGCAGCGTAAAATAGAGGTCTGGTGGCCCTATGATTAGCTGTCCAGGAGTCTTATTGCTTGGGGGTAGAAGCTGTTAAGAAGCCTTTAGGATCTATACTTGGCACTCCGGTACCGATTGCCGTGCGGTAGCAGAGAGAACAGTCTATGACTGGGGTGACTGGAGTTTTTGACAATTTTTGGGGCCTTCCTTTGACACCGCCTGGTATAGAGGTCTTGGATGGCAGGAAGCTTGGCCCCAGTGATGTACTGGGCCGTACGCATTACCCTCTGTAGCGCCTTGCGGTCAGAGGCGAGCATTTGCCATACCAGGTAGTGATGCAACCAGTCAGGATGCTCTCGATGGTGCAGCTGTAGAACCTTTTGAGGATCTGAGGACCCATGCCAAATCTTTTCAGTCTCCTGAGGGGGAATAGGCTTTGTCGTGCCCTCTTCACAACTGTCTTAGTGTGTTTGGACCATGATAGTTTGTTGGTGATGTGGACACCAAAGAACTTGAAGCTCTCAACCTGCTCCACTACAGCCCTGTCGATGAGAAAGGGGGCGTGCTCAGTCCTCCTTGTCCTGTAGTCCACAATCATCTCCTTCGTCTTGATCACGTTGAGGGAGTTTGTTGTCCTGGCTGTCTCATCGTTGTCTGTGATCAGGCCTACCACTGTTGTGACATTGGCAAACTTGATGATGGTGTTGGAGTCGTGCCTGGCCATGCAGTCATGAATGAACAGGGAGTACAGGAGTGGACTGAGCATGCACCCTTGAGGGGCCCCCGTGTTGAGGATCAGTGTGGCAGATGTGTTGTTACCTACCCTTACCAACTGGGGGCGGCCTATCAGGAAGTCCAGGATCCAGTTGCAGAGGGAGGTGTTTAGTCCCAGGGTCCTTAGCTTAGTGATGAGCTTTAGGGGCACTATGGTGTCAATGAACAGCATTCTCACGTATGTGTTCCTTTTGTCGAGGTGGGAAAGGGCAGTGTAAAGTACAATTGAGATTGCATCATCTGTGGATCTGTTGGGGTGGTATGCGAATTGGAGTGGGTCTAGGGTTTCTGGGTTAATGGTGTTGATGTGAGCCATGACCAGCCTTTCAAAGCACTTCATGGCTACAGACGTGAGTGCTACGGGTCTGTAGTCATTTAGGCAGGTTACCTTAGTGTTCTTGGGCACAGGGACTATGGTGGTCTGCTTGAAACATATTGGTATTACAGACTCAGTCAGGGACATGTTGAAAATGTCAGTGAAGACACTTGCCAGTTGGTCAGCGCATGATCGGAGTACATGTCCTGGTAATCTTGTGAATGTTGACCTGTTTAAAGACCTTACTCACATCGGCTACGGAGACCGTGATCACACAGTTGTCTGGTGCTGATGCTCTCATGCATGTTTCAGTGTTACTTGCCTCGAAGTGAGCATAGAAGCAATTTAGCTCATCTAGTAGACTAGTGTCACGGAGCAGCTCGCGGCTGTGCTTCCCTTTGTAGTCCATAATAGTTTGCAGGCCCTGCCACATCTGACGGGCGTCGGAGCTGATGTAGTAAGATTCAATCTTAGTCCTGTATTGATGCTTTGCCTATTTGATGGTTCGTCGGAGGGCATAGAGGGATTTCTTATAAGCTTCCGGGTTAGAGTCCCACTCCTTAAAAGCTTCAGCTCTACCCTTTAGCTCAGTGCGGATGTTGCCTGTAATCCATGGCTTCTGGTTGGGGTATGTACGTATGGTCACTGTATGTATGTAGGGCCACCCATAGGTAGAATGGATGCATGAGGACTAACTCTCTTGGGATGATGAGGTCTGCTATATATTATTATGTTATAAAATGCAGAACTAGAAGTGTTAAGAAAGTTGACATTTAAACATTTACGTGAAGATATTTGCCACACCATTCAAACACACTCTGTCTGCAAGTGGTGCTCTCTCAACCTTCCTGCAGCAGCAAAAAAGCCTCATCCAATCAACACCTGAGACAACACCCACAGTCAATCACAACGGCTGATACAACACCCATAGCCAATCACAGTGAAAAATGTTATTTACTGGAACATTTTATTTTACTGGAAAAGGTTATTTACTAGAAAAATGTTATTTTACTGGAAATGGTTATTTACTGGAAAATGTTATTTTACTGGAAAATGTTATTTTACTGGAACATTTTATTTTTCTGGAAAAGGTTATTTACTGGAAAATGTTATTTTACTAGAAAATTGTATTTTACTGGAAAAGGTTATTTCCTGGAAAATATTATTTTCTTGAAAATTGTATTTTACTGGAAAAGGTTATTTTCTTGAAAATGTTTTACTGAAAACGGTTATTTACTGGAAAAAGTTTTTTTACTGGAAAAAGTTATTTTTCTGAAAATTGTATTTACTGGAAAATTGTATTTTACTGGAAAAGGTTATTTACTGGAAAATGTGATTTTACTGGAAAATGTGATTTTTCTAAAGATTGTATTTACTGGAAAATTGTATTTTACTGAAAATTGTATTTACTGGAAAATTGTATTTTACTGGACAAGGTTATTTACTGGAAAATGTTACTTTCTTGAAAATTGTATTTTACTGGAAAAGGTTATTTACTGGAAAATATTATTTTCTTGAAAATGTTTTACTGAAAACGGTTATTTACTGGAAAAGGTTTTTTTACTGGAAAATGATACTTACTGGAAAATATTAATTATTGGGAAAAGTTATTTTACTGGAAAAGGTTATTTTTCTGAAAATTGTATTTACTGGAAAATTGTATTTTACTGGAAAAGGTTATTTACTGGAAAATGTGATTTTACTGGAAAATGTTATTTTTCTGAAAATTGTATTTTCTGGAAAATTATATTTTACTGGAAAAGGTTATTTACTGGAAAATGTGATTTTACTGGAAAATGTGATTTTTCTAAAAATTGTATTTACTGGAAAATTGTATTTTATTGGAAAAGGTTATTTACTGGAAAATGTGATTTTACTGGAAAATGTTGTTTACTGGAAAATGTTACTTTCTTGAAGATTTTATTTTACTGGAAAAGGTTATTTACTGGAAAATATTATTTTCTTGAAAATGTTTTACTGAAAACGGTTATTTACTGGAAAAGGTTTTTTTTACTGGAAAATGATACTTACTGGAAAATATTAATTATTGGGAAAAGTTATTTTACTGGAAAAGGTTATTTTTCTGAAAATTGTATTTACTGGAAAATGGGATTTTACTGGAAAAGGTTATTTACTGGAAAATGTGATTTTACTGGAAAATGTTATTTTTCTGAAAATTATATTTTCTGGAAAATTATATTTTCTGGAAAATTATATTTTACTGGAAAAGGTTATTTACTGGAAAATGTGATTTTACTGGAAAATGTGATTTTTCTAAAAATTGTATTTACTGGAAAATTGTATTTTATTGGAAAAGGTTATTTACTGGAAAATGTGATTTTACTGGAAAATGTTATTTACTGGAAAATGTTACTTTCTTGAAAATTGTATTTTACTGGAAAAGGTTATTTACTGGAAAATGTTATTTTTCTGAAAATTGTATTTACTGGAAAATTGTATTTTACTGGAAAAGGTTATTTACTGGAAAATGTGATTTTACTGGAAAATGTTATTTACTGGAAAATGTTACTGGAAAATGTTACTGGAAAAGGTTATTTTAATGGAAAATGTTACTTACTGGAAAAGGTTATTTATTGGAAAAGGATATTTTACTGGAAAATGTTACCTACTGGAAAAGGTTATTTATTGGAAAAGGTTATTTTACTTGAAAATGTTACCTACTGGAAAAGGTTAGTTGCCTGTTTGATGGTTCGTCGGAGGGCATAGAGGGATTTCTTATAAGCTTCCGGGTTAGTCCCACTCCTTAAAAGCTTCAGCTCTACCCTTTAGCTCAGTGCGGATGTTGCCTGTAATCCATGGCTTCTGGTTGGGGTATGTACGTATGGTCACTGTATGTATGTAGGGCCACCCATAGGTAAAATGGATGCATGAGGACTAACTCTCTTGGGATGATGAGGTCTGCTATATATTATTATGTTATAAAATGCAGAACTAGAAGTGTTAAGATAGTTGACATTTAAACATTTACGTGAAGATATTTGCCACACCATTCAAACACACTCTGTCTGCAAGTGGTGCTCTCTCAACCTTCCTGCAGCAGCAAAAAAGCCTCATCCAATCAACACCTGAGACAACACCCACAGTCAATCACAACGGCTGATACAACACCCATAGCCAATCACAGTGAAAAATGTTATTTACTGGAAAAGGTTATTTACTGAAACATTTTATTTTACTGGAAAAGGTTATTTACTTGAAAATGTGATTTTACTGGAAAATGTTATTTACTGTAAAATGTTATTTACTGTAAAATGTTACTTTCTTGATAATTGTATTTTACTGGAAAAGGTTATTTACTGGAAAATGTTATTTTCTTGAAAATGTTTTACTGAAAATGGTTATTTACTGGAAAAGGTTTTTTTTTACTGGAAAATCATACTTAATGGAAAATATTATTTATTGGGAAAAGTTATTTTACTGGAAAAGGTTATTTTTCTGAAAATTGTATTTACTGGAAAATTGTATTTTACTGGAAAAGGTTATTTACTGGAAAATGTGATTTTACTGGAAAAGGTTATTTACTGGAAAATGTGATTTTACTGGAAAATGTGATTTTACTGGAAAATGTTATTTACTGGAAAATGTGATTTTACTGGAAAATGTTATTTACTGGAAAATGTTACTGGAAAAGGTTATTTTACTGGAAAATGTTACTTACTGGAAAAGGTTATTTATTGGAAAAGGTTATTTATTGGAAAAGGTTATTTTACTGGAAAATGTTACCTACTGGAAAAGGTTAGTTGCCTTTTTGATGGTTCGTCGGAGGGCATAGAGGGATTTCTTATAAGCTTCCGGGTTAGAGTCCCACTCCTTAAAAGCTTCAGCTCTACCCTTTAGCTCAGTGCGGATGTTGCCTGTAATCCATGGCTTCTGGTTGGGGTATGTACGTATGGTCACTGTATGTATGTAGGGCCACCCATAGGTAAAATGGATGCATGAGGACTAACTCTCTTGGGATGATGAGGTCTGCTATATATTATTATGTTATAAAATGCAGAACTAGAAGTGTTAAGATAGTTGACATTTAAACATTTACGTGAAGATATTTGCCACACTATTCAAACACACTCTGTCTGCAAGTGGTGCTCTCTCAACCTTCCAGCAGCAGCAAAAAAGCCTCATCCAATCAACACCTGAGACAACACCCACAGTCAATCACAACGGCTGATACAACACCCATAGCCAATCACAGTGAAAAATGTTATTTTACTGGAAAAGGTTATTTTTCTGAAAATTGTATTTACTGGAAAATTGTATTTTACTGGAAAAGGTTATTTACTGGAAAATGTGATTTTACTGGAAAATGTTATTTTTCTGAAAATTGTATTTTCTGGAAAATTATATTTTACTGGAAAAGGTTATTTACTGGAAAATGTGATTTTACTGGAAAATGTGATTTTTCTAAAAATTGTATTTACTGGAAAATTGTATTTTATTGGAAAAGGTTATTTACTGGAAAATGTGATTTTACTGGAAAATGTTGTTTACTGGAAAATGTTACTTTCTTGAAGATTTTATTTTACTGGAAAAGGTTATTTACTGGAAAATATTATTTTCTTGAAAATGTTTTACTGAAAACGGTTATTTACTGGAAAAGGTTTTTTTTACTGGAAAATGATACTTACTGGAAAATATTAATTATTGGGAAAAGTTATTTTACTGGAAAAGGTTATTTTTCTGAAAATTGTATTTACTGGAAAATGGGATTTTACTGGAAAAGGTTATTTACTGGAAAATGTGATTTTACTGGAAAATGTTATTTTTCTGAAAATTATATTTTCTGGAAAATTATATTTTCTGGAAAATTATATTTTACTGGAAAAGGTTATTTACTGGAAAATGTGATTTTACTGGAAAATGTGATTTTTCTAAAAATTGTATTTACTGGAAAATTGTATTTTATTGGAAAAGGTTATTTACTGGAAAATGTGATTTTACTGGAAAATGTTATTTACTGGAAAATGTTACTTTCTTGAAAATTGTATTTTACTGGAAAAGGTTATTTACTGGAAAATGTTATTTTTCTGAAAATTGTATTTACTGGAAAATTGTATTTTACTGGAAAAGGTTATTTACTGGAAAATGTGATTTTACTGGAAAATGTTATTTACTGGAAAATGTTACTGGAAAATGTTACTGGAAAAGGTTATTTTAATGGAAAATGTTACTTACTGGAAAAGGTTATTTATTGGAAAAGGATATTTTACTGGAAAATGTTACCTACTGGAAAAGGTTATTTATTGGAAAAGGTTATTTTACTTGAAAATGTTACCTACTGGAAAAGGTTAGTTGCCTGTTTGATGGTTCGTCGGAGGGCATAGAGGGATTTCTTATAAGCTTCCGGGTTAGTCCCACTCCTTAAAAGCTTCAGCTCTACCCTTTAGCTCAGTGCGGATGTTGCCTGTAATCCATGGCTTCTGGTTGGGGTATGTACGTATGGTCACTGTATGTATGTAGGGCCACCCATAGGTAAAATGGATGCATGAGGACTAACTCTCTTGGGATGATGAGGTCTGCTATATATTATTATGTTATAAAATGCAGAACTAGAAGTGTTAAGATAGTTGACATTTAAACATTTACGTGAAGATATTTGCCACACCATTCAAACACACTCTGTCTGCAAGTGGTGCTCTCTCAACCTTCCTGCAGCAGCAAAAAAGCCTCATCCAATCAACACCTGAGACAACACCCACAGTCAATCACAACGGCTGATACAACACCCATAGCCAATCACAGTGAAAAATGTTATTTACTGGAAAAGGTTATTTACTGAAACATTTTATTTTACTGGAAAAGGTTATTTACTTGAAAATGTGATTTTACTGGAAAATGTTATTTACTGTAAAATGTTACTTTCTTGATAATTGTATTTTACTGGAAAAGGTTATTTACTGGAAAATGTTATTTTCTTGAAAATGTTTTACTGAAAATGGTTATTTACTGGAAAAGGTTTTTTTTTACTGGAAAATCATACTTAATGGAAAATATTATTTATTGGGAAAAGTTATTTTACTGGAAAAGGTTATTTTTCTGAAAATTGTATTTACTGGAAAATTGTATTTTACTGGAAAAGGTTATTTACTGGAAAATGTGATTTTACTGGAAAAGGTTATTTACTGGAAAATGTGATTTTACTGGAAAATGTGATTTTACTGGAAAATGTTATTTACTGGAAAATGTGATTTTACTGGAAAATGTTATTTACTGGAAAATGTTACTGGAAAAGGTTATTTTACTGGAAAATGTTACTTACTGGAAAAGGTTATTTATTGGAAAAGGTTATTTATTGGAAAAGGTTATTTTACTGGAAAATGTTACCTACTGGAAAAGGTTAGTTGCCTTTTTGATGGTTCGTCGGAGGGCATAGAGGGATTTCTTATAAGCTTCCGGGTTAGAGTCCCACTCCTTAAAAGCTTCAGCTCTACCCTTTAGCTCAGTGCGGATGTTGCCTGTAATCCATGGCTTCTGGTTGGGGTATGTACGTATGGTCACTGTATGTATGTAGGGCCACCCATAGGTAAAATGGATGCATGAGGACTAACTCTCTTGGGATGATGAGGTCTGCTATATATTATTATGTTATAAAATGCAGAACTAGAAGTGTTAAGATAGTTGACATTTAAACATTTACGTGAAGATATTTGCCACACTATTCAAACACACTCTGTCTGCAAGTGGTGCTCTCTCAACCTTCCAGCAGCAGCAAAAAAGCCTCATCCAATCAACACCTGAGACAACACCCACAGTCAATCACAACGGCTGATACAACACCCATAGCCAATCACAGTGAAAAATGTTATTTACTGGAAAAGGTTATTTACTGAAACATTTTATTTTACTGGAAAAGGTTATTTACTGGAAAATGTGATTTTACTGGAAAATGTTATTTACTGGAAAATGTTACTGTCTTGAAAATTGTATTTTACTGGAAAAGGTTATTTACTGGAAAATGTTATTTTCTTGAAAATGTTTTACTGAAAATGGTTATTTACTGGAAAATGTTTTTTTACTGGAAAATGTTATTTTACTGAAAAATATTATTTATTGGGAAAAGTTTTTTTACTGGAAAAGGTTATTTTTCTGAAAATTGTATTTTACTGGAAAAGGTTATTTACTGGAAAATGTGATTTTACTGGAAAATGTTATTTTTCTGAAAATTGTATTTCCTGGAAAATTGTATTTTACTGGAAAATTGTATTTTACTGGAAAAGGTTATTTACTGGAAAATGTGATTTTACTGGAAAATGTGATTTTACTGGAAAATGTGATTTTACTGGAAAATGTTATATTTCTGAAAATTGTATTTACTGGAAAATTGTATTTTATTGGAAAAGGTTATTTACTGGAAAATGTGATTTTACTGGAAAATGTTATTTACTGGAAAATATTATTTTCTTGAAAATGTTTTACTGAAAACGGTTATTTACTGGAAAAGGTTATTTACTTGAAAATGTTATTTTACTGGAAACGGTTATTTACTGAAAAATTTTATTTACTGGAAAATGTTATTTTACTAGAAAATTGTATTTTACTGGAAACGGTTATTTACTGAAAATGATACTTACTGGAAAATATTATTTATTGGGAAAAGTTATTTTACTGGAAAAGGTTTTTTTCTGAAAATTGTATTTACTGGAAAATTGTATTTTACTGGAAAAGGTTATTTACTGGAAAATGTGATTTTACTGGAAAATGTTATATTTCTGAAAATTGTATTTACTGGAAAATTGTATTTTACTGGAAAAGATTATTTACTGGAAAATGTGATTTTACTGGAAAATGTTATTTACTGGAAAATGTTACTGGAAAAGGTTATTTTACTGGAAAATGTTACTTACTGGAAAAGATTATTTATTGGAAAATGATATTTTACTGGAAAATGTTACCTACTGGGAAAGGTTATTTATTGGAAAAGGTTATTTTACTGGAAAATGTTACCTACTGGAAAAGGTTAGTTGCCTGTTTGATGGTTCGTCGGAGGGCATAGAGGGATTTCTTATAAGCTTCCGGGTTAGAGTCCCACTCCTTAAAAGCTTCAGCTCTACCCTTTAGCTCAGTGCGGATGTTGCCTGTAATCCATGGCTTCTGGTTGGGGTATGTACGTATGGTCACTGTATGTATGTAGGGCCACCCATAGGTAAAATGGATGCATGAGGACTAACTCTCTTGGGATGATGAGGTCTGCTATATATTATTATGTTATAAAATGCAGAACTAGAAGTGTTAAGATAGTTGACATTTAAACATTTACGTGAAGATATTTGCCACACCATTCAAACACACTCTGTCTGCAAGTGGTGCTCTCTCAACCTTCCTGCAGCAGCAAAAAAGCCTCATCCAATCAACACCTGAGACAACACCCACAGTCAATCACAACGGCTGATACAACACCCATAGCCAATCACAGTGAAAAATGTTATTTACTGGAAAAGGTTATTTACTGAAACATTTTATTTTACTGGAAAAGGTTATTTACTTGAAAATGTGATTTTACTGGAAAATGTTATTTACTGTAAAATGTTACTTTCTTGATAATTGTATTTTACTGGAAAAGGTTATTTACTGGAAAATGTTATTTTCTTGAAAATGTTTTACTGAAAATGGTTATTTACTGGAAAAGGTTTTTTTTTACTGGAAAATCATACTTAATGGAAAATATTATTTATTGGGAAAAGTTATTTTACTGGAAAAGGTTATTTTTCTGAAAATTGTATTTACTGGAAAATTGTATTTTACTGGAAAAGGTTATTTACTGGAAAATGTGATTTTACTGGAAAAGGTTATTTACTGGAAAATGTGATTTTACTGGAAAATGTGATTTTACTGGAAAATGTTATTTACTGGAAAATGTGATTTTACTGGAAAATGTTATTTACTGGAAAATGTTACTGGAAAAGGTTATTTTACTGGAAAATGTTACTTACTGGAAAAGGTTATTTATTGGAAAAGGTTATTTATTGGAAAAGGTTATTTTACTGGAAAATGTTACCTACTGGAAAAGGTTAGTTGCCTTTTTGATGGTTCGTCGGAGGGCATAGAGGGATTTCTTATAAGCTTCCGGGTTAGAGTCCCACTCCTTAAAAGCTTCAGCTCTACCCTTTAGCTCAGTGCGGATGTTGCCTGTAATCCATGGCTTCTGGTTGGGGTATGTACGTATGGTCACTGTATGTATGTAGGGCCACCCATAGGTAAAATGGATGCATGAGGACTAACTCTCTTGGGATGATGAGGTCTGCTATATATTATTATGTTATAAAATGCAGAACTAGAAGTGTTAAGATAGTTGACATTTAAACATTTACGTGAAGATATTTGCCACACTATTCAAACACACTCTGTCTGCAAGTGGTGCTCTCTCAACCTTCCAGCAGCAGCAAAAAAGCCTCATCCAATCAACACCTGAGACAACACCCACAGTCAATCACAACGGCTGATACAACACCCATAGCCAATCACAGTGAAAAATGTTATTTACTGGAAAAGGTTATTTACTGAAACATTTTATTTTACTGGAAAAGGTTATTTACTGGAAAATGTGATTTTACTGGAAAATGTTATTTACTGGAAAATGTTACTGTCTTGAAAATTGTATTTTACTGGAAAAGGTTATTTACTGGAAAATGTTATTTTCTTGAAAATGTTTTACTGAAAATGGTTATTTACTGGAAAATGTTTTTTTACTGGAAAATGTTATTTTACTGAAAAATATTATTTATTGGGAAAAGTTTTTTTACTGGAAAAGGTTATTTTTCTGAAAATTGTATTTTACTGGAAAAGGTTATTTACTGGAAAATGTGATTTTACTGGAAAATGTTATTTTTCTGAAAATTGTATTTCCTGGAAAATTGTATTTTACTGGAAAATTGTATTTTACTGGAAAAGGTTATTTACTGGAAAATGTGATTTTACTGGAAAATGTGATTTTACTGGAAAATGTGATTTTACTGGAAAATGTTATATTTCTGAAAATTGTATTTACTGGAAAATTGTATTTTATTGGAAAAGGTTATTTACTGGAAAATGTGATTTTACTGGAAAATGTTATTTACTGGAAAATATTATTTTCTTGAAAATGTTTTACTGAAAACGGTTATTTACTGGAAAAGGTTATTTACTTGAAAATGTTATTTTACTGGAAACGGTTATTTACTGAAAAATTTTATTTACTGGAAAATGTTATTTTACTAGAAAATTGTATTTTACTGGAAACGGTTATTTACTGAAAATGATACTTACTGGAAAATATTATTTATTGGGAAAAGTTATTTTACTGGAAAAGGTTTTTTTCTGAAAATTGTATTTACTGGAAAATTGTATTTTACTGGAAAAGGTTATTTACTGGAAAATGTGATTTTACTGGAAAATGTTATATTTCTGAAAATTGTATTTACTGGAAAATTGTATTTTACTGGAAAAGATTATTTACTGGAAAATGTGATTTTACTGGAAAATGTTATTTACTGGAAAATGTTACTGGAAAAGGTTATTTTACTGGAAAATGTTACTTACTGGAAAAGATTATTTATTGGAAAATGATATTTTACTGGAAAATGTTACCTACTGGAAAAGGTTATTTATTGGAAAAGGTTATTTTACTGGAAAATGTTACCTACTGGAAAAGGTTAGTTGCCTGTTTGATGGTTCGTCGGAGGGCATAGAGGGATTTCTTATAAGCTTCCGGGTTAGAGTCCCACTCCTTAAAAGCTTCAGCTCTACCCTTTAGCTCAGTGCGGATGTTGCCTGTAATCCATGGCTTCTGGTTGGGGTATGTACGTATGGTCACTGTATGTATGTAGGGCCACCCATAGGTAAAATGGATGCATGAGGACTAACTCTCTTGGGATGATGAGGTCTGCTATATATTATTATGTTATAAAATGCAGAACTAGAAGTGTTAAGAAAGTTGACATTTAAACATTTACGTGAAGATATTTGCCACACCATTCAAACACACTCTGTCTGCAAGTGGTGCTCTCTCAACCTTCCTGCAGCAGCAAAAAAGCCTCATCCAATCAACACCTGAGACAACACCCACAGTCAATCACAACGGCTGATACAACACCCATAGCCAATCACAGTGGCCATGAGAACACGCCGCCACCCCGAGGGGTAAGTCTCTGATGTCATAATGGTTTTCATCAGCGAATAAACAACTCCCGTTCTCTCTCAGAAATCCCCTTGAATGAGAAGTAGGTCAATTTAGAGATCCAACAGGCATGTCAATAACCCTACACACACACACACACCTTAAAGACCTGGCGAGAAGCAGCATCTCTTTCCTGTGATTGCGCACAGTCAGCATTAGTTCAAATTAACTACATGAACCCATCAAAGAGAAGTGTTGAGAACAGCTGTTTCAGTTAAAATGTTGTTTTAGTATCACGTTATTTACTGGAAAAATGTTATTTTACTGGAAAAGGTTATTTACTTGAAAAGGTTATTTACTGGAACATTTTATTTTACAGGAAAAGGTTATTTACTAGAAAAATGTTATTTTACTGGAAAAGGTTATTTACTAGAAAAGGTTATTTACTTGAAAATGTTATTTTACTGGAAAATGTTAATTTACTCGAAAAGGTTATTTACTGGAACATTTTATTTTACTGGAAAATGTTATTTTACTGGAAAATGTTATTTTACTGGAAAATGTTATTTTCTGAAAAATTTTATTTTCTGAAAAATGTTATTTTCTGAAAAATGTTATTTTACTGGAAAAGGTTATTTACTTGAAAATGTTATTTTTCTTGAAAATGTTACTTACTAGAAAAGGTTATTTACTGAAAAATGTTATTTTAATGGAAAAGGTTATTTACTGAAAAATGTTATTTTACTGGAAAAGGTTATTTACTGGAAAAGGTTATTTACTGTAAAAGGTTATTTACTTGAAAATGTTATTTTACTGGAAACGGTTATTTACTGGAAAATTGTATTTTACTAGAAAATTTTATTTTTCTGGAAAAGGTTATTTACTGGAAAATGTTATTTACTGGAAAATGTTATTTTACTAGAAAATTGTATTTTACTGGAAAAGGTTATTTACTGGAAAATGTTATTTTCTTGAAAATTGTATTTTACTGGAAAAGGTTATTTACTGGAAAATGTTATTTACATTAATAACATTACTGGAAAATGTTATTTTCTTGAAAATGTTTTACTGAAAACGTTTTTTTACTGGAAAAGGTTTTTTTACTGGAAAATGATACTTACTGGAAAATATTATTTATTGGGAAAAGTTATTTTACTGGAAAAGGTTATTTTTCTGAAAATTGTATTTACTGGAAAATTGTATTTTACTGGAAAAGGTTATTTACTGGAAAATGTGATTTTACTGGAAAATGTTATATTTCTGAAAATTGTATTTACTGGAAAATTGTATTTTACTGGAAAAGATTATTTACTGGAAAATGTGATTTTACTGGAAAATGTTATATTTCTGAAAATTGTATTTACTGGAAAATTGTATTTTACTGGAAAATGTTATATTTCTGAAAATTGTATTTACTGGAAAATTGTATTTTACTGGAAAAGATTATTTACTGGAAAATGTGATTTTACTGGAAAATGTTATTTACTGGAAAATGTTACTGGAAAAGGTTATTTTACTGGAAAATGTTACTTACTGGAAAAGGTTATTTATTGGAAAATGATATTTTACTGGAAAATGTTACCTACTGGAAAAGGTTATTTATTGGAAAAGGTTATTTTACTGGAAAATGTTACCTACTGGAAAAGGTTAGTTGCCTGTTTGATGGTTCGTCGGAGGGCATAGAGGGATTTCTGATAAGCTTCCGGGTTAGAGTCCCACTCCTTAAAAGCTTCAGCTCTACCCTTTAGCTCAGTGCGGATGTTGCCTGTAATCCATGGCTTCTGGTTGGGGTATGTACGTATGGTCACTGTATGTATGTAGGGCCACCCATAGGTAAAATGGATGCATGAGGACTAACTCTCTTGGGATGATGAGGTCTGCTATATATTATTATGTTATGAAATGCAGAACTAGAAGTGTTAAGAAAGTTGACATTTAAACATTTACGTGAAGATATTTGCCACACCATTCAAACACACTGCAAGTGGTGCTCTCTCAACCTTCCTGCAGCAGCAAAAAAGCCTCATCCAATCAACACCTGAGACAACACCCACAGTCAATCACAACGGCTGATACAACACCCATAGCCAATCACAGTGGCCATGAGAACACGCGCCACCACGAGGGGTAAGTCTCTGATGTCATAATGGTTTTCATCAGCGAATAAACAACTCCCGTTCTCTCTCAGAAATCCCCTTGAATGAGAAGTAGGTCAATTTAGAGATCCAACAGGCATGTCAATAACCCTACACACACACACACACCTTAAAGACCTGGCGAGAAGCAGCATCTCTTTCCTGTGATTGCTCACAGTCAGCATTAGTTCAAATTAACTACATGAACCCATCAAAGAGAAGTGTTGAGAACAGCTGTTTCAGTTAAAATGTTGTTTTAGCATCACGTTATTTACTAGAAAAAAGTTATTTTACTGGAAAAAGTTATTTACTGGAAAAGGTTATTTACTGGAACATTTTATTTTACTGGAAAAGGTTATTTACTAGAAAAATGTTATTTTACTGGAAAAGGTTATTTACTAGAAAAGGTTATTTACTGAAAAATGTTATTTTACTGGAAAAGGTTATTTACTGGAAAAGGTTATTTACTCGAAAAGGTTATTTACTTGAAAATGTTATTTTACTGGAAAATGTTAATTTACTCGAAAAGGTTATTTACTGGAACATTTTATTTTACTGGAAAATGTTATTTTACTAGAAAATTGTATTTTACTGGAAAAGGTTATTAACTGGAAAATGTTATTTTCTTGAATATTGTATTTTACTGGAAAAGGTTATTTACTGGAAAATATTATTTTCTTGAAAATGTTTTACTGAAAACGTTTATTTACTGGAAAAGTTTTTTTTACTGGAGAATGTTACTTACTGGAAAATATTATTTATTGGGAAAAGTTATTTTACTGGTAAAGGTTATTTTTCTGAAAATTGTATTTACTGGAAAATTGTATTTTACTGGAAAATGTTATTTTACTAGAAAATTGTATTTTACTGGAAAAGGTTATTTACTAGAAAATGTTATTTTCTTGAAAATTGTATTTTACTGGAATAGGTTATTTTGCTGGAAAATGTTATTTTCTTGAAAATGTTTTACTGAAAACGGTTATTTACCGGAAAAGGTTTTTTTTACTATAAAATGATACTTACTGGAAAATATTATTTATTGGGAAAAGTTATTTTACTGGAAAAGGTTATTTTACTGAAAATTGTATTTACTGGAAAATTGTATTTTACTGGAAAAGGTTATTTACTGGAAAATGTTATATTTCTGAAAATTGTATTTACTGGAAAATTGTATTTTACTGGAAAAGGTTATTTACTGGAAAATGTGATTTTACTGGAAAATGTTATTTACTGGAAAATGTTACTAGAAAAGGTTATTTTACTGGAAAATGTTACTTACTGGAAAAGGTTATTTATTGGAAAAGGATATTTTACTGGAAAATGTTACCTACTGGAAAAGGTTATTTATTGGAAAAGGTTATTTTACTGGAAAATGTTACCTACTGGAAAAGGTTAGTTGCCTGTTTGATGGTTCGTCGGAGGGCATAGAGGGATTTCTTATAAGCTTCCGGGTTAGAGTCCCACTCCTTAAAAGCTTCAGCTCTACCCTTTAGCTCAGTGCGGATGTTGCCTGTAATCCATGGCTTCTGGTTGGGGTATGTACGTATGGTCACTGTATGTATGTAGGGCCACCCATAGGTAAAATGGATGCATGAGAACTAACTCTCTTGGGATGATGAGGTCTGCTATATATTATTATGTTATAAAATGCAGAACTAGAAGTGTTAAGAAAGTTGACATTTAAACATTTACGTGAAGATATTTGCCACACCATTCAAACACACTCTGTCTGCAAGTGGTGCTCTCTCAACCTTCCTGCAGCAGCAAAAAAGCCTCATCCAATCAACACCTGAGACAACACCCACAGTCAATCACAACGGCTGATACAACACCCATAGCCAATCACAGTGAAAAATGTTATTTACTGGAAAAGGTTATTTACTGGAACATTTTATTTTACTGGAAAAGGTTATTTACTGGAAAATGTTATTTTACTGGAAAAGGTTATTTACTAGGAAAGGTTATTTTACTTGAAAATGTTACTTACTAGAAAAGGTTATTTACTGAAAAATGTTATTTTACTGGAAAAGGTTATTTACTGGAAAAGGTTATTTACTGAAAAATGTTATTTTACTGGAAAAGGTTATTTACTGGAAAAGGTTATTTACTGGAACATTTTATTTTACTGGAAAAGGTTATTTACTAGAAAAATGTTATTTTACTGGAAACGGTTATTTACTGGAAAATGTTATTTTACTGGAACATTTTATTTTTCTGGAAAAGGTTATTTACTGGAAAATGTTATTTTACTAGAAAATTGTATTTTACTGGAAAAGGTTATTTACTGGAAAATATTATTTTCTTGAAAATTGTATTTTACTGGAAAATGTTATTTTCTTGAAAATGTTTTACTGAAAACGGTTATTTACTGGAAAAAGTTTATTTACTGGAAAAAGTTACTTACTGGAAAATATTATTTATTGGGAAAAGTTATTTTACTGGAAAAGGTTATTTTTCTGAAAATTGTATTTACTGGAAAATTGTATTTTACTGGAAAAGGTTATTTACTGGAAAATGTGATTTTACTGGAAAAATGTTATTTTTCTGAAAATTGTATTTACTGGAAAATTGTATTTTACTGGAAAAGGTTATTTTACTTGAAAATGTTACCTACTGGAAAAGGTTAGTTGCCTGTTTGATGGTTCGTCGGAGGGCATAGAGGGATTTCTTATAAGCTTCCGGGTTAGTCCCACTCCTTAAAAGCTTCAGCTCTACCCTTTAGCTCAGTGCGGATGTTGCCTGTAATCCATGGCTTCTGGTTGGGGTATGTACGTATGGTCACTGTATGTATGTAGGGCCACCCATAGGTAAAATGGATGCATGAGGACTAACTCTCTTGGGATGATGAGGTCTGCTATATATTATTATGTTATAAAATGCAGAACTAGAAGTGTTAAGAAAGTTGACATTTAAACATTTACGTGAAGATATTTGCCACACCATTCAAACACACTGCAAGTGGTGCTCTCTCAACCTTCCTGCAGCAGCAAAAAAGCCTCATCCAATCAACACCTGAGACAACACCCACAGTCAATCACAACGGCTGATACAACACCCATAGCCAATCACAGTGGCCATGAGAACACGCGCCACCACGAGGGGTAAGTCTCTGATGTCATAATGGTTTTCATCAGCGAATAAACAACTCCCGTTCTCTCTCAGAAATCCCCTTGAATGAGAAGTAGGTCAATTTAGAGATCCAACAGGCATGTCAATAACCCTACACACACACACACACCTTAAAGACCTGGCGAGAAGCAGCATCTCTTTCCTGTGATTGCTCACAGTCAGCATTAGTTCAAATTAACTACATGAACCCATCAAAGAGAAGTGTTGAGAACAGCTGTTTCAGTTAAAATGTTGTTTTAGCATCACGTTATTTACTAGAAAAAAGTTATTTTACTGGAAAAAGTTATTTACTGGAAAAGGTTATTTACTGGAACATTTTATTTTACTGGAAAAGGTTATTTACTAGAAAAATGTTATTTTACTGGAAAAGGTTATTTACTAGAAAAGGTTATTTACTGAAAAATGTTATTTTACTGGAAAAGGTTATTTACTGGAAAAGGTTATTTACTCGAAAAGGTTATTTACTTGAAAATGTTATTTTACTGGAAAATGTTAATTTACTCGAAAAGGTTATTTACTGGAACATTTTATTTTACTGGAAAATGTTATTTTACTAGAAAATTGTATTTTACTGGAAAAGGTTATTAACTGGAAAATGTTATTTTCTTGAATATTGTATTTTACTGGAAAAGGTTATTTACTGGAAAATATTATTTTCTTGAAAATGTTTTACTGAAAACGTTTATTTACTGGAAAAGTTTTTTTTACTGGAGAATGTTACTTACTGGAAAATATTATTTATTGGGAAAAGTTATTTTACTGGTAAAGGTTATTTTTCTGAAAATTGTATTTACTGGAAAATTGTATTTTACTGGAAAATGTTATTTTACTAGAAAATTGTATTTTACTGGAAAAGGTTATTTACTAGAAAATGTTATTTTCTTGAAAATTGTATTTTACTGGAATAGGTTATTTTGCTGGAAAATGTTATTTTCTTGAAAATGTTTTACTGAAAACGGTTATTTACCGGAAAAGGTTTTTTTTTACTATAAAATGATACTTACTGGAAAATATTATTTATTGGGAAAAGTTATTTTACTGGAAAAGGTTATTTTACTGAAAATTGTATTTACTGGAAAATTGTATTTTACTGGAAAAGGTTATTTACTGGAAAATGTTATATTTCTGAAAATTGTATTTACTGGAAAATTGTATTTTACTGGAAAAGGTTATTTACTGGAAAATGTGATTTTACTGGAAAATGTTATTTACTGGAAAATGTTACTAGAAAAGGTTATTTTACTGGAAAATGTTACTTACTGGAAAAGGTTATTTATTGGAAAAGGATATTTTACTGGAAAATGTTACCTACTGGAAAAGGTTATTTATTGGAAAAGGTTATTTTACTGGAAAATGTTACCTACTGGAAAAGGTTAGTTGCCTGTTTGATGGTTCGTCGGAGGGCATAGAGGGATTTCTTATAAGCTTCCGGGTTAGAGTCCCACTCCTTAAAAGCTTCAGCTCTACCCTTTAGCTCAGTGCGGATGTTGCCTGTAATCCATGGCTTCTGGTTGGGGTATGTACGTATGGTCACTGTATGTATGTAGGGCCACCCATAGGTAAAATGGATGCATGAGAACTAACTCTCTTGGGATGATGAGGTCTGCTATATATTATTATGTTATAAAATGCAGAACTAGAAGTGTTAAGAAAGTTGACATTTAAACATTTACGTGAAGATATTTGCCACACCATTCAAACACACTCTGTCTGCAAGTGGTGCTCTCTCAACCTTCCTGCAGCAGCAAAAAAGCCTCATCCAATCAACACCTGAGACAACACCCACAGTCAATCACAACGGCTGATACAAAACCCATAGCCAATCACAGTGAAAAATGTTATTTACTGGAAAAGGTTATTTACTGGAACATTTTATTTTACTGGAAAAGGTTATTTACTGGAAAATGTTATTTTACTGGAAAAGGTTATTTACTAGGAAAGGTTATTTTACTTGAAAATGTTACTTACTAGAAAAGGTTATTTACTGAAAAATGTTATTTTACTGGAAAAGGTTATTTACTGGAAAAGGTTATTTACTGAAAAATGTTATTTTACTGGAAAAGGTTATTTACTGGAAAAGGTTATTTACTGGAACATTTTATTTTACTGGAAAAGGTTATTTACTAGAAAAATGTTATTTTACTGGAAACGGTTATTTACTGGAAAATGTTATTTTACTGGAACATTTTATTTTTCTGGAAAAGGTTATTTACTGGAAAATGTTATTTTACTAGAAAATTGTATTTTTCTGGAAAAGGTTATTTACTGGAAAATATTATTTTCTTGAAAATTGTATTTTACTGGAAAAGGTTATTTTCTTGAAAATGTTTTACTGAAAACGGTTATTTACTGGAAAAAGTTTATTTACTGGAAAAAGTTACTTACTGGAAAATATTATTTATTGGGAAAAGTTATTTTACTGGAAAAGGTTATTTTTCTGAAAATTGTATTTACTGGAAAATTGTATTTTACTGGAAAAGGTTATTTACTGGAAAATGTGATTTTACTGGAAAAATGTTATTTTTCTGAAAATTGTATTTACTGGAAAATTGTATTTTACTGGAAAAGGTTATTTACTGGAAAATGTGATTTTACTGGAAAATGTGATTTTACTGGAAAATGTTATTTACTGGAAAATGTGACTGGAAAAGGTTATTTTACTGGAAATTGTTACTTACTGGAAAAGGTTATTTATTGGAAAAGAATATTTTACTGGAAAATGTTACCTACTGGAAAAGGTTATTTATTGGAAAAGGTTATTTTACTGGAAAATGTTACCTACTGGAAAAGGTTAGTTGCCTGTTTGATGGTTCGTCGGACGGCATAGAGGGATTTCTTATAAGCTTCCGGGTTAGAGTCCCACTCCTTAAAAGCTTCAGCTCTACCCTTTAGCTCAGTGCGGATGTTGCCTGTAATCCATGGCTTCTGGTTGGGGTATGTACGTATGGTCACTGTATGTATGTAGGGCCACCCATAGGTAAAATGGATGCATGAGGACTAACTCTCTTGGGATGATGAGGTCTGCTATATATTATTATGTTATAAAATGCAGAACTAGAAGTGTTAAGAAAGTTGACATTTAAACATTTACGTGAAGATATTTGCCACACCATTCAAACACACTGCAAGTGGTGCTCTCTCAACCTTCCTGCAGCAGCAAAAAAGCCTCATCCAATCAACACCTGAGACAACACCCACAGTCAATCACAACGGCTGATACAACACCCATAGCCAATCACAGTGGCCATGAGAACACGCGCCACCACGAGGGGTAAGTCTCTGATGTCATAATGGTTTTCATCAGCGAATAAACAACTCCCGTTCTCTCTCAGAAATCCCCTTGAATGAGAAGTAGGTCAATTTAGAGATCCAACAGGCATGTCAATAACCCTACACACACACACACACCTTAAAGACCTGGCGAGAAGCAGCATCTCTTTCCTGTGATTGCTCACAGTCAGCATTAGTTCAAATTAACTACATGAACCCATCAAAGAGAAGTGTTGAGAACAGCTGTTTCAGTTAAAATGTTGTTTTAGCATCACGTTATTTACTAGAAAAAAGTTATTTTACTGGAAAAAGTTATTTACTGGAAAAGGTTATTTACTGGAACATTTTATTTTACTGGAAAAGGTTATTTACTAGAAAAATGTTATTTTACTGGAAAAGGTTATTTACTAGAAAAGGTTATTTACTGAAAAATGTTATTTTACTGGAAAAGGTTATTTACTGGAAAAGGTTATTTACTCGAAAAGGTTATTTACTTGAAAATGTTATTTTACTGGAAAATGTTAATTTACTCGAAAAGGTTATTTACTGGAACATTTTATTTTACTGGAAAATGTTATTTTACTAGAAAATTGTATTTTACTGGAAAAGGTTATTAACTGGAAAATGTTATTTTCTTGAATATTGTATTTTACTGGAAAAGGTTATTTACTGGAAAATGTTATTTTCTTGAAAATGTTTTACTGAAAACGTTTATTTACTGGAAAAGTTTTTTTTACTGGAGAATGTTACTTACTGGAAAATATTATTTATTGGGAAAAGTTATTTTACTGGTAAAGGTTATTTTTCTGAAAATTGTATTTACTGGAAAATTGTATTTTACTGGAAAATGTTATTTTACTAGAAAATTGTATTTTACTGGAAAAGGTTATTTACTAGAAAATGTTATTTTCTTGAAAATTGTATTTTACTGGAAAAGGTTATTTTGCTGGAAAATGTTATTTTCTTGAAAATGTTTTACTGAAAACGGTTATTTACCGGAAAAGGTTTTTTTTACTATAAAATGATACTTACTGGAAAATATTATTTATTGGGAAAAGTTATTTTACTGGAAAAGGTTATTTTACTGAAAATTGTATTTACTGGAAAATTGTATTTTACTGGAAAAGGTTATTTACTGGAAAATGTTATATTTCTGAAAATTGTATTTACTGGAAAATTGTATTTTACTGGAAAAGGTTATTTACTGGAAAATGTGATTTTACTGGAAAATGTTATTTACTGGAAAATGTTACTAGAAAAGGTTATTTTACTGGAAAATGTTACTTACTGGAAAAGGTTATTTATTGGAAAAGGATATTTTACTGGAAAATGTTACCTACTGGAAAAGGTTATTTATTGGAAAAGGTTATTTTACTGGAAAATGTTACCTACTGGAAAAGGTTAGTTGCCTGTTTGATGGTTCGTCGGAGGGCATAGAGGGATTTCTTATAAGCTTCCGGGTTAGAGTCCCACTCCTTAAAAGCTTCAGCTCTACCCTTTAGCTCAGTGCGGATGTTGCCTGTAATCCATGGCTTCTGGTTGGGGTATGTACGTATGGTCACTGTATGTATGTAGGGCCACCCATAGGTAAAATGGATGCATGAGAACTAACTCTCTTGGGATGATGAGGTCTGCTATATATTATTATGTTATAAAATGCAGAACTAGAAGTGTTAAGAAAGTTGACATTTAAACATTTACGTGAAGATATTTGCCACACCATTCAAACACACTCTGTCTGCAAGTGGTGCTCTCTCAACCTTCCTGCAGCAGCAAAAAAGCCTCATCCAATCAACACCTGAGACAACACCCACAGTCAATCACAACGGCTGATACAACACCCATAGCCAATCACAGTGAAAAATGTTATTTACTGGAAAAGGTTATTTACTGGAACATTTTATTTTACTGGAAAAGGTTATTTACTGGAAAATGTTATTTTACTGGAAAAGGTTATTTACTAGGAAAGGTTATTTTACTTGAAAATGTTACTTACTAGAAAAGGTTATTTACTGAAAAATGTTATTTTACTGGAAAAGGTTATTTACTGGAAAAGGTTATTTACTGAAAAATGTTATTTTACTGGAAAAGGTTATTTACTGGAAAAGGTTATTTACTGGAACATTTTATTTTACTGGAAAAGGTTATTTACTAGAAAAATGTTATTTTACTGGAAACGGTTATTTACTGGAAAATGTTATTTTACTGGAACATTTTATTTTTCTGGAAAGGTTATTTACTGGAAAATGTTATTTTACTAGAAAATTGTATTTTACTGGAAAAGGTTATTTACTGGAAAATATTATTTTCTTGAAAATTGTATTTTATTGGAAAATGTTATTTTCTTGAAAATGTTTTACTGAAAACGGTTATTTACTGGAAAAAGTTTATTTACTGGAAAAAGTTACTTACTGGAAAATATTATTTATTGGGAAAAGTTATTTTACTGGAAAAGGTTATTTTTCTGAAAATTGTATTTACTGGAAAATTGTATTTTACTGGAAAAGGTTATTTACTGGAAAATGTGATTTTACTGGAAAAATGTTATTTTTCTGAAAATTGTATTTACTGGAAAATTGTATTTTACTGGAAAAGGTTATTTACTGGAAAATGTGATTTTACTGGAAAATGTGATTTTACTGGAAAATGTTATTTACTGGAAAATGTGACTGGAAAAGGTTATTTTACTGGAAATTGTTACTTACTGGAAAAGGTTATTTATTGGAAAAGAATATTTTACTGGAAAATGTTACCTACTGGAAAAGGTTATTTATTGGAAAAGGTTATTTTACTGGAAAATGTTACCTACTGGAAAAGGTTAGTTGCCTGTTTGATGGTTCGTCGGACGGCATAGAGGGATTTCTTATAAGCTTCCGGGTTAGAGTCCCACTCCTTAAAAGCTTCAGCTCTACCCTTTAGCTCAGTGCGGATGTTGCCTGTAATCCATGGCTTCTGGTTGGGGTATGTACGCATGGTCACTGTATGTATGTAGGGCCACCCATAGGTAAAATGGATGCATGAGGACTAACTCTCTTGGGATGATGAGGTCTGCTATATATTATTATGTTATAAAATGCAGAACTAGAAGTGTTAAGAAAGTTGACATTTAAACATTTACGTGAAGATATTTGCCACACCATTCAAACACACTGCAAGTGGTGCTATCTCAACCTTCCTGCAGCAGCAGAAAAGCCTCATCCAATCAACACCTGAGACAACACCCACAGTCAATCACAACGGCTGATACAACACCCATAGCCAATCACAGTGGCCATGAGAACACGCCGCCACCCCGAGGGGTAAGTCTCTGATGTCATAATGGTTTTCATCAGCGAATAAACAACTCCCGTTCTCTCTCAGAAATCCCCTTGAATGAGAAGTAGGTCAATTTAGAGATCCAACAGGCATGTCAATAACCCTACACACACACACACCTTAAAGACCTGGCGAGAAGCAACATCTCTTTCCTGTGATTGCGCACAGTCAGCATTAGTTCAAATTAACTACATGAACCCATCAAAGAGAAGTGTTGAGAACAGCTGTTTCACTTAAAATGTTGTTTTAGTATCACGTTATTTACTGGAAAAATGTTATTTTACTGGAAAAGGTTATTTACTGGAAAAGGTTATTTACTGGAACATTTTATTTTACTGGAAAATTTTATTTTACTGGAAAATTTAATTTTCTGAAAAATTTTATTTTCTGAAAAATTTTATTTTCTGAAAAATTTTATTTTACTGGAAAAGGTTATTTACTTGAAAATGTTATTTACTTGAAAATGTTACTTACTAGAAAAGGTTATTTACTGAAAAATGTTATTTTAATGGAAAAGGTTATTTACTGAAAAATGTTATTTTACTGGAAAAGGTTATTTACTGGAAAAGGTTATTTACTGGAAAAGGTTATTTACTTGAAAATGTTATTTTACTGGAAACGGTTATTTACTGGAAAATTTTATTTTACTAGAAAATTTTATTTTTCTGGAAAAGGTTATTTACTGGAAAATGTTATTTTACTAGAAAATTGTATTTTACTGGAAAAGGTTATTTACTGGAAAATGTTATTTTCTTGAAAATTGTATTTTACTGGAAAAGGTTATTTACTGGAAAATGTTATTTACTGGAAAATGTTATTTTCTTGAAAATGTTTTACTGAAAACGGTTATTTACTGGAAAAGGTTTTTTTACTGGAAAATGATACTTACTGGAAAATATTATTTATTGGGAAAAGTTATTTTACTGGAAAAGGTTATTTTTCTGAAAATTGTATTTACTGGAAAATTGTATTTTACTGGAAAAGGTTATTTACTGGAAAATGTGATTTTACTGGAAAATGTTATATTTCTGAAAATTGTATTTACTGGAAAATTGTATTTTACTGGAAAAGATTATTTACTGGAAAATGTGATTTTACTGGAAAATGTTATTTACTGGAAAATGTTACTGGAAAAGGTTATTTTACAGGAAAATGTTACTGGAAAAGGTTATTTTACAGGAAAATGTTACTTACTGGAAAAGGTTATTTATTGGAAAAGGATATTTTACTGGAAAATGTTACCTACTGGAAAAGGTTATTTACTGGAAAATGTGATTTTACTGGAAAAGGTGATTTTTCTAAAAATTGTATTTACTGGAAAATTGTATTTTACTAAAAATTGTATTTACTGGAAAATTGTATTTTACTGGAAAAGGTTATTTACTGGAAAATGTGATTTTACTGGAAAATGTGATTTTACTGGAAAATGTTATTTTTCTGAAAATTGTATTTACTGGAAAATTGTATTTTACTGGAAAAGGTTATTTACTGGAAAATGTGATTTTACTGGAAAATGTGATTTTACTGGAAAATGTTATTTACTGGAAAATGTGACTGGAAAAGGTTATTTTACTGGAAATTGTTACTTACTGGAAAAGGTTATTTATTGGAAAAGGATATTTTACTGGAAAATGTTACCTACTGGAAAAGGTTATTTATTGGAAAAGGTTATTTTACTGGAAAATGTTACCTACTGGAAAAGGTTAGTTGTCTGTTTGATGGTTCGTCTGAGGGCATAGAGGGATTTCTTATAAGCTTCCGGGTTAGAGTCCCACTCCTTAAAAGCTTCAGCTCTACCCTTTAGCTCAGTGCGGATGTTGCCTGTAATCCATGGCTTCTGGTTGGGGTATGTACGTATGGTCACTGTATGTATGTAGGGCCACCCATAGGTAAAATGGATGCATGAGAACTAACTCTCTTGGGATGATGAGGTCTGCTATATATTATTATGTTATAAAATGCAGAACTAGAAGTGTTAAGAAAGTTGACATTTAAACATTTACGTGAAGATATTTGCCACTCCATTCAAACACACTCTGTCTGCAAGTGGTGCTCTCTCAACCTTCCTGCAGCAGCAAAAAAGCCTCATCCAATCAACACCTGAGACAACACCCACAGCCAATCACAACGGCTGATACAACACCCATAGCCAATCACAGTGAAAAATGTTATTTACTGGAAAAGGTTATTTACTGGAACATTTTATTTTACTGGAAAAGGTTATTTACTGAAAAATGTTATTTTACTGGAAAAGGTTATTTACTAGGAAAGGTTATTTTACTTGAAAATGTTACTTACTAGAAAAGGTTATTTACTGAAAATGTTATTTTACTGGAAAAGGTTATTTACTGGAAAAGGTTATTTACTGAAAAATGTTATTTTACTGGAAAAGGTTATTTACTGGAAAAGGTTATTTACTGGAACATTTTATTTTACTGGAAAAGGTTATTTACTAGAAAAATGTTATTTTACTGGAAACGGTTATTTACTGGAAAATGTTATTTTACTGGAACATTTTATTTTTCTGGAAAAGGTTATTTACTGGAAAATGTTATTTTACTAGAAAATTGTATTTTACTGGAAAAGGTTATTTACTGGAAAATTGTATTTTACTGGAAAAGGTTATTTACTGGAAAATGTGATTTTACTGGAAAATGTGATTTTACTGGAAAATGTTATTTTTCTGAAAATTGTATTTACTGGAAAATTGTATTTTACTGGAAAAGGTTATTTACTGGAAAATGTGATTTTACTGGAAAATGTTATTTACTGGAAAATGTGACTGGAAAAGGTTATTTTACTGGAAATTGTTACTTACTGGAAAAGGTTATTTATTGGAAAAGGATATTTTACTGGAAAATGTTACCTACTGGAAAAGGTTATTTATTGGAAAAGGTTATTTTACTGGAAAATGTTACCTACTGGAAAAGGTTAGTTGCCTGTTTGATGGTTCGTCGGAGGGCATAGAGGGATTTCTTATAAGCTTCCGGGTTAGAGTCCCACTCCTTAAAAGCTTCAGCTCTACCCTTTAGCTCAGTTCGGATGTTGCCTGTAATCCATGGCTTCTGGTTGGGGTATGTACGTATGGTCACTGTATGTATGTAGGGCCACCCATAGGTAAAATGGATGCATGAGAACTAACTCTCTTGGGATGATGAGGTCTGCTATATATTATTATGTTATAAAATGCAGAACTAGAAGTGTTAAGAAAGTTGACATTTAAACATTTACGTGAAGATATTTGCCACACCATTCAAACACACTCTGTCTGCAAGTGGTGCTCTCTCAACCTTCCTGCAGCAGCAAAAAAGCCTAATCCAATCAACACCTGAGACAACACCCACAGCCAATCACAACGGCTGATACAACACCTATAGCCAATCACAGTGAAAAATGTTATTTTACTGGAAAAGGTTATTTACTGGAAAAGGTTATTTACTGGAACATTTTATTTTACTGGAAAAGGTTATTTACTAGAAAAATGTTATTTTACTGGAAAAGGTTATTTACTGGAAAAGGTTATTTACTGGAACATTTTATTTTACTGGAAAATGTTATTTTACTGGAAAATGTTATTTTACTGGAAAATGTTATTTTCTGAAAAATTTTATTTTCTGAAAAATGTTATTTTACTGGAAAAGGTTATTTACTTGAAAATGTTATTTACTTGAAAATGTTACTTACTAGAAAAGGTTATTTACTGAAAAATGTTATTTTAATGGAAAAGGTTATTTACTGAAAAATGTTATTTTACTGGAAAAGGTTATTTACTGGAAAAGGTTATTTACTGGAAAAGGTTATTTACTTGAAAATGTTATTTTACTGGAAACGGTTATTTACTGGAAAATTTTATTTTACTAGAAAATTTTATTTTTCTGGAAAAGGTTATTTACTGGAAAATGTTATTTTACTAGAAAATTGTATTTTACTGGAAAAGGTTATTTACTGGAAAATGTTATTTTCTTGAAAATTGTATTTTACTGGAAAAGGTTATTTACTGGAAAATGTTATTTACTGGAAAATGTTATTTTCTTGAAAATGTTTTACTGAAAACGGTTATTTACTGGAAAAGGTTTTTTTACTGGAAAATGATACTTACTGGAAAATATTATTTATTGGGAAAAGTTATTTTACTGGAAAAGGTTATTTTTCTGAAAATTGTATTTACTGGAAAATTGTATTTTACTGGAAAAGGTTATTTACTGGAAAATGTGATTTTACTGGAAAATGTTATATTTCTGAAAATTGTATTTACTGGAAAATTGTATTTTACTGGAAAAGATTATTTACTGGAAAATGTGATTTTACTGGAAAATGTTATTTACTGGAAAATGTTACTGGAAAAGGTTATTTTACAGGAAAATGTTACTGGAAAAGGTTATTTTACAGGAAAATGTTACTTACTGGAAAAGGTTATTTATTGGAAAAGGATATTTTACTGGAAAATGTTACCTACTGGAAAAGGTTATTTACTGGAAAATGTGATTTTACTGGAAAAGGTGATTTTTCTAAAAATTGTATTTACTGGAAAATTGTATTTTACTAAAAATTGTATTTACTGGAAAATTGTATTTTACTGGAAAAGGTTATTTACTGGAAAATGTGATTTTACTGGAAAATGTGATTTTACTGGAAAATGTGATTTTACTGGAAAATGTTATTTTTCTGAAAATTGTATTTACTGGAAAATTGTATTTTACTGGAAAAGGTTATTTACTGGAAAATGTGATTTTACTGGAAAATGTGATTTTACTGGAAAATGTTATTTACTGGAAAATGTGACTGGAAAAGGTTATTTTACTGGAAATTGTTACTTACTGGAAAAGGTTATTTATTGGAAAAGGATATTTTACTGGAAAATGTTACCTACTGGAAAAGGTTATTTATTGGAAAAGGTTATTTTACTGGAAAATGTTACCTACTGGAAAAGGTTAGTTGTCTGTTTGATGGTTCGTCTGAGGGCATAGAGGGATTTCTTATAAGCTTCCGGGTTAGAGTCCCACTCCTTAAAAGCTTCAGCTCTACCCTTTAGCTCAGTGCGGATGTTGCCTGTAATCCATGGCTTCTGGTTGGGGTATGTACGTATGGTCACTGTATGTATGTAGGGCCACCCATAGGTAAAATGGATGCATGAGAACTAACTCTCTTGGGATGATGAGGTCTGCTATATATTATTATGTTATAAAATGCAGAACTAGAAGTGTTAAGAAAGTTGACATTTAAACATTTACGTGAAGATATTTGCCACACCATTCAAACACACTGTCTGCAAGTGGTGCTCTCTCAACCTTCCTGCAGCAGCAAAAAAGCCTCATCCAATCAACACCTGAGACAACACCCACAGCCAATCACAACGGCTGATACAACACCCATAGCCAATCACAGTGAAAAATGTTATTTACTGGAAAAGGTTATTTACTGGAACATTTTATTTTACTGGAAAAGGTTATTTACTGAAAAATGTTATTTTACTGGAAAAGGTTATTTACTAGGAAAGGTTATTTTACTTCAAAATGTTACTTACTAGAAAAGGTTATTTACTGAAAAATGTTATTTTACTGGAAAAGGTTATTTACTGGAAAAGGTTATTTACTGAAAAATGTTATTTTACTGGAAAAGGTTATTTACTGGAAAAGTTAATTTACTGAAAAATGTTATTTTACTGGAAAAGGTTATTTACTGGAAAAGGTTATTTACTGGAACATTTTATTTTACTGGAAAAGGTTATTTACTAGAAAAATGTTATTTTACTGGAAACGGTTATTTACTGGAAAATGTTATTTTACTGGAACATTTTATTTTTCTGGAAAAGGTTATTTACTGGAAAATGTTATTTTACTAGAAAATTGTATTTTACTGGAAAAGGTTATTTACTGGAAAATATTATTTTCTTGAAAATTGTATTTTACTGGAAAAGGTTATTTTCTTGAAAATGTTTTACTGAAAACGGTTATTTACTGGAAAAAGTTTATTTACTGGAAAAAGTTACTTACTGGAAAATATTATTTATTGGGAAAAGTTATTTTACTGGAAAAAGTTTATTTTTCTGAAAATTGTATTTACTGGAAAATTGTATTTTATTGGAAAAGGTTATTTACTGGAAAATGTGATTTTACTGGAAAAGGTGATTTTTCAAAAAATTGTGTATACTGGAAAATTGTATTTTACTAAAAATTGTATTTACTGGAAAATTGTATTTTACTGGAAAAGGTTATTTACTGGAAAATGTGATTTTACTGGAAAATGTGATTTTACTGGAAAATGTTATTTTTCTGAAAATTGTATTTACTGGAAAATTGTATTTTACTGGAAAAGGTTATTTACTGGAAAATGTGATTTTACTGGAAAATGTGATTTTACTGGAAAATGTTATATTTCTGAAAATTGTATTTACTGGAAAATTGTATTTTACTGGAAAAGATTATTTACTGGAAAATGTGATTTTACTGGAAAATGTTATTTACTGGAAAATGTTACTGGAAAAGGTTATTTTACAGGAAAATGTTACTTACTGGAAAAGGTTATTTATTGGAAAAGGATATTTTACTGGAAAATGTTACCTACTGGAAAAGGTTATTTATTGGAAAAGGTTATTTTACTGGAAAATGTTACCTACTGGAAAAGGTTAGTTGCCTGTTTGATGGTTCGTCGGAGGGCATAGAGGGATTTCATATAAGCTTCCGGGTTAGAGTCCCACTCCTTAAAAGCTTCAGCTCTACCCTTTAGCTCAGTGCGGATGTTGCCTGTAATCCATGGCTTCTGGTTGGGGTATGTACGTATGGTCACTGTATGTATGTAGGGCCACCCATAGGTAAAATGGATGCATGAGGACTAACTCTCTTGGGATGATGAGGTCTGCTATATATTATTATTTTATAAAATGCAGAACTAGAAGTGTTAAGAAAGTTGACATTTAAACATTTACGTGAAGATATTTGCCACACCATTCAAACACACTCTGTCTGCAAGTGGTGCTCTCTCAACCTTCCTGCAGCAGCAAAAAAGCCTCATCCAATCAACACCTGAGACAACACCCACAGTCAATCACAACGGCTGATACAACACCCATAGCCAATCACAGTGAAAAATGTTATTTACTGGAAAAGGTTATTTACTGGAACATTTTATTTTACTGGAAAAGGTTATTTACTAGAAAATTTTTATTTTACTGGAAAAGGTTATTTACTAGGAAAGGTTATTTACTGAAAAATGTTATTTTACTGGAAAAGGTTATTTACTGGAAAAGGTTATTTACTTGAAAATGTTATTTACTGGAAAATTTTATTTTACTGGAACATTTTATTTTTCTGGAAAAGTTTATTTACTGGATAATATTATTTTCTTGAAAATTGTATTTTACTGGAAAAGGTTATTTTCTTGAAAATGTTTTACTGAAAACGGTTATTTACTGGAAAAAGTTTTTTTACTGGAAAAAGTTACTTACTGGAAAATATTATTTAATGGGAAAAGTTATTTTACTGGAAAAGGTTATTTTTCTGAAAATTGTATTTACTGGAAAATTGTATTTTACTGGAAAAGGTTATTTACTGGAAAATGTGATTTTACTGGAAAATGTGATTTTACTGGAAAATGTGATTTTACTGGAAAATGTTATCTACTGGAAAATGTTACTGGAAAATGTTATTTACTAGGAAAAGTTATTTACTGAAAAATGTTATTTTACTGGAAACGGTTATTTACTGGAAAATGTTATTTTACTGGAACATTTTATTTTTCTGGAAAAGGTTATTTACTGGAAAATGTTATTTTACTAGAAAATTGTATTTTACTGGAAAAGGTTATTTACTGGAAAATGATATTTTCTTGAAAATGTTTTACTGAAAACGGTTATTTTCTGGAAAAGGTTTTTTTACTGGAAAATGTTACTTACTGGAAAATATTATTTATTGGGAAAAGTTATTTTACTGGAAAAGGTTATTTACAGGAAAATGTGATTTTACAGGAAAATGTGATTTTACTGGAAAATGTGATTTTTCTAAAAATTGTATTTACTGGAAAATTGTATTTTACTGGAAAAGGTTATTTACTAGAAAATTTTTACTGGAAAAGGTTATTTTGCTGGAAAATGTTATTTTCTTGAAAATGTTTTACTGAAAACGGATATTTGCTGGAAAAGGTTTTTTTTACTGGAAAATGATACTTACTGGAAAATATTATTTATTGGGAAAAGTTATTTTACTGGAAAAGGTTATATTTCTGAAAATTGTATTTACTGGAAAATTGTATTTTACTGGAAAAGGTTATTTACTGGAAAATGTGATTTTACTGGAAAATGTGATTTTACTGGAAAATGTGATTTTACTGGAAAATGTGATTTTACTGGAAAATGTTGTTTACTGGAAAATATTACTGGAAAAGGTTATTTTACTGGAAAATGTTACATACTGGAAAAGGTTATTTATTGGAAAAGGATATTTTACTGGAAAATGTTACCTACTGGAAAAGGTTATTTATTGGAAAAGGTTATTTTACTGGAAAATGTTACCTACTGGAAAATGTTAGTTGCCTGTTTGATGGTTCGTCGGAGGGCATAGAGGGTTTTCTTATAAGCTTCCGGGTTAGAGTCCCACTCCTTGAAAGCATCAGCTCTACCCTTTAGCTCAGTGCGGATGTTGTAAGGCCACCCATAGGTAAAATGGATGCATGAGGACTAACTCTCTTGGGATGATGAGGTCTGCTATATGTTATTATGTTATAAAATGCAGAACTAGAAGTGTTAAGAAAGTTGACATTTAAACATTTACGTGAAGATATTTGCCACACCATTCAAACACACTCTGTCTGCAAGTGGTGCTCTCTCAACCTTCCTGCAGCAGCAAAAAAGCCTCATCCAATCAACACCTGAGACAACACCCACAGTCAATCACAACGGCTGATACAACACCCATAGCCAATCACAGTGAAAAATGTTATTTACTGGAAAAGGTTATTTACTGGAACATTTTATTTTACTGGAAAAGGTTTTTTACTAGAAAAATGTTATTTTACTGGAAAAGGTTATTTACTTGGCAAGGTTATTTACTGAAAAATGTTATTTTACTGGAAAAGGTTATTTACTCAAAAAGGTTATTTACTTGAAAATGTTATTTTACTGGAAACGGTTATTTACTGGAAAATGTTATTTTACTGGAACATTTTATTTTTCTGGAAAAGGTTATTTACTGGAAAATGTTATTTTCTTGAATATTGTATTTTACTGAAAACGGTTATTTACTGGAAAAGTTTTTTTTACTGGAGAATGTTACTTACTGGAAAATATTATTTATTGGGAAAAGTTATTTTACTGGAAAAAGTTATTTTTCTGAAAATTGTATTTACTGGAAAATTGTATTTTACTGGAAAAGGTTATTTACTGGAAAATGTGATTTTATTGGAAAATGTGATTTTTCTAAAAATTGTATTTACTGGAAAATTGTATTTTACTGGAAAAGGTTATTTACTGGAAAATGTGATTTTACTGGAAAATTTTATTTACTGGAAAATGTTACTTTCTTGAAAATTGTATTTTACTGGAAAAGGTTATTTACTGGAAAATGTGATTTTACTGGAAAATGTGATTTTACTGGAAAATGTGATTTTACTGGAAAATGTGATTTTACTGGAAAATGTGATTTTAATGGAAAATGTTGTTTACTGGAAAATGTTACTGGAAAAGGTTATTTTACTGGAAAATCTTACTTACTGGAAAAGGTTATTTATTGGAAAAGGATATTTTACTGGAAAATGTTACCTACTGGAAAAGGTTATTTATTGGAAAAGGTTATTTTACTGGAAAATGTTACCTACTGGAAAAGGTTAGTTGCCTGTTTGATGGTTCGTCGGAGGGCATAGAGGGATTTCTTATAAGCTTCCGGGTTAGAGTCCCACTCCTTAAAAGCTTCAGCTCTACCGTTTAGCTCAGTGCGGATGTTGCCTGTAATCCATGGCTTCTGGTTGGGGTATGTACGTATGGTCACTGTATGTATGTAGGGCCACCCATAGGTAAAATGGATGCATGAGGACTAACTCTCTTGGGATGATGAGGTCTGCTATATATTATTATGTTATAAAATGCAGAACTAGAAGTGTTAAGAAAGTTGACATTTAAACATTTACGTGAAGATATTTGCCACACCATTCAAACACACTCTGTCTGCAAGTGGTGCTCTCTCAACCTTCCTGCAGCAGCAAAAAAGCCTCATCCAATCAACACCTGAGACAACACCCACAGTCAATCACAACGGCTGATACAACACCCATAGCCAATCACAGTGAAAAATGTTATTTACGGGAAAAGGTTATTTTACTGGAAAAGGTTATTTACTAGAAAAATGTTATTTTACTGGAAACGGTTATTTACTGGAATATGTTATTTTACTGGAACATTTTATTTTTCTGGAAAAGGTTATTTACTGGAAAATGTTATTTTACTAGAAAATTGTATTTTACTGGAAAAGGTTATTTACTGGAAAATGTTATTTTCTTGAAAATTGTATTTTACTGGAAAAGGTTATTTACTGGAAAATGTTATTTCTTGAAAATGTTTTACTGAAAACAGTTATTTATTGGAAAAGATTTTTTTACTGGAGAATGTTACTTACTGGAAAATATTATTTATTGGGAAAAGTTATTTTACTGGAAAAGGATATTTTTCTGAAAATTGTATTTACTGGAAAATTCTATTTTACTGGAAAAGGTTATTTACTGGAAAATGTGATTTTACTGGAAAAGGTTATATTTCTGAAAATTGTATTTACTGGAAAATTGTATTTTACTGGAAAAGGTTATTTACTAGAAAATGTTATTTTCTTGAAAATTGTATTTTACTGGAAAAGGTTATTTACTGGAAAATTGTATTTTCTTGAAAATGTTTTACTGAAAACGGTTATTTAATGGAAAAGGTTATTTACTGGAAAATGTGATTTTACTGGAAAATGTTATTTACTGGAAAATGTTACTTTCTTGAAAATTGTATTTTACTGGAAAAGGTTTTTTACTGGAAAATGTTATTTTCTTGAAAATGTTTTACTGAAAACGGTTATTTACTGGAAAAGGTTATTTACTGGAAAATGTTACTTTCTTGAAAATTGTATTTTACTGGAAAAGGTTTTTTACTGGAAAATGTTATTTTCTTGAAAATGTTTTACTGAAAACGGTTATTTACTGGAAAAGGTTTTTTTACTGGAAAATGATACTTACTGGAAAATATTATTTATTGGGAAAAGTTATTTTTCTGGAAAAGGTTATTTTTCTGAAAATTGTATTTACTGGAAAATTGTATTTTACTGGAAAAGGTTATTTACTGGAAAATGTGATTTTACTGGAAAATGTGATTTTACTGGAAAATGTGATTTTACTGGAAAATGTTATCTACTGGAAAATGTTACTGGAAAAGGTTATTTTACTGGAAAATGTTACTTAATGGAAAAGGTTATTTATTGGAAAAGGATATTTTACTGGAAAATGTTACCTACTGGAAAAGGTTATTTATTGGAAAAGGTTATTTTACTGGAAAATGTTACCTACTGGAAAAGGTTAGTTGCCTGTTTGATGGTTCGTCGGAGGGCATAGAGGGATTTCTTATAAGCTTCCGGGTTAGAGTCCCACTCCTTAAAAGCTTCCGCTCTACCCTTTAGCTCAGTGCGGATGTTGCCTGTAATCCATGGCTTCTGGTTGGGGTATGTACGTATGGTCACTGTATGTATGTAGGGCCACCCATAGGTAAAATGGATGCATGAGGACTAACTCTCTTGGGATGATGAGGTCTGCTATATATTATTATGTTATAAAATGCAGAACTAGAAGTGTTAAGAAAGTTGACATTTAAACATTTACGTGAAGATATTTGCCACACCATTCAAACACACTCTGTCTGCAAGTGGTGCTCTCTCAACCTTCCTGCAGCAGCAAAAAAGCCTCATCCAATCATCACCTGAGACAACACCCACAGTCAATCACAACGGCTGATACAACACCCATAGCCAATCACAGTGAAAAATGTTATTTACTGGAACATTTTATTTTACTGGAAAAGGTTATTTACTAGAAAAATGTTATTTTACTGGAAATGGTTATTTACTGGAATATGTTATTTTACTGGAACATTTTATTTTTCTGGAAAAGGTTATTTACTGGAAAATGTTATTTTACTAGAAAATTGTATTTTACTGGAAAAGGTTATTTACTGGAAAATGTTATTTTCTTGAAAATTGTATTTTACTGGAAAAGGTTATTTACTGGAAAATGTTATTTTCTTGAAAATGTTTTACTGAAAACGGTTATTTACTGGAAAAAGTTTTTTTACTGGAAAATGTGATTTTACTGGAAAATGTGATTTTACTGGAAAATGTTATCTACTGGAAAATGTTACTGGAAAAGGTTATTTTACTGGAAAATGTTACTTACTGGAAATGGTTATTTATTGGAAAAGGATATTTTACTGGAAAGTTTTACCTACTGGAAAAGGTTATTTATTGGAAAAGGTTATTTTACTGGAAAATGTTACCTACTGGAAAAGGTTAGTTGCCTGTTTGATGGTTCCATGGCTTCTGGTTGGGGTATGTACGTATGGTCACTGTATGTATGTAGGGCCACCCATAGGTAAAATGGATGCATGAGGACTAACTCTCTTGGGATGATGAGGTCTGCTATATATTATTATGTTATAAAATGCAGAACTAGAAGTGTTAAGAAAGTTGACATTTAAACATTTACGTGAAGATATTTGCCACACCATTCAAACACACTCTGTCTGCAAGTGGTGCCCTCTCAACCTTCCTGCAGCAGCAAAAAAGCCTCATCCAATCAACACCTGAGACAACACCCACAGTCAATCACAACGGCTGATACAACACCCATAGCCAATCACAGTGAAAAATGTTATTTACTGGAAAAGGTTATTTACTGGAACATTTTATTTTACTGGAAAAGGTTATTTACTAGAAAAATGTTATTTTACTGGAAAAGGTTATTTACTAGGAAAGGTTATTTACTGAAAAATGTTATTTTACTGGAAAAGGTTATTTACTTGAAAATGTTATTTTACTGGAAACGGTTATTTACTGGAAAATGTTATTTTACTGGAACATTTTATTTTTCTGGAAAAGGTTATTTACTGGAAAATATTATTTTCTTGAAAATTGTATTTTACTGGAAAATATTATTTTCTTGAAAATTGTATTTTACTGGAAAAGGTTATTTTCTTGAAAATGTTTTACTGAAAACGGTTATTTACTGGAAAAAGTTTTTTTTACTGGAAAAAGTTACTTACTGGAAAATATTATTTATTGGGAAAAGTTATTTTACTGGAAAAGGTTATTTTTCTGAAAATTGTATTTACTGGAAAATTGTATTTTACTGGAAAAGGTTATTTACTGGAAAATGTGATTTTACTGGAAAATGTGATTTTACTGGAAAATGTGATTTTACTGGAAAATGTTATCTACTGGAAAATGTTACTGGAAAATGTTATTTACTAGGACAGGTTATTTACTGAAAAATGTTATTTTACTGGAAAAGGTTATTTACTGGAAAATGTTATTTTACTGGAACATTTTATTTTTCTGGAAAAGGTTATTTACTGGAAAATGTTATTTTACTAGAAAATTGTATTTTACTGGAAAAGGTTATTTACTGGAAAATGATATTTTCTTGAAAATGTTTTACTGAAAACGGTTATTTTCTGGAAAAGGTTTTTTTACTGGAAAATGTTACTTACTGGAAAATATTATTTATTGGGAAAAGTTATTTTACTGGAAAATGTTATTTTTCTGAAAATTGTATTTACTGGAAAATTGTATTTTACTGGAAAAGGTTATTTACTGGAAAATGTGATTTTACTGGAAAATGTGATTTTTCTAAAAATTGTATTTACTAGAAAATTGTATTTTACTGGAAAAGGTTATTTACTAGAACATTTTTACTGGAAAAGGTTATTTTGCTGGAAAATGTTATTTTCTTGAAAATGTTTTACTGAAAACGGATATTTACTGGAAAAGGTTTTTTTTACTGGAAAATGATACTTACTGGAAAATATTATTTATTGGGAAAAGTTATTTTACTGGAAAAGGTTATATTTCTGAAAATTGTATTTACTGGAAAATTGTATTTTACTGGAAAAGGTTATTTACTGGAAAATGTGATTTTACTGGAAAATGTGATTTTACTGGAAAATGTGATTTTACTGGAAAATGTTGTTTACTGGAAAATGTTACTGGAAAAGGTTATTTTACTGGAAAATGTTACATACTGGAAAAGGTTATTTATTGGAAAAGGATATTTTACTGGAAAATGTTACCTACTGGAAAAGGTTATTTATTGGAAAAGGTTATTTTACTGGAAAATGTTACCTACTGGAAAATGTTAGTTGCCTGTTTGATGGTTCGTCGGAGGGCATAGAGGGATTTCTTATAAGCTTCCGGGTTAGAGTCCCACTCCTTAAAAGCTTCAGCTCTACCCTTTAGCTCAGTGCGGATGTTGCCTGTAATCCATGGCTTCTGGTTGGGGTATGTACGTATGGTCACTGTATGTATGTAGGGCCACCCATAGGTAAAATGGATGCATGAGGACTAACTCTCTTGGGATGATGAGGTCTGCTATATATTATTATGTTATAAAATGCAGAACTAGAAGTGTTAAGAAAGTTGACATTTAAACATTTACGTGAAGATATTTGCCACACCATTCAAACACACTCTGTCTGCAAGTGGTGCTCTCTCAACCTTCCTGCAGCAGCAAAAAAGCCTCATCCAATCAACACCTGAGACAACACCCACAGTCAATCACAACGGCTGATACAACACCCATAGCCAATCACAGTGAAAAATGTTATTTTTCTGGAAAAGGTTATTTACTGGAACATTTTATTTTACTGGAAAAGGTTATTTACTAGAAAAATGTTATTTTACTGGAAACGGTTATTTACTGGAAAATGTTATTTTACTGGAACATTTTATTTTTCTGGAAAAGGTTATTTACTGGAAAATGTTATTTTCTTGAATATTGTATTTTACTGAAAACGGTTATTTACTGGAAAAGGTTTTTTTACTGGAGAATGTTACTTACTGGAAAATATTATTTATTGGGAAAAGTTATTTTACTGGAAAAGGTTATTTTTCTGAAAATTGTATTTACTGGAAAATTGTATTTTACTGGAAAAGGTTATTTACTGGAAAATTGTATTTTACTGGAAAATTGTTATATTTCTGAAAATTGTATTTACTGGAAAATTGTATTTTACTGGAAAATGTTATTTACTGGAAAATGTGATTTTACTGGAAAATGTTATTTACTGGAAAATGTTACTTTCTTGAAAATTGTATTTTACTTGAAAAGGTTATTTACTGGAACATGTTATTTTCTTGAAAATGTTTTACTAAAAACGGTTATTTACTGGAAAAGGTTATTTTTCTGAAAATTGTATTTAATGGAAAATTGTATTTTACTGGAAAAGGTTATTTACTGGAAAATTTGATTTTACTGGAAAATGTTATTTACTGGAAAATGTTACTTTCTTGAAAATTGTATTTTACTGAAAACGGTTGTTTACTGGAAAATGATACTTACTGGAAAATATTATTTATTGGGAAAAGTTATTTTACTGGAAAAGGTTATTTTTCTGAAAATTGTATTTACTGGAAAATTGTATTTTACTGGAAAAGGTTATTTACTGGAAAATGTGATTTTACTGGAAAATGTTATATTTCTGAAAATTGTATTTACTGGAAAATTGCATTTTACTGGAAAAGGTTATTTACTGGAAAATGTGATTTTACTGGAAAATGTGATTTTACTGGAAAATGTGATTTTACTGGAAAATGTTATTTACTGGAAAATGTTACTGGAAAAGGTTATTTTACTGGAAAATGTTACCTACTGGAAAAGGTTATTTATTGGAAAAGGTTATTTTACTGGAAAATGTTACCTACTGGAAAAGGTTAGTTGCCTGTTTGATGGTTCGTCGGAGGGCATAGAGGGATTTCTTATAAGCTTCCCGGTTAGAGTCCCACTCCTTAAAAGCTTCAGCTCTACCCTTTAGCTCAGTGCGGATGTTGCCTGTAATCCATGGCTTCTGGTTGGGGTATGTACGTATGGTCACTGTATGTATGTAGGGCCACCCATAGGTAAAATGGATTCATGAGGACTAACTCTCTTGGGATGATGAGGTCTGCTATATATTATTATGTTATAAAATGCAGAACTAGAAGTGTTAAGAAAGTTGACATTTAAACATTTACGTGAAGATATTTGCCACACCATTCAAACACACTCTGTCTGCAAGTGGTGCTCTCTCAACCTTCCTGCAGCAGCAAAAAAGCCTCATCCAATCAACACCTGAGACAACACCCACAGCCAATCACAACGGCTGATACAACACCCATAGCCAATCACAGTGAAAAATGTTATTTACTGGAAAAGGTTATTTACTGGAACATTTTATTTTACTGGAAAAGGTTATTTACTAGAAAAATGTTATTTTACTGGAAAGGGTTATTTACTGGAAAATGTTATTTTACTGGAACATTTTATTTTTCTGGAAAAGGTTATTTACTGGAAAATGTTATTTTACTAGAAAATTGTATTTTACTGGAAAAAGTTATTTACTGGAAAATGTTATTTTCTTGAAAATTGTATTTTACTGGAAAAGGTTATTTACTGGAAAAGTTTTTTTTTACTGGAAATGGTACTTACTGGAAAATATTATTTATTGGGAAAAGTTATTTTACTGGAAAAGGTTATATTTCTGAAAATTGTATTTACTGGAAAATGTGATTTTACTGGAAAAGGTTATTTACTGGAAAATGAGATTTTACTGGAAAATGTTATTTTTCTGAAAATTGTATTTACTGGAAAATGTGATTTTACTGGAAAATGTGATTTTACTGGAAAATGTGATTTTACTGGAAAATGTTATTTACTGGAAAATGTTACTGGAAAAGGTTATTTTACTGGAAAATGTTGCTTACTGGAAAAGGTTATTTATTGGAAAAGGATATTTTACTGGAAAATGTTACCTACTGGAAAAGGTTATTTATTGGAAAAGGTTATTTTACTGGAAAATGTTACCTACTGGAAAAGGTTATTTTTTGGAAAAGGTTATTTTACTGGAAAAGGTTACCTACTGGAAAATGTTAGTTGCCTGTTTGATGGTTCGTCGGAGGGCATAGAGGGATTGCCTGTGATTGCCTCAGTGCGGATGTTGCCTGTAATCCATGGCTTCTGGTTGGGGTATGTACGTATGGTCACTGTATGTATGTAGGGCCACCCATAGGTAAAATGGATTCATGAGGACTAACTCTCTTGGGATGATGAGGTCTGCTATATATTATTATGTTATAAAATGCAGAACTAGAAGTGTTAAGAAAGTTGACATTTAAACATTTACGTGAAGATATTTGCCACACCATTCAAACACACTCTGTCTGCAAGTGGTGCTCTCTCAACCTTCCTGCAGCAGCAAAAAAGCCTCATCCAATCAACACCTGAGACAACACCCACAGCCAATCACAACGGCTGATACAACACCCATAGCCAATCACAGTGAAAAATGTTATTTACTGGAAAAGGTTATTTACTGGAACATTTTATTTTACTGGAAAAGGTTATTTACTAGAAAAATGTTATTTTACTGGAAAGGGTTATTTACTGGAAAATGTTATTTTACTGGAACATTTTATTTTTCTGGAAAAGGTTATTTACTGGAAAATGTTATTTTACTAGAAAATTGTATTTTACTGGAAAAAGTTATTTACTGGAAAATGTTATTTTCTTGAAAATTGTATTTTACTGGAAAAGGTTATTTACTGGAAAAGTTTTTTTTACTGGAAATGGTACTTACTGGAAAATATTATTTATTGGGAAAAGTTATTTTACTGGAAAAGGTTATATTTCTGAAAATTGTATTTACTGGAAAATGTGATTTTACTGGAAAAGGTTATTTACTGGAAAATGAGATTTTACTGGAAAATGTTATTTTTCTGAAAATTGTATTTACTGGAAAATGTGATTTTACTGGAAAATGTGATTTTACTGGAAAATGTGATTTTACTGGAAAATGTTATTTACTGGAAAATGTTACTGGAAAAGGTTATTTTACTGGAAAATGTTGCTTACTGGAAAAGGTTATTTATTGGAAAAGGATATTTTACTGGAAAATGTTACCTACTGGAAAAGGTTATTTATTGGAAAAGGTTATTTTACTGGAAAATGTTACCTACTGGAAAAGGTTATTTTTTGGAAAAGGTTATTTTACTGGAAAAGGTTACCTACTGGAAAATGTTAGTTGCCTGTTTGATGGTTCGTCGGAGGGCATAGAGGGATTGCCTGTGATTGCCTCAGTGCGGATGTTGCCTGTAATCCATGGCTTCTGGTTGGGGTATGTACGTATGGTCACTGTATGTATGTAGGGCCACCCATAGGTAAAATGGATTCATGAGGACTAACTCTCTTGGGATGATGAGGTCTGCTATATATTATTATGTTATAAAATGCAGAACTAGAAGTGTTAAGAAAGTTGACATTTAAACATTTACGTGAAGATATTTGCCACACCATTCAAACACACTCTGTCTGCAAGTGGTGCTCTCTCAACCTTCCTGCAGCAGCAAAAAAGCCTCATCCAATCAACACCTGAGACAACACCCACAGCCAATCACAACGGCTGATACAACACCCATAGCCAATCACAGTGAAAAATGTTATTTACTGGAAAAGGTTATTTACTGGAACATTTTATTTTACTGGAAAAGGTTATTTACTAGAAAAATGTTATTTTACTGGAAAGGGTTATTTACTGGAAAATGTTATTTTACTGGAACATTTTATTTTTCTGGAAAAGGTTATTTACTGGAAAATGTTATTTTCTTGAAAATTGTATTTTACTGGAAAAGGTTATTTACTGGAAAAGTTTTTTTTTACTGGAAATGGTACTTACTGGAAAATATTATTTATTGGGAAAAGTTATTTTACTGGAAAAGGTTATATTTCTGAAAATTGTATTTACTGGAAAATGTGATTTTACTGGAAAAGGTTATTTACTGGAAAATGAGATTTTACTGGAAAATGTTATTTTTCTGAAAATTGTATTTACTGGAAAATGTGATTTTACTGGAAAATGTGATTTTACTGGAAAATGTGATTTTACTGGAAAATGTTATTTACTGGAAAATGTTACTGGAAAAGGTTATTTTACTGGAAAATGTTGCTTACTGGAAAAGGTTATTTATTGGAAAAGGATATTTTACTGGAAAATGTTACCTACTGGAAAAGGTTATTTATTGGAAAAGGTTATTTTACTGGAAAATGTTACCTACTGGAAAAGGTTATTTTTTGGAAAAGGTTATTATACTGGAAAAGGTTACCTACTGGAAAATGTTAGTTGCCTGTTTGATGGTTCGTCGGAGGGCATAGAGGGATTGCCTGTGATTGCCTCAGTGCGGATGTTGCCTGTAATCCATGGCTTCTGGTTGGGGTATGTACGTATGGTCACTGTATGTATGTAGGGCCACCCATAGGTAAAATGGATTCATGAGGACTAACTCTCTTGGGATGATGAGGTCTGCTATATATTATTATGTTATAAAATGCAGAACTAGAAGTGTTAAGAAAGTTGACATTTAAACATTTACGTGAAGATATTTGCCACACCATTCAAACACACTCTGTCTGCAAGTGGTGCTCTCTCAACCTTCCTGCAGCAGCAAAAAAGCCTCATCCAATCAACACCTGAGACAACACCCACAGCCAATCACAACGGCTGATACAACACCCATAGCCAATCACAGTGAAAAATGTTATTTACTGGAAAAGGTTATTTACTGGAACATTTTATTTTACTGGAAAAGGTTATTTACTAGAAAAATGTTATTTTACTGGAAAGGGTTATTTACTGGAAAATGTTATTTTACTGGAACATTTTATTTTTCTGGAAAAGGTTATTTACTGGAAAATGTTATTTTACTAGAAAATTGTATTTTACTGGAAAAAGTTATTTACTGGAAAATGTTATTTTCTTGAAAATTGTATTTTACTGGAAAAGGTTATTTACTGGAAAAGTTTTTTTTTACTGGAAATGGTACTTACTGGAAAATATTATTTATTGGGAAAAGTTATTTTACTGGAAAAGGTTATATTTCTGAAAATTGTATTTACTGGAAAATGTGATTTTACTGGAAAAGGTTATTTACTGGAAAATGAGATTTTACTGGAAAATGTTATTTTTCTGAAAATTGTATTTACTGGAAAATGTGATTTTACTGGAAAATGTGATTTTACTGGAAAATGTGATTTTACTGGAAAATGTGATTTTACTGGAAAATGTTATTTACTGGAAAATGTTACTGGAAAAGGTTATTTTACTGGAAAATGTTGCTTACTGGAAAAGGTTATTTATTGGAAAAGGATATTTTACTGGAAAATGTTACCTACTGGAAAAGGTTATTTATTGGAAAAGGTTATTTTACTGGAAAATGTTACCTACTGGAAAAGGTTATTTTTTGGAAAAGGTTATTTTACTGGAAAATGTTACCTACTGGAAAATGTTAGTTGCCTGTTTGATGGTTCGTCGGAGGGCATAGAGGGATTGCCTGTGATTGCCTCAGTGCGGATGTTGCCTGTAATCCATGGCTTCTGGTTGGGGTATGTACGTATGGTCACTGTATGTATGTAGGGCCACCCATAGGTAAAATGGATGCATGAGGACTAACTCTCTTGGGATGATGAGGTCTGCTATATATTATTATGTTATAAAATGCAGAACTAGAAGTGTTAAGAAAGTTGACATTTAAACATTTACGTGAAGATATTTGCCACACCATTCAAACACACTCTGTCTGCAAGTGGTGCTCTCTCAACCTTCCTGCAGCAGCAAAAAAGCCTCATCCAATCAACACCTGAGACAACACCCACAGCCAATCACAACGGCTGATACAACACCCATAGCCAATCACAGTGAAAAATGTTATTTTACTGGAAAAGGTTATTTACTGGAAAAGGTTATTTACTGAAAAATGTTATTTTACTGGAAAAGGTTATTTACTGGAAAAGGTTATTTACTCGAAAAGGTTATTTACTTGAAAATGTTATTTTACTGGAAACGGTTATTTACTGAAAAAGGTTATTTACTGGAAAATCTTATTTTAATAGAAAATTGTATTTTACTGGAAAAGGTTATTTACTGGAAAATGTTATTTTCTTGAAAATTGTATTTTACTGGAAAAGGTTATTTTCTTGAAAATGTTTTACTGAAAACGGTTATTTACTGGAAAAGTTTTTTTTACTGGAAAATGTTACTTACTGGAAAATATTATTTATTGGGAAAAGTTATTTTACTGGAAAAGGTTATTTTTCTGAAAATTGTATTTACTGGAAAATTGTATTTTACTGGAAAAGGTTATTTACTGGAAAATGTGATTTTACTGGAAAATGTGATTTTACTGGAAAATGTGATTTTACTGGAAAATGTGATTTTTCTGAAAATTGTATTTACTGGAAAATTGTATTTTACTGGAAAAGGTTATTTACTGGAAAATGTGATTTTACTGGAAAATGTTATTTACTGGAAAATGTTACTGGAAAAGGTTATTTTACTGGAAAATGTTACTTACTGGAAAAGGTTATTTATTGGAAAAGGATATTTTACTGGAAAATGTTACCTACTGGAAAAGGTTATTTATTGGAAAAGGTTATTTTACTGGAAAATGTTATTTTACTGGAAAATGTTACCTTCTGGTAAAGGTTATTTATTGGAAAAGGCTATTTTACTGGAAAATGTTACCTACTGGAAAAGGTTATTTATTGGAAAAGGATATTTTACTGGAAAATGTTACCTACTGGAAAAGGTTATTTATTGGAAAAGGTTATTTTACTGGAAAAGGTTATTTTACTGAAAATTGTATTTTACTGGAAAATTGAATTTTACTGGTAAAAGTTATATACTGGAAAAGGTTATTTACTGGAAAATGTTATTTTCTTGAAAATGTTTTACTGAAAACGGTTATTTACTGGAAAATGATACTTACTGGAAAATATTATTTATTGGGAAAAGTTATTTTACTGGAAAAGGTTATTTTTCTGAAAATTGTATTTACTGGAAAATTGTATTTTACTGGAAAAGGTTATTTACTGGAAAATGTGATTTTACTGGAAAATTGTTATATTTCTGAAAATTGTATTTACTGGAAAATTGTATTTTACTGGAAAATGTTATTTACTGGAAAATGTGATTTTACTGGAAAATGTTATTTACTGGAAAATGTTACTTTCTTGAAAATTGTATTTTACTTGAAAAGGTTATTTACTGGAACATGTTATTTTCTTGAAAATGTTTTACTAAAAACGGTTATTTACTGGAAAAGGTTATTTTTCTGAAAATTGTATTTAATGGAAAATTGTATTTTACTGGAAAAGGTTATTTACTGGAAAATGTGATTTTACTGGAAAATGTTATTTACTGGAAAATGTTACTTTCTTGAAAATTGTATTTTACTGAAAATGGTTGTTTACTGGAAAATGATACTTACTGGAAAATATTATTTATTGGGAAAAGTTATTTTACTGGAAAAGGTTATTTTTCTGAAAATTGTATTTACTGGAAAATTGTATTTTACTGGAAAAGGTTATTTACTGGAAAATGTGATTTTACTGGAAAATGTTATATTTCTGAAAATTGTATTTACTGGAAAATTGCATTTTACTGGAAAAGGTTATTTACTGGAAAATGTGATTTTACTGGAAAATGTGATTTTACTGGAAAATGTGATTTTACTGGAAAATGTTATTTACTGGAAAATGTTACTGGAAAAGGTTATTTTACTGGAAAATGTTACCTACTGGAAAAGGTTATTTATTGGAAAATGTTATTTTACTGGAAAATGTTACCTACTGGAAAAGGTTAGTTGCCTGTTTGATGGTTCGTCGGAGGGCATAGAGGGATTTCTTATAAGCTTCCCGGTTAGAGTCCCACTCCTTAAAAGCTTCAGCTCTACCCTGTGCGGATGTTGCCTGTAATCCATGGCTTCTGGTTGGGGTATGTACGTATGGTCACTGTATGTATGTAGGGCCACCCATAGGTAAAATGGATGCATGAGGACTAACTCTCTTGGGATGATGAGGTCTGCTATATATTATTATGTTATAAAATGCAGAACTAGAAGTGTTAAGAAAGTTGACATTTAAACATTTACGTGAAGATATTTGCCACACCATTCAAACACACTCTGTCTGCAAGTGGTGCTCTCTCAACCTTCCTGCAGCAGCAAAAAAGCCTCATCCAATCAACACCTGAGACAACACCCACAGTCAATCACAACGGCTGATACAACACCCATAGCCAATCACAGTGAAAAATGTTATTTACTGGAAAAGGTTATTTACTGGAACATTTTATTTTACTGGAAAAGGTTATTTACTAGAAAAATGTTATTTTACTGGAAAGGGTTATTTACTGGAAAATGTTATTTTACTGGAACATTTTATTTTTCTGGAAAAGGTTATTTACTGGAAAATGTTATTTTACTAGAAAATTGTATTTTACTGGAAAAAGTTATTTACTGGAAAATGTTATTTTCTTGAAAATTGTATTTTACTGGAAGAGGTTATTTACTGGAAAAGGTTTTTTTTACTGGAAAATGGTACTTACTGGAAAATATTATTTATTGGGAAAAGTTATTTTACTGGAAAAGGTTATATTTCTGAAAATTGTATTTACTGGAAAATGTGATTTTAATGGAAAAGGTTATTTACTGGAAAATGAGATTTTACTGGAAAATGTTATTTTTCTGAAAATTGTATTTACTGGAAAATGTGATTTTACTGGAAAATGTGATTTTACTGGAAAATGTGATTTTACTGGAAAATGTTATTTACTGGAAAATGTTACTGGAAAAGGTTATTTTACTGGAAAATGTTGCTTACTGGAAAAGGTTATTTATTGGAAAAGGATATTTTACTGGAAAATGTTACCTACTGGAAAAGGTTATTTATTGGAAAAGGTTATTTTACTGGAAAATGTTACCTACTGGAAAAGGTTATTTTTTGGAAAAGGTTATTTTACTGGAAAATGTTACCTACTGGAAAATGTTAGTTGCCTGTTTGATGGTTCGTCGGAGGGCATAGAGGGATTTCTTATAAGCTTCCGGGTTAGAGTCCCACTCCTTAAAAGCTTCAGCTCTACCCTTTAGCTCAGTGCGGATGTTGCCTGTAATCCATGGCTTCTGGTTGGGGTATGTACGTATGGTCACTGTATGTATGTAGGGCCACCCATAGGTAAAATGGATGCATGAGGACTAACTCTCTTGGGATGATGAGGTCTGCTATATATTATTATGTTATAAAATGCAGAACTAGAAGTGTTAAGAAAGTTGACATTTAAACATTTACGTGAAGATATTTGCCACACCATTCAAACACACTCTGTCTGCAAGTGGTGCTCTCTCAACCTTCCTGCAGCAGCAAAAAAGCCTCATCCAATCAACACCTGAGACAACACCCACAGCCAATCACAACGGCTGATACAACACCCATAGCCAATCACAGTGAAAAATGTTATTTACTGGAAAAGGTTGTTTACTGGAACATTTTATTTTACTGGAAAAGGTTATTTACTGAAAAATGTTATTTTACTGGAAAAGGTTATTTACTGGAAAAGGTTATTTACTGAAAAATGTTATTTTACTGGAAAAGGTTATTTACTGGAAAAGGTTATTTACTCGAAAAGGTTATTTACTTGAAAATGTTATTTTACTGGAAACGGTTATTTACTGAAAAAGGTTATTTACTGGAAAATCTTATTTTAATAGAAAATTGTATTTTACTGGAAAAGGTTATTTACTGGAAAATGTTATTTTCTTGAAAATTGTATTTTACTGGAAAAGGTTATTTTCTTGAAAATGTTTTACTGAAAACGGTTATTTACTGGAAAAGTTTTTTTTACTGGAAAATGTTACTTACTGGAAAATATTATTTATTGGGAAAAGTTATTTTACTGGAAAAGGTTATTTTTCTGAAAATTGTATTTACTGGAAAATTGTATTTTACTGGAAAAGGTTATTTACTGGAAAATGTGATTTTACTGGAAAATGTGATTTTACTGGAAAATGTGATTTTACTGGAAAATGTGATTTTTCTGAAAATTGTATTTACTGGAAAATTGTATTTTACTGGAAAAGGTTATTTACTGGAAAATGTGATTTTACTGGAAAATGTTATTTACTGTAAAATGTTACTGGAAAAGGTTATTTTACTGGAAAATGTTACTTACTGGAAAAGGTTATTTATTGGAAAAGGATATTTTACTGGAAAATGTTACCTACTGGAAAAGGTTATTTATTGGAAAAGGTTATTTTACTGGAAAATGTTACCTACTGGAAAATGTTATTTTACTGGAAAATGTTACCTACTGGAAAAGGTTATTTATTGGAAAAGGCTATTTTACTGGAAAATGTTACCTACTGGAAAAGGTTATTTATTGGAAAAGGATATTTTACTGGAAAATGTTACCTACTGGAAAAGGTTATTTATTGGAAAAGGTTATTTTACTGGAAAAGGTTATTTTACTGAAAATTGTATTTTACTGGAAAATTGTATTTTACTGGTAAAAGTTATATACTGGAAAAGGTTATTTTACTGCTAAAGGTTATATACTGGAAAAGGTTATTTTACTGGAAAAGGTTATTTACTGGAAAATGTTACCTCAGAAGCAGCCAGTTTTAAATTAAATCAAATGTTATTTGTCACATGCGCCGAAAACAACAGGTGTAGGACTTACAGTGAAATGCTTACTTACAAGCCATAACCAACAACACAGTTTTAAATAGATACATACAAAAAAAAAATTGTTTGATGACTTGAATGTACAGTATATCAGCTCAATCCCTGCCTGGTGGGTAAGTTGGCATGTATATACACAAACCTACAGCCTGTTGGATCTCTGCCTGGTGGGTAAGTTGGCATGTATATACACAAACCTACAGCCTGTTGGATATCTGCCTGGTGGGTAAGTTGGCATGTATATACACAAACCTACAGCCTGTTGGATCTCTGCCTGGTGGGTAAGTTGGCATGTATATACACAAACCTACAGCCTGTTGGATCTTTGCCTGGTGGGTAAGTTGGCACTACCTACAGTAGCTATGTGTTCCAACCCAGTGTGGATCACTAAATATAGTAGCTACATGTTTAACCCAGTGTGGATCACTAACTATAGTAGCTACATGTTTAACCCAGTGTGGATCACTAACTATAGTAGCTACATGTTTAACCCAGTGTGGATCACTAACTATAGTAGCTACATGTTTAACCCAGTGTGGATCACTAACTATAGTAGCTACATGTTCAACCCAGTGTGGATCACTAACTATAGTAGCTACATGTTCAACCCAGTGTGGATCACTAACTATAGTAGCTACATGTTTAACCCAATGTGGATCACTAACTATAGTAGCTACATGTTCAACCCAGTGTGGATCACTAACTATAGTAGCTACATGTTCAACCCAGTGTGGATCACTAACTATAGTAGCTACATGTTTAACCCAGTGTGGATCACTAATTATAGTAGCTACATGTTCAACCCAGTGTGGATCACTAACTATAGTAGCTACATGTTCCAACCCAGTGTGGATCACTAACTATAGTAGCTACATGTTCCAACCCATTGTGGATCACTAACTATAGTAGCTACATGTTTAACCCAGTGTGGATCACTAACTATAGTAGCTACATGTTCCAACCCAGTGTGGATCACTAACTATAGTAGCTACATGTTTAACCCAGTGTGGATCACTAACTATAGTAGCTACATGTTCAACCCAGTGTGGATCACTAACTATAGTAGCTACATGTTTAACCCAGTGTGGATCACTAACTATAGTAGCTACATGTTCCAACCCAGTGTGGATCACTAACTATAGTAGCTACATGTTCAACCCAGTGTGGATCACTAACTATAGTAGCTACATGTTCCAACCCAGTGTGGATCACTAACTATAGTAGCTACATGTTCAACCCAGTGTGGATCACTAACTATAGTAGCTACATGTTTAACCCAGTGTGGATCACTAACTATAGTAGCTACATGTTCAACCCAGTGTGGATCACTAACTATAGTAGCTACATGTTCAACCCAGTGTGGATCACTAACTATAGTAGCTACATGTTTAACCCAGTGTGGATCACTAACTATAGTAGCTACATGTTCAACCCAGTGTGGATCACTAACTATAGTAGCTACATGTTTAACCCAGTGTGGATCACCACCTACAGTAGCTACATGTTCAACCCAGTGTGGATCACTAACTATAGTAGCTACATGTTTAACCCAGTGTGGATCACCACCTACAGTAGCTATGTGTTCCAACCCAGTAGCTACATGTAAATTCTACCATCTCATGCTATTGACACAATAACCTCCTAATCCGGTGGCCGGCTCTGGGATATGGCTGGGAGATTGCTTCCACACAGACAGATGAGTAAACAAAGAGGATTAGCCCCCATGCTGGATTAAACAGGGTTGTAGAAATGGTTAGGGGGTAGTTATTAGGGGGGTAGTAATGGTGAGTGATACCCAGTCAAACAGTATAACTGCTCCTGCATGTGCCCTAAAGGGCCCCAACCCCAAGTCCCCTCAGTCTCTCAGACTGTCTGAGCTGCTGGTCTAACTCTGCTGGTCTAGAGATAGTCGGCTCTGCTGGTTTAGAGATGGTCTGGCTCTGCTGGTTTAGAGATAGTCTGGCTCTGCTGGTTTAGAGATAGTATGGCTCTGCTGGTCTAGAGATGTTCTGGATCTGCTGGTCTAGAGATAGTATGGCTCTGCTGGTCTAGAGATAGTATGGCTCTGCTGGTCTAGAGATGGTCTGGCTCTGCTGGTCTAGAGATGGCCTAGCTCTGCTGGTCTAGAGATTGTATGGCTCTGCTGGTCTAGAGATAGTATGGCTCTGCTGGTCTAGAGATGGGCTGGCTCTGCTGGTCTAGAGATGGTCTGGCTCTGTTGGTTTAGAGATGGTCTGGCTCTGCTGGTCTAGAGATGGTCTGGCTCTGCTGGTCTAAAGATGGCCTGGCTCTGCTGGTCTAGAGATGATCTGGCTCTACTGGTCTAAAGATGGCCTGGCTCTGCTGGTCTAGAGATGGTCTGGCTCTGCTGGTCTAGAGATGGTCTGGCTCTGCTGGTCTAGAGATGGCCTGGCTCTGCTGGTCTAGAGATGGTCTGGCTCTGCTGGTCTAAAGATGGCCTGGCTCTGCTGGTCTAGAGATGGTCTGGCTCTACTGGTCTAGAGTCCCATCTGTTGTTCCTAAAACACTCCATAAACATCCTCACTATAGGTCCAACACTCCCAACAACACCTCTCATCACCTCTACCTCTCATCATCCCCCTCCCTCCTTGCCCCCATAACCTCCATAACCCCTGTCCCAATCAGACACAGTCAGTCCCTGCCAAACACAGGAAATCATTACTGAGCCACAAGCCATTACCTGTAGCCCAGGTCAGTGCCTCAATGCTGCCTCAATGCCATTACTTGTAGCCCAGGTAGGTGCCTCAGTACTGCCTCAATGCCATTACCTGTAGCCCAGGTCAGTGCCTCAATGCTGTCTCAATGCCATTACCTGTAGCCCAGGTTGGTGCCTCAATGCTGCCTCAATGCCATTAACTGTAGACCAGGTTGGTGCCTCAATTCTGCCTCAATGTCATTACCTGTAGCCCAGGTAGGTGCCTCAATGCTGCCTCAATGCCATTACCTGTAGCCCAGATAGGTGCCTCAATGCTGCCTCAATGCCATTACCTGTAGCCCAGGTAGGTGCCTCAATGCTGCCTCAATGCCATTACCTGTAGTCCAGGTAGGTGCCTCAATGCTGCCTCAATGCCATTACCTGTAGGCCAGGTCAGTGCCTCAATGCTGCCTCAATTCCATTACCTAGGCAACATTCATACTGTTGTTACTGAGCTGTGGTGGTGGATATTCATGGTATGGGAGGTGGTAGTGGTGGAAACAGATGTATATGGGAGGTGGTAGTGGTGGATATATATGGTATGGGAGGTGGTAGTGGTGGATATACATGAGTATGGGAGGTGGTAGTGGTGGAAATACATGTGTATGGGAGGTGGTAGTGGTGGAAATACATGGGTATGGGAGGTGGTAGTGGTGGATATAGATGGTATGGGAGGTGGTAGTGGTGGATATACATAGATATAGGAGGTGGTAGTGGTGGAAATACATGGGTATGGGAGGTGGTAGTGGTGGATATAGATGGTATGGGAGGTGGTAGTGGTGGATATACATAGATATAGGAGGTGGTAGTGGTGGATATACATGGGTATGGGAGGTGGTAGTGGTGGATATACATAGGTATGGGAGGTGGTAGTGGTGGATATACATTGAGTATGGGAGGTGGTAGTGGTGGATATACATGAGTATGGGAGGTGGTAGTGGTGGATATACATGAGTATGGGAGGTGGTAGTGGTGGATATACATGAGTATGGGAGGTGGTAGTGGTGGATATACATGAGTATGGGAGGTGGTAGTGGTGGATATAGATGGGTATGGGAGGTGGTAGTGGTGGATATACATGGCATGGGAGGTGGTAGTGGTGGATATAGATGGTATGGGAGGTGGTAGTGGTGGATATAGATGGGTATGGGAGGTGGTAGTGGTGGATATACATGGCATGGGAGGTGGTAGTGGTGGATATAGATGGGTATGGGAGGTGGTAGTGGTGGATATACATGGCATGGGAGGTGGTAGTGGTGGATATACATGGGTATGGGAGGTGGTAGTGGTGGATATACATGGGTATGGGAGGTGGTAGTGGTGGATATACATGGGTATGGGAGGTGGTAGTGGTGGATATACATGGGTATGGGAGGTGGTAGTGGTGGATATACATGGTATGGGAGGTGGTAGTGGTGGATATACATGAGTATGGGAGGTGGTAGTGGTGGATATACATGGTATGGGAGGTGGTAGTGGTGGATATACATGAGTATGGGAGGTGGTAGTGGTGGATATACATGGGTATGGGAGGTGGTAGTGGTGGATATACATGGTATGGGAGGTGGTAGTGGTGGATATACATGGGTATGGGAGGTGGTAGTGGTGGATATACATGGGTATGGGAGGTGGTAGTGGTGGATATACATGGTATGGGAGGTGGTAGTGGTGGATATACATGGTATGGGAGGTGGTAGTGGTGGATATACATGGGTATGGGAGGTGGTAGTGGTGGATATACATGGCATGGGAGGTGGTAGTGGTGGATATACATGGGTATGGGAGGTGGTAGTGGTGGATATACATGGTATGGGAGGTGGTAGTGGTGGATATACATGGGTATGGGAGGTGGTAGTGGTGGATATACATGGGTATGGGAGGTGGTAGTGGTGGATATACATGGGTATGGGAGGTGGTAGTGGTGGATATACATGGGTATGGGAGGTGGTAGTGGTGGATATACATGGTATGGGAGGTGGTAGTGGTGGATATACATGGGTATGGGAGGTGGTAGTGGTGGATATACATGGGTATGGGAGGTGGTAGTGGTGGATATACATGGGTATGGGAGGTGGTAGTGGTGGATATACATGGTATGGGAGGTGGTAGTGGTGGATATACATGGTATGGGAGGTGGTAGTGGTGGATATACATGGGTATGGGAGGTGGTAGTGGTGGATATACATGGGTATGGGAGGTGGTAGTGGTGGATATACATGGGTATGGGAGGTGGTAGTGGTGGATATACATGGGTATGGGAGGTGGTAGTGGTGGATATACATGGGTATGGGAGGTGGTAGTGGTGGATATACATGGGTATGGGAGGTGGTAGTGGTGGATATACATGGGTATGGGAGGTGGTAGTGGTGGATATACATAGATATAGGAGGTGGTAGTGGTGGATATACATGGGTATGGGAGGTGGTAGTGGTGGATATACATGGTATGGGAGGTGGTAGTGGTGGATATACATAGATATAGGAGGTGGTAGTGGTGGATATACATGGGTATAGGAGGTGGTAGTGGTGGATATACATGGGTATGGGAGGTGGTAGTGGTGGATATACATAGATATAGGAGGTGGTAGTGGTGGATATACATGGTATGGGAGGTGGTAGTGGTGGATATACATGGTATGGGAGGTGGTAGTGGTGGATATACATGGTATGGGAGGTGGTAGTGGTGGATATACATGAGTATGGGAGGTGGTAGTGGTGGATATACATGGTATGGGAGGTGGTAGTGGTGGATATACATAGATATAGGAGGTGGTAGTGGTGGATATACATGGTATGGGAGGTGGTAGTGGTGGATATACATGGTATGGGAGGTGGTAGTGGTGGATATACATAGATATAGGAGGTGGTAGTGGTGGATATACATGGGTATAGGAGGTGGTAGTGGTGGATATACATGGGTATGGGAGGTGGTAGTGGTGGATATACATAGATATAGGAGGTGGTAGTGGTGGATATACATGGTATGGGAGGTGGTAGTGGTGGATATACATAGATATAGGAGGTGGTAGTGGTGGATATACATGGTATGGGAGGTGGTAGTGGTGGATATACATGGTATGGGAGGTGGTAGTGGTGGATATACATGGTATGGGAGGTGGTAGTGGTGGATATACATGAGTATGGGAGGTGGTAGTGGTGGATATACATGGTATGGGAGGTGGTAGTGGTGGATATACATAGATTTAGGAGGTGGTAGTGGTGGATATACATAGATATAGGAGGTGGTAGTGGTGGATATACATGGGTATGGGAGGTGGTAGTGGTGGATATACATGGTATGGGAGGTGGTAGTGGTGGATATACATGGGTATGGGAGGTGGTAGTGGTGGATATACATGGTATGGGAGGTGGTAGTGGTGGATATACATGGGTATGGGAGGTGGTAGTGGTGGATATACATGGTATGGGAGGTGGTAGTGGTGGATATACATGGTATGGGAGGTGGTCGTGGTGGATATACATGGTATGGGAGGTGGTAGTGGTGGATATACATGGTATGGGAGGTGGTAGTGGTGGATATACATGGGTATGGGAGGTGGTAGTGGTGGATATACATGGTATGGGAGGTGGTAGTGGTGGATATACATGGTATGGGAGGTGGTAGTGGTGGATATACATAGATATAGGAGGTGGTAGTGGTGGATATACATGGTATGGGAGGTGGTAGTGGTGGATATACATGGTATGGGAGGTGGTAGTGGTGGATATACATGGGTATGGGAGGTGGTAGTGGTGGATATAGATGAGTATGGGAGGTGGTAGTGGTGGATATACATGGTATGGGAGGTGGTAGTGGTGGATATACATGGGTATGGGAGGTGGTAGTGGTGGATATACATGGGTATGGGAGGTGGTAGTGGTGGATATAGATGAGTATGGGAGGTGGTAGTGGTGGATATAGATGAGTATGGGAGGTGGTAGTGGTGGATATACATGGTATGGGAGGTGGTAGTGGTGGATATAGATGGTATGGGAGGTGGTAGTGGTGGATATACATGGTATGGGAGGTGGTAGTGGTGGATATACATGGGTATGGGAGGTGGTAGTGGTGGATATACATGGCATGGGAGGTGGTAGTGGTGGATATACATGGTATGGGAGGTGGCTATGGGCCTTGGTCAAAGTAGTTTACTAAATAGGGAATAAGGGGGCCATTTTTGACACAAACTGTGTCTACCAGCTTTCTGTAATGAAAGGTAGTTAGCAGGGTAGAGCCAGGCAGAACTACACAATGGTCAATATCCTGCTAGGTTAGCAGAGCAGACTGCTTGGGGATTTAATATGCTACTGACTGACTGGACTCTTCAAAGATCCTACTGACTGACTGGACTCTTCAAAGATCCTACTGACTGACTGGACTCTTCAAAGATCCTACTGACTGACTGGACTCTTCAAAGATCCTACTGACTGACTGGACTCTTCAAAGATCCTACTGACTGACTGGACACTTCAAAGATCCTACTGACTGACTGGACTCTTCAAAGATCCTACTGACTGACTGGACTCTTCAAAGATCCTACTGACTGACTGGACTCTTCAAAGATCCTACTGACTGACTGGACTCTTCAAAGATCCTACTGACTGACTGGACTCTTCAAAGATCCTACTGACTGACTGGACTCTTCATAGATCCTAGTGACTGACTCTTGTCTGTCTGTCTGTCTGTCTGTCTGTCTGTCTGTCTGTCTGTCTGTCTGTCTGTCTGTCTGTCTGTCTGTCTGTCTGTCTGTCTGTCTGTCTGTCTGTCTGTCTGTCTGTCTGTCTGTCTGTCTGTCTGTCTGTCTGTCTGTCTGTCTGTCTGTCTGTCTGTCTGTCTGTCTGTCTGCCTGCCTGCCTGCCTGCCTGCCTGCCTGCCTGCCTGCCTGCCTGCCTGCCTGCCTGTCTCTGTGTGTGTGTCTCTGTGTGTGTGTGTGTTAAACACCACTGAACCAGGGGAGGAATAATATCAATGCATAAGGCAGGATGAGACATGATGTTACCTGGCTACTGTAACACCCCCCCCCCCCCCCCCACACACACACACACATGCTCTTCCTTACACCCCACACACACACAAGTGGGGTCCATATCGAACCCCGGCCATCTTCCCCACCGATCCCCCACCACAGCGCTGCATATACAGTGATTTCAGCAGCTACACCGCCTGTTAAAGCTCCATCAGACACATGGCGCCACAAAGGAAAAGCTCATTTCTGCAGCATACTAATCCTCAGAGGTAGCTGTAAACCTGGCAGGACCGCTTTTTATATTGAAACAAGTCATCACTCATTTTACCCCAAAGATTAAAAGGATGGCTAAATTGAGAAAATCTGCTTAGGAATTGGTGAATTTAAATAGTAAGGGAGTGGGGAGGATGGAGTTATAAACCAGACATAGACAGGTATGGGAGGTGGGGAGGATGGAGTTATAAACCAGACATAGACAGGTATGGGAGGTGGGGAGGATGGAGTTATAAACCAGACATAGACAGGTATGGGAGGTGGGGAGGATGGAGTTATAAACCAGACATAGACAGGTATGGGAGGTGGGGAGGATGGAGTTATAAACCAGACATAGACAGGTATGGGAGGTGGGGAGGATGGAGTTATAAACCAGACATAGACAGGTATGGGAGGTGGGGAGGATGGAGTTATAAACCAGACATAGACAGGTATGGGAGGTGGGGAGGATGGAGTTATAAATCAGACAGAGACAGGTATGGGTGGTAGGGAGGATGGAGTTATAAACCAGACATAGACAGGTATGGGAGGTGGGGAGGATGGAGTTATAAACCAGACATAGACAGGTATGGGAGGTGGGGAGGATGGAGTTATAAACCAGACATAGACGGGTATGGGAGGTGGGGAGGATGGAGTTATAAACCAGACATAGACAGGTATGGGAGGTGGGGAGGATGGAGTTATAAACCAGACATAGACAGGTATGGGAGGTGGGGAGGATGGAGTTATAAACCAGACATAGACAGGTATGGGAGGTGGGGAGGATGGAGTTATAAACCAGACATAGACAGGTATGGGAGGTGGGGAGGATGGAGTTATAAACCAGACATAGACAGGTATGGGAGGTGGGGAGGATGGAGTTATAAACCAGACATAGACAGGTATGGGAGGTGGGGAGGATGGAGTTACAAACCAGACATAGACAGGTATGGGAGGTGGGGAGGATGGAGTTACAAACCAGACATAGACAGGTATGGGAGGTGGGGAGGATGGAGTATGAATAATGTGGAAATTGATCAAGTTGAGGTTACTAAACTGCTTGGAGTAACCCACTAAACTGTCATGGTCAAAACATGTTGATACAACAGTAGCTAAAATGGGGAGAAATCTGTCCATAATTAAGCACTGCTCTACCTTCTTAAAAGTATTATCAACAAGGCAGATCCTACAGGCCCTAGTGTTGTCTCACCTGGACTACTGTTCAGTCGTGTGGTCAGGTGACACAAAAAAGGACTTAGGAAAATTGCAATTGGCTCTGAACAGGGCAGCACGGCTGGCCCTTGGATGTACACAACAGATTGACTTCCTCACTACTGTATTTGAACAGACTATGCGCGGCACACAGTACTACATAGATCCATGTCTACATGTAACTATATTCCACATCAAGTAACTTTAGCCAGCTAGCTAGAATTAGTAACATATCATACGTGTAAGGATGTATGTTCAGAGAGGTCTCTGGAAACCTTTATGGTTTTCAGGTTTAGTGAGCCCACTCCCTTGGCTGAGAAGCAACCCCACACATGAATGGTCTCAGGATGCTTTACTGTTGGCATGACACAGGACTGATAGTAGCGCTCACCTTGTCTTCTCCGGACAAGGTGTTTTTCGGATGGCCCAAACAATCGGAAAGGGGATTCATCAGAGAAAATGACTCTACCCCAGTCCTCAGCAGTCCAATCCCTGTACCTTTTGCAGAATATCAGTCTGTCCCTGATGTTTTTCCTGAAGAGAAGTGGCTTCTTTGCTGCCCTTGTTGACACCAGGCCATCCTCCAAAAGTCTTCGCCTCACTGTGCGTGCAGATGCACTCACACCTGCCTGCTGCCATTCCGGAGCAAGCTCTGCACTGGTGTCCCGATCCCGCAGCTGAATCAACTTTAGGAGACGGTCCTGGCGCTTGCTGGACTTTCTTGGGCACCCTGACGCCTTCTTCACAACAATTGAACCTCTCTCCTTGAAGTTCTTGATGATCCGATAAATGGTTGATTTAGGTGCAATCTTACCATCAGCAATATCCTTGCCTGTGAAGCTGTTTTTGTGCAAAGCAATGATGACGGCACGTGTTTCCTTGCAGGTAACCATGGTTGACAGAGGAAGAACAATGATTTTAAGCCACACCTGTCACAATCTTGCATTTGGAGAGACCAATTCACAGCCCATACTTTGTAGTTCGACATTGTTTAATGTTTTACTGACATACAGCGGGTGAAATAAGTATTGAACACGTCACCATTTTTCTCAGTAAATATATTTCCAAAGGTGCTATTGACATGACATTTTCACCAGATGTTGGTAACAACCCAAGTAATCCATACATACAAAGAAACCAAAACAAATAAGTTCAGAAATTAAGTTATGTGTAATAATGTGAAATGACACAGGGAAAAAGTATTGAACACATGAAGAAAGGGAGGTGCAAAAAGGCATGGAAAGCCAAGACAACAGCTGAAAACTATCAGTAATTAAAAAGCAATCCAGCCCCCTGTCAGTGCAAATTAATATCAGCTGGTTCAGTCCCAACTGATGGCCTACAAAAAGGTCTCATTGCCAAGGTGTCACACAAGACACATCTCATGATGTGGTGCCTTTTTGCACCTCCCTTTCTTCATGTGTTCAATACTTTTTCCCTGTGTCATTTCACATTATTACACATAACTTAATTTCTGAACTAATTTGTTGTGGTTTCTTGTATGTATGGATTACTTGGGTTGTTACCAACATCTGGTGAAAATGTCATGTCAATAGCACCTTTGGAAATATATCTACTGAGAACAATGGTGACGTGTTCAATACTTATTTCACCCGCTGTATACGTATAACATGTAACATGGAACTATGCAAAATAAACACAATGCACACAAAACTGAAAACACACTTAATTTGACTGTGACTTGATGATATAATGACCCACACCCAGGTGTGGAACATACAAACATATGTAGGATCCCTAATTAGAGACAATGCACTGCAGCTGCCTCTAATTAGGGATCCAACACAAACCACCACCAGAAACATAAATAATAGATCTGTCAGACTGACCATGGCTATATAGAGAAGCAAAAGGCCTCTCTATGGCCAGAGCCTGACACCACCCTCCTTTTAAAGCTTCCAGCCTGTTATTCTGACTCAATCAGCATGACAGTGATCTCCAGCCTTGTCCGCGTCAACACTCCTACCTGTGTTAACGAGACAATCACTGACATGATGGCAGCTGGTCCTTTTGTGGCAGGGCTGAAATGCAGAGGAAATGTTTTTTGGGGATTAAGTTCATTTTCATGGCAAAGAGGGACTTTGCAATTAATTGCAATTCATCTGATCACTCTTCATGACATTCTGGAGTATGTGCAAATTGCCATCATCAACACTGAGGCAGCAAACTTTGTGGAGACCAATACTTGTGTCATTCTCAAAACGTTTGGCCACGACTGTACTGTCAAGACATGAGTTTTAGGTGTACCTACCATAGGAGTCTCCTCGAAGCCTACCATTAACTATGTACATACCCAGCGTTCGACGGAGCTGCAGGAGTTCTGACCCGTTTTTCTTGGTTATGTTGTCATAATTGTGTCTAGGGGGGCGTATAGGGGAGGGAATGCTGTCACCTCCAGGTACAGTGGGGAGAACAAGTATTTGATGCACTGCCGATTTTGCAGGTTTTCCTACTTACAAAGCATGTAGAAGTCTGTAATTTTTATCATAGGTACTCTTCAACTGTGAGAGACGGAATCTAAAACAAAAATCCAGAAAATCACATTGTATGATTTTTAAATAATTAATTAGCATTTTATTGCATGAAATAAGTATTTGATCACCTACCAACCAGTAAGAATTCCGGCTCTCACAGACCTGTTAGTTTTTCTTTAAGAAGCCCTCCTGTTCTCCACTCATTACCTGTATTAACTGCACCTGTTTGAACTCGTTACCTGTATAAAAGACACCTGTCCACACACTCAATCAAACAGACTCCAACCTCTCCACAATGGCCATGACCAGAGAGCTGTGTAAGGACATCAGGGATAAAATTGTAGACCTGCACAAGGCTGGGATGGGCTACAGGACAATAGGCAAGCAGCTTGGTGAGAAGGCAACAACTGTTGGCGTAATTATTAGAAAATGGAAGAAGTTCAAGATGACGGTCAATCTCCCTCGGTCTGGGGCACCATGCAAGATCTCACCTCGTGGGGCATCAATGATCATGAGGAAGGTGAGGGATCAGCCCAGAACTACACGGCAGGACCTGGTCAATGACCTGAAGAGAGCTGGGACCACAGTCTCAAAGAAAACCATTAGTAACACACTACGCCGTCATGGATTAAAATCCTGCAGCGCACGCAAGGTCCCCTTGCTCAAGCCAGCGCATGTCCAGGCCCGTCTGAAGTTTGCCAATGAAACATCGTTCTTTGGAGATGCTTTTCTGCAAAGGGGACAGAACGACTGCACTGTATTGAGGGGAGGAAGGATGGGGCCATGTATCGCGAGATCTTGGCCAACAACCTCCTTCCCTCAGTAAGAGCATTGAAGATGGGTCGTGGCTGGGTCTTCCAGCATGACAACGACCTGAAACACACAGCCAGGGCAACTAAGGAGTGGCTCCGTAAGAAGCATCTCAAGGTCCTGGAGTGGCCTAGCCAGTCTCCAGACCTGAACCCAATAGAAAATCTTTGGAGGGAGCTGAAAGTCCGTATTGCCCAGCGACAGCCCCGAAACCTGAAGGATCTGTATGGAGAAGTGGGCCAAAATCCCTGCTGCAGTGTGTGAAAACATGGTCAAGAACTACAGGAAACGTATGATCTCTGTAATTGCAAACAAAGGTTTCTGTACCAAATATTAAGTTCTGCTTTTCTGATGTATCAAATACTTATGTCATGCAATAAAATGCAAATTAATTACTTAAAAATCATACAATGTGATTTTCTGGATTTTTGTTTTAGATTCCGTCACTCACAGTTGAAGAGTACCTATGATACAAATTACAGACTTCTACATGCTTTGTAAGTGGGAAAACCTGCAAAATCGGCAGTGTATCAAATACTTGTTCTCCCCACTGTAGGTGTTTGTCCCCAGATGTTTACCTGTGGTCTATCTATAGTCAAGCTCTGATTAGTAAGTGAACTCATTATCTAAAAGTGTTTTCATGTTTCAATGTGGAAAAGCAGTTGGTGAAATAATGTAGCAATGTAGAGACCAATGTTATCAGTTTTACTATAAGTGTGTTATTAAATTACTAACTGAGTGTAAATCAGATAACGTGCAATCAGTTTGGCTCACTGGGTAAATGCATTGGCTACAAGTGTTAATGGTTTCAGAGAACGTGCATTCAGTTTGGCTCACTGGGTAAATGAATTGGCTACAAGTGGTAATGGTTTCAGAGAACGTGCATTCAGTTTGGCTCACTGGGTAAATGCATTGGCTACAAGTGGTAATGGTTTCAGAGAACGTGCATTCAGTTTGGCTCACTGGGTAAATGCATTGGCTACAAGTGGTAATGGTTTCAGAGAACGTGCATTCAGTTTGGCTCACTGGGTAAATGAATTGGCTACAAGTGGTAATGGTTTCAGAGAACGTGCATTCAGTTTGGCTCACTGGGTAAATGAATTGGCTACAAGTGGTAATGGTTTCAGAGAACGTGCATTCAGTTTGGCTCACTGGGTAAATGCATTGGCTACAAGTGGTAATGGTTTCAGAGATAGTGCTTCAAGAACCACTGTTAGTGTTTAAGCATTCAGAAAAAATAATAATAAGGAATTTGAAATTATTTCCACACAAGTAGCAGAACACCTCAGATATTTTGCTAAATTAAACACTTAATTCAAAACTATACAAAAAATTATTATAACCCAATTGTCACTGTATGGGAAACACATGGTTCATACGATCTGATTATGTTTGAACCAGTTACACACTGCTGTGCTCAATCTAAAACACTTTTAACATTTCTACTTTTCTAATGATATAGTCTGGGTTTGATTTTTGAGATATTGTTAGAGTAAAGTACATGAATATATTGACCAAACACAAGACCAGTACTGAACACTGATGAAAATATGTATTTCTCTCCACATTGTAAAATCAGTCAATACATCCATGCATTTCCAAAGGTTGCATTTTGATCTGAAAATCAGAACAGATTATATTATTAATAGAACATAATACATAAACACAGCATAAACTGTTGTGGAGACAAAACAGAAAGCATGAATAAAAATAAACCCTAAGCATCATCTCTTCTCCCAGCTGGATCTGACCAGAGCACTTCGTCCACATCACAGGCTGTCCTCTCTGGCAAGACAGCGAGGGAAGAATCTTCCTGAATGGCGTATCCATCCTTGCACAGACCCTGCATTCATTTGGTCGCAGGCCTCCTCCATGGCTTGAATGAGGGGTATCCTGACATAGGGCTGGAGATCGAAAACCTTCCACCGCCATGCCGAAAAATGGGGTTAAGGAAGGGAGAGTATGGTGGGAGGTATTGGAGTTTAAATTGTGGATGCTGATGAAACCAGTTTTGGACCAGAGCAGATCAGTGGAAAGGTACGTGGTCCCAGATGTATCTCATCTGCTCTGCATCCATTTGGTCTTCTGCCGTGACGATGTAGTGTAGTCTGTCTAAAGATGTGAGTATGTGGGCCGTGTTGTAAGGACCTAAGTTGGCATGGCGATGGAGGACCCCATTCTGCGTGATTGCAGCGCACATTGTGATGTTACCACCACGTTCAAAATAGCTCTGTGGCCAATGATGATCCGTCCTCTTCTTCATCCTTTTGTCAGGTTAAACCCAGCCTCATCTATGAAGATACATTCATGATGTTCCTCCCTCTTCTTCATCCTGTTGTCAGGTTAAACCCAGCCTCATCTATGAAGATACGTTCATGCATCAGCATCCATTTGCAAACCTCTCTGAAAAAAGACAACATTGTGTAGTTCAATATAGGCCTGCTAGAAATGTACATGTAAAAAGATTCTGTGTTCAGTGCACAATACTGAAGTGTACATTACTTACCTCCACATATTCATGCCGCAGGTCTTTTACTCTCACAATTTCTTTCAAATGACACTCGGTAGAGTTGTTTCATCTGTATGTGATGTTTTTTAAGGATTCGCCCCAGTGTTGATAGAGAGACCTGATGGACATTGGTGAAAACTGTGTGGTCATTGAGGATGTTTGTTTGAATTTCTCTGAGCCGTATCGCATTATTGGCCAAAACCATGTTAATAGCTCTCTCTTGTTCCTCTAGGAATATGGGGCTCCTTCCTCCTTGACGTTCTCAACCCTCAATCCTATGTAGACCAATCAAAATACATGTAAAATGTCACAGTACAGCGTACAAGGCATTGTTTCAAACATGTAATGCAGTGAATGGGTACCAACAAGTACTGATGTAGTTTTTGTAGGCTACATTGTACTGATTTTAATGTCCGCTGAGGTTGGCCTGAACTCTCTGTCCAGTCTCTCTCAATGAGAGACTGGTCAACCAATGTTGCTCCAATCTCATCCTCGTCTTCTTTGTCCACGTCCTCCTTCAGGTCTACCTCTTCCTCTTCCTCTTCCTCTTCCTCTCCCTACCCCTCTTCCTCCGCGGGCTCCCCCTCTCATCCTCACTCTCCCTCTTCCTCTTCCTCTCCCTACCCCTCTTCCTCCGCGGGCTCCCCCTCTCTTACTGCAACATTGACTTCCATTTTTGTTGAAGACAGGTAAACTCACCTGTTGACTTTTAATAGTGCTTATGCCTGATTGGTGAGTTTCCAATTAAGCACCTAAGTGTCTGTACACCTGACGGCCGTGTTTGATCAATTGGTTCATGGGTGAGGTATTTTGAAAGGCAGTGCCTTGAAATGGCAAAGAAGTGACATCATGTTAGATTTCTGTGTCTGATGAAGAGAAGTGACATCATGTTAGATTTCTGTGACTGATGAAGAGAAGTGACATCATGTTAGATTTCTGTGTCTGATGAAGAGAAGTGACATCATGTTAGATTTCTGTGTCTGATGAAGAGAAGTGACATCATGTTAGATTTCTGTGTCTGATGAAGAGAAGTGACATCATGTTAGATTTCTGTGTCTGATGAAGAGAAGTGACATCATGTTAGATTTCTGTGTCTGATGAAGAGAAGTGACATCATGTTAGATTTCTGTGTCTGATGAAGAGAAGTGACATCATGTTAGATGTCTGTGTCTGATGAAGAGAAGTGACATCATGTTAGATGTCTGTGTCTGAGGAAGAGAAGTGTGTTTAGTGTTTTGTAGAAAGTGTGAGGCTGAGAATGTGCTTATAGTTGTGCTTATTGGGCCAAGGTTTTTAATTTTAGTGTGTAAGCAATCGTAAAAAAATGTATTTTTAAAACCAAATACTTTTAGACTTTTACTCAAGTAGTATTTTACTGGGTGACTTTCACTTTTATTTTCTATTAAGGTATCTTTACTTTTACTGAAGTTTGACAATTGGGTACTTTTTCTACCAGTGGATGAGACTACCAGCTCTCTGTAACCTGTGAGGGGTTGGCTGTGGTTAGACCTTACTCCCAATAAGAGGAGTGGTAGAACCACAGTCGAGCCCTCACACCCTAACTAGGGGAGGTAATAATCCTCAATCAGAGACAGCTGTACAGGGTTGTCTCTGATTGGGGATTGCATTTAGGCACCACTCTCAGCCACCTGTGTGTGGGTCATTATTGGATGTTAGGGGTATTGTTCCTCAAGTCACAGTAAGTGTTTCTTGTTCATTTTCATTTAATTGAATCTTGTTGTTATAGTTCGTTGCATTTGTTGTTTTATTATTAAATAAAACAATGTCGAACTATCGCTGCGCTGCTCCTTGGTCTCTCTCTACACCCACTCGTGACATAACCTAGAGGGCAACCAGTGGATGAGACTACCAGCTCTCTGTAACCTAGAGGGCATCCAGTGGATGGGACTACCAGCTCTCTGTAACCTACAGGGCATCCAGTGGATGGGACTACCAGCTCTCTGTAACCTAGAGGGCATCCAGTGGATGGGACTACCAGCTCTCTGTAACCTAGAGGGCATCCAGTGGATGGGACTACCAGCTCTCTGTAACCTAGAGGGCATCCAGTGGATGGGACTACCAGCTCTCTGTAACCTAGAGGGCAACCAGTGGATGAGACTACCAGCTCTCTGTAACCTAGAGGGCAACCAGTGGATGAGACTACCAGCTCTCTGTAACCTAGAGGGCAACCAGTGGATGAGACTACCAGCTCTCTGTAACCTAGAGGGAAACCAGTGGATGAGACTACCAGCTCTCTGTAACCTAGAGGGCAACCAGTGGATGAGACTACCAGCTCTCTGTAACCTACAGGGCATCCAGTGGGTCTATCTCCTCTATACCATGTTTCTTGTAGGATGACAATGTCTGTATTTCCAATTTATTTGGTGAAGTCTGGGTTCCTGCTCTTTAGGCCAAAGGCAGATGACCTCTCTAGCTCCTTTGTTATTTCATGTACTGACCTGTGAGCAGAGAGCAGAGAGCTGCTTCTTGTCTTACAAGTCATAATTATAGAAGATCCCAGACCAAATTATATTTCTCTCTCTCTCCCCCCCTCACTCTCTCTCCCCCAGCCAGCCTGAGACGTGTCTCCCCCAGAGTGGTCATTAATCTGCTATCAGCCCAGGCTGGGCTTGCCTCCTATGATCCGGACACAATCTACAGATCACTATCCAGGCAGGAGGAGGGAGACGGCCGAGGGCCAGGATTTGGAGGCTGGGGCTGGGGCCAGGGCTGGGGGTTGGGCTGGGGCCAGGGCTGGGGGTTGGCTGGAGGGTGGAGGCCAGGTCTCAACTATCTCTCTCTATATAATTGATAGGTTTTAGGCGATTTATAAGCTTCACGTGATTAAGATCTATAACGACATATTGATCTGACTGGGGATTCATTCTACAGAGGGTCGGATGGACAGACGGGGGCTTCTAAAGCTTGTGAACCATAGAGACACACCTCCTACTCCCGACACCCAACCAAACCCCACTGTTTAACATTTCGGTTTCCAGATGTGTTGGACTTGACGAGAGACAGAAGGGGTATAGAAAACACACACACACACTGTAAGGGAAAACATACTGAATGTGGGACTGAAACCCAATCAGATGAGAGATTATGATAACCGTGGTCTCTGATTGTGACCCCATCTGGTTTATAGCCCAGAGCCAGGCTGAGATTGAAGGACAGATAACAGTGAGGAGGACAGCATGAGAAAGATACTACTTCCTGTTTACCACAGAACACATCTCTGTACAGACCCCATTCAGATGGGAGGGCTACTTCCTGTTTACCAAATAACACATATCTGTACAGACACCATTTAGCAGGGAGAGCTACTTCCTGTTTACCACAGAACACACCTCTGTACAGACTCCATTCTGCTGGGAGGGATACTTCCTGTTTACCACAGAACACACCTCTGTACAGACTCTATTCAGCTGGGAGGGCTACTTCCTGTTTACCACAGAACACATCTCTGTACAGACTCAGTTCAGCTGGGAGGGCTACTACCTGTTTAACACAGAACACATCTCTGTACAGACTCTATTCAGTTGGGAGGGCTACTTCCTGTTTATCAAAGAACACATCTCTGTACAGACTCAGTTCAGCTGGGAGGGCTACTTCCTGTTTATCAAAGAACACATCTCTATACAGACCCCGTTCAGCTGGGAGGGCTACTTCCTATTTACCACAGAACACATCTCTGTACAGACCCCGTTCAGCTGGGAGGGCTACTTCCTGTTTATCAAAGAACACATCTCTGTACAGACTCAGTTCAGCTGGGAGGGCTACTTCCTGTTTATCAAAGAACACATCTCTATACAGACCCCGTTCAGCTGGGAGGGCTACTTCCTGTTTACCACAGAACACATCTCTGTACAGACCCCATTCAGCTGGGAGGGCTAATTCCTGTTTACAATAGAACACATCTCTGTACATTCATGTTCAGCTGGGAGGGCTACTAACTGTTTACCACAGAACACATCTGTGTTCAGAGCCTGTACAGCTGGGAGGGGAACTTCCTGTTTACCACAAAACACATCTCTGTACAGACCCCGTTCAACTGGGAGGGCTACTACCTGTTTACCATAGAACACATCTCTGTACAGACCCTGTTCAGCTGGGAGGGCTACTTCCTGTTTACCACAGAACACATCTCTGTAGAGACTTCATTCAACTGGGAGGGCTACTTCCTGTTTACCACAGAACACATCTCTGTGTGGTGTCCTGCCATAGACTTAATACCTCACACAATGCTGTGTGTTGCCCTGCCAGAGACTTAATACCTCCACACCATGCTGTGTGTTAACCTGCCAGAGACTTACTACCTCACACCATGCTGTGTGTTTCCCTAACAGAGAATTACTTCCTTACTACTTCCACACCATGCTATGTGTTGCCCTGCCAGAGACTAACTACCTCACTCCATGCTGTGTGTTGCCGTGCCGCAGACATATTACCTCACACCATGCTGTGTGTTGCCCTGCCAGATACTTACTACCTCACATCATGATGTGTGTTGCCCGGCCAGAGACTTACTAACTCCACATTATATTGTGTGTTGCCCTGCCATAGACTTAATACCTCACACCATGCTGTTTGTTAACCTGCAGGAGACTTAATATCTCCACACCTTGATGTGTGTTAACCTGCCAGAGACTTACCATCTCACACTATGGTGTGTGTTGTCCTGCCAGATACTTACTACCTCCACACCATTCAATGTGTTGTCTCTCCAGAGACGTACTACCTCACACCATGATGTGGGTTGTCCTGCCAGAGACTTACTACCTCACACCATGCTGTGTGTTGCCCTGCCAGATACATACTACTTCACACAATGCTGTGTTGCCCTGCCAGAGACTTACTACCTCCACACCATGCTGTGTTGTCCTACCGGAGACTTACTACCTCCACACCATGCTGTGTTGTCCTACCGGAGACTTACTACCACGACACCATGCTGTGTGTTGTCCTACCGGAGACTTACTACCTCACACCATGCTGTGTGTTGCCCTGCCGGAGACTTACTACCACGACACCATGCTGTGTGTTGTCCTACCGGAGACTTACTACCTCACATCATGATGTGTGCTGCCCTGAAGGAGACTTACTACCTCACACCATGCTGTGTGTTGCCCTGCCGGAGACTTACTACCTCACACCATGCTGTGTGTTGTCTTACTACCTCCACACCATGTTGTGTGTTGCCCTGCAGGAGACTTACTACCTCCACACCATGTTGTGTGTTGCCCTGCAGGAGACTTACTACCTCCACACCATGTTGTGTGTTGCCCTGCAGGAGACTTACTACCTCCACACCATGCTGTGTTGCCCTGCAGGAGACTTACTACCTCCACACCATGTTGTGTGTTGCCCTGCAGGAGACTTACTACCTCCACACCATGCTGTGTTGCCCTGCAGGAGACTTACTACCTCACACCATGCTGTGTTGCCCTGCAGGAGACTTACTACCTCCACACCATGCTGTGTTGCCCTGCAGGAGACTTACTACCTCACACCATGCTGTGTTGCCCTGCAGGAGACTTACTACCTCCACACCATGCTGTGTTGCCCTGCAGGAGACTTACTACCTCACACCATGTTGTGTGTTGCCCTGCAGGAGACTTACTACCTCCACACCATGCTGTGTTGCCCTGCAGGAGACTTACTACCTCACACCATGCTGTGTTGCCCTGCAGGAGACTTACTACCTCACACCATGCTGTGTTGCCCTGCAGGAGACTTACTACCTCACACCATGCTGTGTTGCCCTGCAGGAGACTTACTACCTCACACCATGCTGTGTTGCCCTGCAGGAGACTTACTACCTCACACCTGTGAGGTAGTAAGGAATGAAAGAAAAGCAGACAGAAGCACTTCTATCTCATTCCAGCATTATGGTGCATTTCCTTTTCTTGGCCTGGTTCTCCATGGACTGACTGTCATCACCCCGCAGCGCTGGTAATTAGCTATGGACTCTGGACAACAGACAACACACACACTCACACACACACACACACACACACACACACACACACACACACACACACACACACACACACACACACATAGATACATAGATACACAGATATGCACACACAGACATGAACAGACACACACACTTTGACACACACACACACACACACACACACACTAGAAGTACGGCCTTGCTCCCAGCTAACGTCGTCTTCAGAAGTAAATTACCTTTAGCTTATGGTAAGCAATATTCCGTGCCAGGCAACTTTTACTGCTGATTAGCAATTAGCCGAAACTAGCGCTAGGCTGTGGAAGAGCTAATGTTTAATTTGCTTCCACTAATGATATACAGTAACACACTGAGTTCTGGTGCAGACGGTAAGGAGGGAGGGAGGGAGAGAGACAGGGAGGGAGGCAGAATGGGAGGGAGGGAGGGAGGGAGGGAGAGAGACAGGGAGGGAGGCAGAATGGGAGGGAGGGAGGGAGGCAGGGAGGGAGGGAGGGAGGGAGGGAGAGAGACAGGGAGGGAGGCAGAATGGGAGGGAGGGAGGCAGGGAGGGAGGGAGGCAGGGATGGAGGGAGGCAGGTAGGGAGGCATGAGGTAATGCAGGTAGGGAGGCAGGGAGGGAGGCAGGGAGGGAGGGAGAGAGAGAGACAGGGAGGGAGGCAGAATGGGAGGGAGGGAGGCAGTAATGCAGGGAGGGAGGCAGGGAGGGAGGGAGGGAGGGAGGGAGGGAGAGAGAGAGACAGGGAGGGAGGCAGTAATGCAGGGAGGGAGGGAGGGAGGCAGGGAGGGAGGCAGGGAGGGAGGGAGGCATGGAGGGAGGGAGGCAGGGAGGGAGGCAGGGAGGGAGGGAGGCAGGTAGGGAGGCAGGGAGGGAGGCATGAGGTAATGCAGGGAGGGAGGCAGGGAGGGAGGCAGGGAGGCAGAATGGGAGGGAGGCAGAATGGATGGAGGGAGGGAGGGAGGGAGGGAGGGAGGCAGAATGGATGGAGGGAGGGAGGGAGGGAGGGAGGGAGGCAGAATGGGAGGGAGGGAGGGAGGGAGGGAGGCAGGCAGGGAGGGAGGGAGGGAGGGAGGCAGAATGGGAGGGAGGGAGGGAGGGAGGGAGGGAGGGAGGGAGGGAGGGAGGGAGGGAGGCAGAATGGGAGGGAGGGAGGGAGGGAGGCAGTAATGCAGGGAGGGAGGGAGGGAGGCAGAATGGGAGGGAGGGAGGGAGGCAGGGAGGGAGGCAGGGAGGGAGGGAGGGAGAATGGGAGGGAGGGAGGGAGGGAGGCAGGGAGGGAGGGAGGGAGGGAGGCAGAATGGGAGGGAGGGAGGCAGTAATGCAGGGAGGGAGGCAGAATGGGAGGGAGGGAGGGAGGGAGGCAGAATGGGAGGGAGGGAGGGAGGGAGGCAGAATGGGAGGGAGGGAGGGAGGCAGTAATGCAGGGAGGGAGGGAGGGAGGCAGGCAGGTAGGGAGGCATGAGGTAATGCAGGGAGGGAGGCAGTAATGCAGAGAGGGAGGCAGGGGGGGAGGGAGGGAGGGAGGCAGGTAGGGAGGCATGAGGTAATGCAGGGAGGGAGGCAGTAATGCAGAGAGGGAGGCAGGCAGGCAGGGAGGGAGGGGAAGAGGAGGATGGATTTCTGCTTAATTCCTTTTCATGTATGTGCTGAAAGGGCCCCAGGTAGTGAATAGAGGACATTTCTTAGCGATTAGTAATGTCTGCTTTCCTTAAAGGGAGGTGGGAAGAGAATGAAGAAAGTAGCTAGCTACGTAGGTAATCACACAGCAGATTCAGTCTTCTTCTTCCTCCCAGCAATATTCACTTTACCGCAATTGCCTCAATTATTCACGGTGAAGTTAGAATAATACCAGTGTTTTCTGAGACAACAGTGATTACTGTATGTGTTACTGTCTCTGCCGGGGAACTGCAGGTTGTGAATATGAGTTGAATGTAGAGAGCTGTGCTGAATTGTAATGTTTGTAATGTTGTAATGCTGTTATGATAAAATCATTTGAACAATGAAGTGAAACTAACTGAAAGCTTGTCAGTATGATCATAAAGTGAAATGAAGTGAAAGCCTGTCAGTATGATCATAAAGTGACATTAACTGAAAGCCTGTCAGTATGATCATTAAGTTAAATGAAGTGAAAGCCTGTCAGTATGATCATTAAGTTAAATGAAGTGAACGCCTTTCAGTATGATCATAAAGTGAAATGAAGTGAAAGCCTTTCAGTATGATCATAAAGTGAAATGAAGTGAAAGCCTGTCAGTATGATCATAAAGTGAAATGAAGTGAAAGCCTGTCAGTATGATCATAAAGTGAAATGAAGTGAAAGCCTGTCAAAATGATCATAAAGTGAAATGAAGTGAAAGCCTGTCAGTATGATCATAAAGTGAAATGAAGTGAAAGCCTGTCAGTATGATCATAAAGTGAAATGAAGTGAAAGCCTGTCAGTATGATCATTAAGTTAAATGAAGTGAAAGCCTTTCAGTATGATCATAAAGTGAAATGAAGTGAAAGCCTGTCAGTATGATCATAAAGTGAAATGAAGTGAAAGCCTGTCAGTATGATCATAAAGTGAAATGAAGTGAAAGCCTGTCAAAATGATCATAAAGTGAAATGAAGTGAAAGCCTGTCAGTATGATCATAAAGTGAAATGAAGTGAAAGCCTGTCAGTATGATCATAAAGTGAAATGAAGTGAAAGCCTGTCAGTATGATCATTAAGTTAAAAGAAGTGAAAGCCTGTCAGTATGATCATAAAGTGAAATTATGATCAAATTTCTACCTTTATACGTTTAAAAACATTTTCAAAATGTAATCCATTTCAAATGTAAACATTACGAAATAATTGAACCAATAGGGGCTGGTCAGTTGTGCAACAACATGGTGCCTCTAGCCTCTCTCTCCATCGCTCCTCTCCAACCTTTCCTCTCTTCTCCACCCTCCAACAACATGGTGCCTCTAGCCTCTCTCTGCAACGCTCCTCTCCAACCTTTCCTCTCTTCTCCACCCTCTTAATGCCTTGTTTACAGCAGAGTCCCTGGACTTGTTTGACAAACACAACCAAACAGTGTCTGAGGAGTCTTTCACCAGGTCCCTGTAGACCATGTTAATCTGGGGCAGAATCTCCTCTAATCTACAACACTTCTAGTGGGCTGGACTCCACACACCAGGAGGACACTGGACCAAATCGCAGAGGGGCCGTGAGTAGAACAGGAACTTGTTAGAAAGAAGAATGGGTGCTAGGGGAATAGACCTGGTCCTCTGGGGGGTTTGAGAGTCCTCTACACTAATGAAGCTGGGGCTCATTATAGACTGTCCAGTTCCTTGTTAATGCTTCTGACTGCCTGGCTGGTACTATACATCTCTCTCTGACTCTGTCTCTGTCTCACTCTCTCTCTCTCTCTCTCTCTCTCTCTCTCCTAACTGCCTAAGAACCCTGTCTGTCTCTGTCTCTGTCTCTCTACTGACTGCCTGGTTGGTACTATCTATCAAATTCAAATTCAAATTCCAGATGCTTAATCTACAAATACCTAGGCATCTGGTTAGACTATAAACTCAACTTCCAGACTCACATCAACCATCTCCAATCCAAAATTAAATCCAGAATTGGCTTCCTATTTCGCAACAAAGCCTCCTTCACTCATGCTGCCAAACATGCCCTTGTAAAACTGACTATCCTACCGATCCTTGATTTCGGCGATGTCATTAGCAAATTGGATGTAGTCTATCACAGTGCCATCCGTTTTGTCACCAAAGCCCCATACACTACCCACCACTGCGACCTGTATGCTCTCGTTGGCTGGCCTTCATTATATATTCGCCGCCAAACCCACTGGCTCCAGGTCATCTATAAGTCTTTATTAGGTAAATCCCCGCCCTATCTCAGCTCACTGGTCACTATAGCAACACCCACCCGTAGCATGCGCTCCAGCAGGTATATCTCACTGGTCACCCCCAAAGCCAACACCTCCTTTGGTCGCCATTCCTTCCAGTTCGCTGCTGCCAATGACTGGAACGAATTGCAAAAATCATTGAAGCTAGAGGTTCCTATCTCCCTCAATAACTTTAAGCATCAGCTGTCAAAGCTGCTTATCGATCACTGCACCTGTACATAGCCCTTCTGTAAATAGCCCACACTACTACCTCATCCCCATATTTATTTTTTGTTTATTTTCACTAATCTTGCACTCCAGTATCTCTATTTGCACATCATAATTTGCACACTTTTCATTCCTGTGTTAATAATGATAATTCTGTAATTTATGTCACCACTATAGTCTATTTATTGTTCTACCTCTTAACCTTACTGCATTTTTGCACTACATTTTGCACTCTGTATATAGATTTTTCTATTGTGTTTTTGACTGTTTGTTTAATGTGTAACTCTGTGTTGTTATTTGTCACACTGCTTTGCTTTGTCTTGGCCAGGTCGCAGTTGCAAATGAGAACTTGTTCTCAACTGACCTACCTGGTTAAATAAAGGTGAAATAAATAAAAAAAAGAAATTGGCATGACAAACATTACATCAATATCGCCAAAGCATCAATGTATACAATTTGTAATAAAATAATTAAGATTAACAAGTAATAATATAAAATGGTAGTAAATAGTAGAAATATAATCAATATAAAAGGCTAAACATGTAAAATGAAACTATAACTAACTACCACTGCAATAATACCACTAATAATAATAGTAATAACAATAATACCACTAATAATAGTAATATCAATAACACTAATAATAATAAAAATAAAAATAATACCACTAATAATAATAATAGTAATAATAAGAATAATAATCATAACAATAATAATAATAATAATAACAATAATACCACTAATAATAATAATACTAGTAATAATAATAATGATACTAGTAATAATAATAATAATAATAATACCAGTAATAATAATACTAGTAATATCAATAATACCACTAATACTAATAATAGTAATAACAATAATAACACTAATAATAATAATAATAGTAATAACAATCATAACACTAATAATAATAATAATAGTAATAACAATAATAACACTAATAATAACAATAGTAATATCAATAACACTAATAATAATAATAATAATAATAGTAATAATAATAATAATAATAATAATAGTAATAACAATAATACCACTAATAATAATAGTAATAACAATAATACCACTAATAATAATAATAATAATAATAGTAACAACAATAATAACACTAATAATAATAACAGTAATAACAATAATAACACTAATAATAATAGTAATAACACCAATAATAATAGTAATAACAATAATAACACTAATAATAATAATAATAATAATAGTAATAACAATAATAACACTAATAATAATAATAGTAATATCAATAACACTAATAATAAGTAAGTTACTGCTTACTATGCAGATGTCATTATTCAGTGTCTCAGGCTATGGTAGGAAAATACATATTTGACTGCAAGAGGAGCGGTTTCTCTTCACCCAGGAGTATGTATTGTTTTTCCTCTGGGTTTAATAAGTTAAAATGTGGAATAAATGTAGTAGTTTCTGTGAATAATGAATTTCTTGGTGAGGAATATTTCTCCCAGTAAAGGAGAAAGTGCATCTCTGTTTCTACCTCCCCTGTGGTGCAGTGACCACATACACGCTCCTCTTTGGTTGGCCATTTAACTTTCATTACCACTGGAAAGCGATCCAATTCTGCCCTACATGCAATAGTTGGTGTTTTTCTTTGGACTTGTAGAATTTTCCGATAGAATTCTGCATGTATGGCTTCAATTGGATGTTTGTCCCACATTTTAAAGTCCATTTTATTGAGTGGCCCCCAAACCTCACTTCCGTAAAAAGCTATTGGTAGGATCACGCTGTCAAATTCTAAATGTTGATTTTGAATACTTTCATTTTTATTGCATACAATGCTCTGCAGGCTTTTTCTTTGAGCGCATTTACTGTTTCCCGATGCAGATATGGTCAGACCAAGGTATGCGTCATTTTTAGTGTGTTCATTTATAGTGTTGTTCAGGGTGAATTTATATTTGTGTTTCTGACATCTGGGTTTTTTCTGGAAAATCGAAAATTGTTTTTTTTACAGCAGGGCCCAATTGTGGCAATATTGCTCTAGAATGTTAAGCTTCTGTTGAAGACCTTATTTGGTTGGTGATAGAATAGTGTGAGTCCTGGGGCTGCAAAATGGTCCAACATGTCTGCTAATTAATATATATAAATGTTGAAAAGGTTTGGACTCAAACTGCAGCCTTGTCTCACACCTCGACGTAAGCAAAAATTATTATGTTCTTTGGTTTTTGAATTTTATTGCACTTATTTTCTGTGTACATACATTTTATTAAGTCAAACACCTTACCACCAAGCCCACTTTGGACAATTTTGAATGCCAAATAGAATCAAATGCTTTTTTAAAGTCAAGAAAGCTACTGTTCCAGAGTTTCACAGTATTCATAGTGTATCTCTGGATTGTTTTAGTCAGTGTATGTTTCTACTGTTCCAGAGTTTCAAAGTATTCATAGTGCAGCTCTGGATTGTTTTAGTCAGTGTATGTTTCTACTGTTCCAGAGTTTCACAGTATTCATAGTGCAGCTCTGGGTTGTTTTAGTCAGTGTATGTTTCTACTGTTTCAGAGTTTCACAGTATTCATAGTGTATCTCTGGGTTGTTTTAGTCAGTGTATGTTTCTACTTTTCCAGAGTTTCACAGTATTCATAGTGTATCTCTGGGTTGTTTTAGTCAGTGTATGTTTCTACTGTTCCAGAGTTTCACAGTATTCATAGTGTATCTCTGGGTTGTTTTAGTCAGTGTATGTTTCTACTGTTCCAGAGTTTCACAGTATTCATAGTGTATCTCTGGGTTGTTTTAGTCAGTGTATGTTTCTACTGTTCCAGAGTTCCACAGTATTCATAGTGTATCTCTGGGTTGTTTTGGTCAGTGTATGTTTCTACTGTTCCAGAGTTTCACAGTATTCATAGTGTATCTCTGGGTTGTTTTAGTCAGTGTATGTTTCTACTGTTCCAGAGTTTCACAGTATTCATAGTGTATCTCTGGGTTGTTTTAGTCAGTGTATGTTTCTACTGTTCCAGAGTTCCACAGTATTCATAGTGCAGCTCTGGGTTGTTTTGCTGCTTATGTTTTTCATTTGACGTTTGTCTTCTGTGTTTTCTAATTGTTTTACATTCGTTATCAAACCATTTTTCAGAAACATTTAGTTTTTTGTTTCTGATGTTGCATTTCTTTGGTTTTCTCACATGTGCTTTTGATGCTGTTTGGATGCAGTGTTTTGGTATTGTGAGTTATTGAAGACCTGTATAGAGTTCATCATTTCATTTGAGTTCCATGTTTCAATGAATTTCTCTGCACTGTTTGGAGCCCATCTGTACGATTGGTTCATGTTGTAGAGATTATTGGGCTGTTTTTTTGAATGAGTATTGCTGGTTAATTTCTTAAAACACGTTGATCTGACTGTGATCTGACAATGGTGTCTGTGGTCTGACAGTGAATGCACTAATGGAGGAGGGGTCGATGTCAGTGATGCATAATCCACTACACTTGTCCCAACAGCTGAGCAGTAAGTAAACCGACCCAAAGACTCCCCTCTGATTCTACCATTAAGCATGTACAGGCCTAAGGCTCGACAAAGATGCACTAGCTCCTTCCCGTTTTTGTTCAGTATTTGGTCAAGACTGTTTCTATTATTTATAATAGGGCTACTGTACAAGGAGGGGTGTCCAAATATGTGGTGGTTACCTCCCTGTAGTCAGGCTCCGAACCTGTTCTCGCATTGAAATCTCCACAAAAAAGCACTTTACCCTCTGCCTGAAATTGAAGGATTTCTGTATGGAGATTGTCAAAAAACTGCTCATCATAATATGATGAATCTGAAGGAGGAGCATAAGCTGCACATGTGTATCCATCACTGTCACAATAGATTGTACCTTGTTAAGTTTTAGTCAAATGTGGTCAGTACCTTTTTTTATTTCATTCAGTCCTGCTTCTGCCAAATGATGATTCCACCTGTTTAGAGTCCCGGCACTGTTTACATTTTTTTATGTTTGATTGGCTGTAGTAAACTTTCTCTATAGCCTGAGGGACACTGAGTATCAATGTCTCCATGACAACATGTTTCCAGTAGGATTATGATTTCCTGTCCTTTGATGTTTTTAAGAATGTTTCTCTCTAATGTTTTCTAATCATTTGCACTTATTTTGGTACCTAATTCTAATTTTAGCCATGTTATGTGATGATAAAGGTAGGGGTGTACTAACTTTTTCCCCATAAGGAAAATGCATTTTTGTTTATTTTAATTGCATAACATTTTCAACGTTTTTTTTTTGTGTGTGTGATTTGTTAAAATGTGTAACCTTTATCTGTCAATAGTGTTGAAGTGAAGATTACATATCCATCTGTTCAAATATGTCAAATAAAAGAGAACTTTCCAGGGGGTGTACTTACTTATTCACATGACTGTACATAGCTACATATGTATACTTACACATATACATATATACATATACATATACATACATACACACATAAATACAGTTAAAGTCGGAAGTTTACATACACCTTAGCCAAATACATTTAAACTCAGTTTTTCACAATTCCTGACATTTAATCCTAGTAAAAATTCCCTGTTTTAGGTCAGTTAGGATCAGGACTATATTTTAAGAAAGTGAAATGTCAGAATAATAGTAGAGAGAATTATTTATTTCATATTTTATTTCATTCATCACATTCCCAGTGGGTCAGAAGTTTACATACACTCAATTAGTATTTGGTAGCATTGCCTTTAAATTGTTTAACTTGGGTCAAATGTTTCGGGTAGCCTTCCACAAGCTTCCCACAATAAGTTGGGTGAATTTTGGCCCATTCCTCCTGACAGAACTGGTGTAACTGAGTCAGGTTTGTAGGCCTCCTTGCTCGCACACGCTTTTTCAGTTCTGCCCACAAATGTTCTATAGGATTGAGGTCAGGGCTTTGTGATGGCCACTCCAATAACTTGACTTTGTTGTCCTTAAGCCATTTTGCCACAACTTTGGAAGGATGCTTGGGGTCATTGTCCATTTTTCTATTTTTTTATTTTTTTTATTTCACTTTTATTTAACCAGGTAGGCCAGTTGAGAACCAGTTGAGAACTAGTCGCAAAGCAGTGCGACAAAAAACAACACCGAGTTACACGTGAGAATAAAACAAACGTACAGTCAATAACACAATAGAGAATCTATGTACAGAGTGTGCAAATGTTGTGCAAAATGCAGTAAGGTTAGGAAGGTTAGGCCATAGTGGCGAAATAAGTTACAGATTTGAATTAACACTGGATTGATAGATGTGCAAATGATGATGTGCAAATAGAGATACTGGAGTGAAGACCCATTTGAAAGACCCCTTTGCGACCAAGCTTTAACTTCCTGACTGATGTCTTGAGATGTTGCTTCAATATATCCACATAATTTTCCTTCCTCATGATTCAATTTATGTTGTGAAGTGCACCAGTCCCTCCTGCAGCAAAGCACCCCACAACATGATGTGCTTATTAAGGAAGTTTAGGACTCTTACATTTATAATACTACAGAAAACCTTCCCCAGGTTACTGTTCACACAAATCACTCTGTAATTGTTAGGGTCAGATTTGTCTCCGTTTTTAAAGATTGGTGTTATGAGTCCTTGGTTCCAGATGTCAGGGAAGTAACCTACACTCAGGATCAAGTTAAACAATTTTAATATAGCCAATTGATATTTTTCACTAGTGAATTTGAGCATCTCATTTAGGATCCCATCAGGTCCGCAAGTTTTTTTTAATTTGAGGGCTTGAAGTTTTTTAAGGAGCTCCTGCTCAGTAATTGGGGAGTCTAAAGGATTTTGGTAGTCCTTTATAGATTTTTCCAGTTTGCTCAACTTTTCATAAATGTGTCCCTGTTCAGTATTATCCTGAATGTCAACAGTGTTGTAGATGCTTTAAAGTGTTTTGTCCAAATGTCACCATTTTGTATGGCTAATTCCTGTTGTTTGGGTTTGTTTAGGTTTTTCCAATTTTGCCAGAAGTTGTTTTTATTTATGGACTCCTCAATTAGTGTCAGTTGCTTTCTGTTGTACTGGGATTTCTTGATTCTGAGTGTACGTTTATATGATTTTAATGTCTCAGTACTGAAGGCGTAGTTCTCTGTTGTTTGGGTCTCTGTGTTTTTGGTTCGATAGTGTTCTAAGTTTTTTCCTAATGTTTCTCAAATCTGTATCAAACCATTTGTCTTTTGTATTTCTGTTTGGTTTGTTTGATCCCAGCTTTAATTGTGCTGCTTTTGCTGTTTGCCTAAATATATGATTGATGTTATTTACAGCTAGATTGACGCCTTCTTTACTGTGAGTGTACATTGTATCCAGAAAGTTGTCTAGGGTTGATTGGATTTATTGGTTACTGATTGCTTTCTGGTATTCCTCTGTGCTGTTTTGAGCCCATCTGTATGAATGTTTGATGTTGTACAGCTTATTGGGCTGTGAATTTGCCCAATCTATGTCTGATCTTTTGAAGAACAGGGTAATTTGGCTGTGATCAGACAGAGGTGTTAGTGGCTTAACAGTGAATGAGCTGAGAGAGAAAGTGTCCATATCTGTTATCATGTAGTCTACTGTGCTTTGGCCAAGAGGAGAGCAATAGGTGAATCTTCCTAAAGAGTCCCCCTGTAACCTATCATTGATAAAGTACAGACCCAGGCTTCGACAGAGCTGCAATAGGTCTTTTCCATTCTTGTTGACGATGCTGTCACTGTTGTTCCTGTAGGAAAGGTTAAAAGGATTAGAGACAGCTTGGCCTGTGATATAGCTGTCCCCTCGTGTGCTCATTTGGTCAGGTAGTGTTCCTGTGCGTGCATTTGTGTCCCCACAGATGAGCACATTTCCCTGGGCCTGGAAGTGGCTCGTCTCTTCCTCAAGGGTGGAGAATATTTCTTCTGAGAAATAGGGGGATTCTGAGGTGGGGATATATATTGCACACAGGAACAAGTTATTTCCTGTCAGCGTAAGTGTGTGTGGTTGTGTCAGTGTTTTATTACTGCAGTTTAGTGTAGATGTAGTGGAGGAGCTGTTTGATCTCACTCAGTCCCACAGAGTTATCTGGTCCAGTGAGAGCTTTCGAATAGTTGCGGCGGTTCTGTTGCGGTGCCACCTTGGGAGAAGGGGGGGCAAGACTGGGTCGTGGTGCTGGCTCTGTTGTCTGGTAGTGGTGGTGCTCTGGTGTGGGGTAGTATATTGGCCCTGGTCCATTCTGGCGGCTTCGTTGGGGGGAGCGGTGAACTGGTGGTGGGTGGGTCCTGTGCTTACTGCTTTTATGATCGAGTTACTGTGCTTCCTGACGATGTTGCTGTCCTTCCTGACCAAGTTTCGGCTTTTCTGACCAATTTACAATCCTTCCTGTCCTTCCTGACCAAGTTAATGTCCTTCCTGACCAAGTTGCTGTCCTTCCTGACCAATTTATTGTCCTTCCTGTCCTTCTTGACCAAGTTACTGTTCTTCCTGACCAAGTTACTGTCATTCCTGACCAAGTTACTGTCATTCCTGACCAAATTACTGTCATTCCTGACCAAGTTACTGTCCTTCCTGACCAAGTTACTGTCCTTCCTGACCAAGTTACTGTCCTTCCTGATCAAGTTACTGCCCTTCTTGACCAAGTTACTGTCCTTCCTGTACTTCCTGACCAAGTTACTGTCCTTCCTGACCAAGTTGCTGTCCTTCCTGACCAATTTATTGTCCTTCCTGTCCTTCTTGACCAAGTTACTGTTCTTCCTGACCAAGTTACTGTCATTCCTGACCAAGTTACTGTCATTCCTGACCAAATTACTGTCATTCCTGACCAAGTTAATGTCCTTCCTGACCAAGTTACTGTCCTTCCTGACCAAGTTACTGTCCTTCCTGATCAAGTTACTGCCCTTCTTGACCAAGTTACTGTCCTTCCTGTACTTCCTGACCAAGTTACTGTCCTTCCTGACCAAGTTACTGTCCTTCCTGACTAAGTTACTGTCCTTCCTGACCAAGTTACTGCCCTTCTTGACCAAGTTACTGTCCTTCCTGTCCTTCCTGACCAAGTTACTCTCCTTCCTGACCAAGTTACTGTTCTTCCTGTACTTCCTGTCCAAGTTGCTGTCCTTCCTGACCAAGTTATTGTCCTTCCTGACCAAGTTACTGTCCTTCCTGATCAAGTTATTATCCTTCCTGACCAAGTTACTGTCCTTCCTGACCAATTAGCTGCTTTTTTGACCAACTTCCTGTCCTTCTTGACCAAGTTACTGTTCTTCCTGACCAATTAGCTGCTTTTTTGACCAACTTCCTGTCCTTCTTGACCAAGTTACTGTTCTTCCTGACCAAGTTACTGTCCTTCCTGACCAAGTTACTGTCCTTCCTGATCAAGTTACTGCCCTTCTTGACCAAGTTACTGTCCTTCCTGTACTTCCTGACCAAGTTACTGTCCTTCCTGACCAAGTTGCTGTCCTTCCTGACCAATTTATTGTCCTTCCTGTCCTTCTTGACCATGTTACTGTTCTTCCTGACCAAGTTACTGTCATTCCTGACCAAGTTACTGTCATTCCTGACCAAATTACTGTCATTCCTGACCAAGTTACTGTCCTTCCTGACCAAGTTACTGTCCTTCCTGACCAAGTTACTGTCCTTCCTGATCAAGTTACTGCCCTTCTTGACCAAGTTACTGTCCTTCCTGTACTTCCTGACCAAGTTACTGTCCTTCCTGACCAAGTTACTGTCCTTCCTGACTAAGTTACTGTTCTTCCTGACCAAGTTACTGCCCTTATTGACCAAGTTACTGTCCTTCCTGTCCTTCCTGACCAAGTTACTCTCCTTCCTGACCAAGTTACTGTTCTTCCTGTACTTCCTGTCCAAGTTACTGTCCTTCCTGACCAAGTTATTATCCTTCCTGACCAAGTTACTGTCCTTCCTGACCAATTAGCTGCTTTTTTGACCAACTTCCTGTCCTTCTTGACCAAGTTACTGTTCTTCCTGACCAAGTTACTGTCATTCCTGACCACGTTACTGTCCTTCCTGACCAAATTACTGTCATTCCTGACCAAGTTACTGTCCTTCCTGACCAAGTTACTGTCCTTCTTGACCAAGTTACTGTCCTTCCTGATCAAGTTACTGCCCTTCTTGACCAAGTTACTGTCCTTCCTGTACTTCCTGACCAAGTTACTGTCCTTCCTGACCAAGTTACTGTCCTTCCTGACTAAGTTACTGTTCTTCCTGACCAAGTTACTGCCCTTATTGACCAAGTTACTGTCCTTCCTGTCCTTCCTGACCAAGTTACTCTCCTTCCTGACCAAGTTACTGTTCTTCCTGTACTTCCTGTCCAAGTTACTGTCCTTCCTGACCAAGTTATTATCCTTCCTGACCAAGTTACTGTCCTTCCTGACCAATTAGCTGCTTTTTTGACCAACTTCCTGTCCTTCTTGACCAAGTTACTGTTCTTCCTGACCAAGTTACTGTCATTCCTGACCACGTTACTGTCCTTCCTGACCAAATTACTGTCATTCCTGACCAAGTTACTGTCCTTCCTGACCAAGTTACTGTCCTTCCTGACCAAGTTACTGTCCTTCCTGATCAAGTTACTGCCCTTCCTGTCCTTCCTGACCAAGTTACTCTCCTTCCTGACCAAGTTACTGTTCTTCCTGTACTTCCTGTCCAAGTTACTGTCCTTCCTGACCAAGTTACTGTCCTTCCTGACCAAGTTATTGTCCTTCCTGACCAAGTTACTGTCCTTCCTGACCAATTAGCTGCTTTTTTGACCAAGTTACTGTCCTTCCTGACCAAGTTATTGTCCTTCCTGACCAAGTTTCTGTGCTTCCTGACCAAGTTACCATCCTTCCTGTCCAAGATACTGTCCTTCCTGACCTTTCTGGTACAGTAGGTTGTGTTTTATACTTCACCAGTCTCTATTGAGATATGGCTGAGGTGTAGGTTTGTTGTTTTGAATGTTCAAAAGCAAGCTAGGTTTTTCCCTGTCTGCCTTTTCAAAGTCCACAAACCCAACTTTTTCAAACCTGGGCTGTCGGTTTGCCTAGACTCTGGGGAGAGATAGAGAGCTAGCAGAGAGAAAGGGTCTCAGGGAAGGTACAGGGAACTCTCACTCATCTCCTCACACAAAAACACAAAAGACTGACAGGGTTGCAGGTTCAAAGCCTTTCTCTCCTCTCTTCCATTCTCTCTCTTTCTCTGCTGTGGAATTTCAATGCTGCATTTCTCTGTTTCTCCTTTTCTTTCTCACGTTGGGGGCTATTCTATTATCTCAATGATTCTGTCAGTCCCTCTGCTCTCTCTCTCTTCTCTCTCCCCTCTCTCTTGTCCTATTGATCAACTGAAGAAAACTACAAACACTACTGTAGGGTTTGGGATTGGAACTATACTAGAAATGCTCTAGTACTGGTGACATCCCCCTATCTATCAATAAAGAACATTAGAACTGGTGACATCCCCCTATCTATCAATAAAGAACATTAGAACTGGTGACATCCCCCTATCTAGGGTGTTGTTGAGGATCTGCATTCATCCCTGTGAGGTAAACAAAGGGCTCCCAAGTGGCGCAGTGGTCTAAGACACTTTCTCAGGGCTAGAGGTGTCACTACAGACAACCTGGTTCGAATCCAGACTGTACTACAACCGGCCGTGATTGGGAGTCCCATAGGCCCAGTGTCGTCCGAGTTTGGCCGGTGTAGGCCGTCATTGTAAATAAGAATTTGTCCTTAGCTTACTTGCCTAGTTAAATAAAAATAGAAGCTTCACAATGCTTTATACAACAGCATATATTGTACTGTGTGGAGACTTGGACTATGTCCCTAATGACTACACAGTGCCAGACTTTTTACTAGAGCCCATAGGAAACTGGCCAAACGGAGTGCACTATATAGGGAATAGGGTCCCATTTAGAACGCAAACTTGAATTACTTTGTCAGGCCCAATAATACTGTTATAGTGAGAATGAGAAATATATATATTTTTTTAAACACAGACAAACAGACTCCTGACTTACCTTGTCACTCAAGGACAGTCCAGTATGACTTACCTTGTCACTCAAGGACAGTCCAGTATGACTTACCTTGTCACTCAAAGACAGTCCAGTATGACTTACCTTGTCACTCAAGGACAGTCCAGTATGACTTACCTTGTCACTCAAAGACAGTCCAGTATGACTTACCTTGCCACTCAAAGACAGTCCAGTATGACTTACCTTGTCACTCAAAGACAGACCAGTATGACTTACCTTGTCACTCAAAGACAGTCCAGTATGATTTACCTTGTCACTCAAAGACAGTCCAGTATGACTTACCTTGTCACTCAAAGACAGTCCAGTATCACTTACCTTGTCACTCAAGGACAGTCCAGTATGACTTACCTTGTCACTCAAGGACAGTCCAGTATGACTTACCTTGTCACTCAAAGACAGACCAGTATGACTTACCTTGTCACTCAAAGACAGTCCAGTATGATTTACCTTGTCACTCAGAGACAGTCCAGTATGACGTACCTTGTCACACAAGGACAGTCCAGTATGAAGTACCTTGTCACTCAAGGACAGTCCAGTATGACGTACCTTGTCACTAAAGGACAGTCCAGTATAAAGTACCTTGTCACTCAAGGACAGTCCAGTAAGACGTACCTTGTCACACAAAGACAGTCCAGTATGATGTACCTTGTCACTCAAGGACAGTCCAGTATGACGTACCTTGTCACTCAAGGACAGTCCAGTATGACGTACCTTGTCACTCAAGGACAGTCCAGTATGAAGTACCTTGTCACTCAAGGACAGTCCAGTATGAAGTGCCTTGTCACTCAAAGACAGTCCAGTATGACGTACCTTGTTACTCAAGGACAGTCCAGTATGACGTACCTTGTTACTCAAGGACAGTCCAGTATGACGTACCTTGTTACTCAAGGACAGTCCAGTATGACGTACCTTGTCACTCAAGGACAGTCCAGTATGAAGTACCTTGTCACTCAAGATCAGTCCAGTATTGGAGGTTGTGTATCTGTGAGGAGTTATCAGAGCAGAAATTACAAATGTTACCCTGGTGGAGAGAAACACAGGCTATGGCTGTGTCCCAAATGGCACCCTATTCTCTATATAGTGCCCTAAGAGCTCTGGACAAACGAGGGGCACTACAGAGGGAATAGGGAGCAGCCTATGATAGACACCCTTGGAGAGGGGCACTACAGAGGGAATAGGGAGCAGCCTATGATAGACACCCTTGGAGAGGGGCAATACAGAACTTGTTAATCGTAATGCTACTCCAAGCTATTTATGTATCTGCTTGGGGTATGAATCAAACCTATGCATCAGTCAACACAGTCACAGTTAATGGAGGTCATCCTATCGGATTGTTTGTAGGTTGTAGGAGACTTCAGATTATGATATTGCCGGTACAGTAGTAGCTAGCTACAACATCCTGTTGTCCCATAACATACTACTGCAACGGTTGTAGCTAGATAAGATATGAGAGTACCACAACCTCTTGAATATTACATGTGTATTCCTGGTTGGCTGGCCTACACATCACAAGGAAACCCAGTCACTGCTAATAGAGGTTCATTCTTATAGGTTGTTGTAGGAGATTCATGTTGTTCAAGACGTATAAAGGTGGTAGCATCTTGTTTGTAGGAGATTCATGTTGTTCAAGATGTATTAAGGTGGTAGCATCTTGTTTGTAGGAGATTCATGTTGTTCAAGACGTATAAAGGTGGTAGCATCTTGTTTGTAGGAGATTCATGTTGTTCAAGACGTATAAAGGTGGTAGCATCTTGTTTGTAGGAGATTCATGTTGTTCAAGACGTATAAAGGTGGTAGCATCTTGTTTGTAGGAGATTCATGTTCAAGACGTATTAAGGTGGTAGCATCTTGTTTGTAGGAGATTCATGTTGTTCAAGACGTATAAAGGTGGTAGCAGCTTGTTTGTAGGAGATTCATGTTGTTCAAGACGTATAAAGGTGGTAGCTATCTAGAGTACAACAGTATGACAAGCTCTCAAACGACATTAAAATGTGAATTCCATAATATTGTTACATGCTGTATAATGGTGAAGGGTAACATCCAGACATCCCTCTCCCTTCCACTACCTGTTCCCTCCTGTCTGCTCTCGTCTTCTCAGAGGTGAGATGGAGGGTGAGATGGAGGGATGAGATGAAGAGAGGGAAGAAGGGAGTGGACACCCTTGGAGAGGGAACAGGAGCTCAGGGGCAGTTCTGTTATCTCTATCCCAGGAAAGTGTCCGTCAGCTGGGCCTACGGGGCAGCGTGCCAGGGTCCTCTGGTTCTCTCTGCTCTCCTCACCGGACAGATAAGAGAAAGGTCAGGGCGGCTCAAGTCTCCAGTCACCTCCAGGCTAGAGGCAGAGACAGCTAAGATGGCTGCCAGAGACACCACAATACAGGCACAGCTAACTGACTATGCTGACATGTGCACCAGTATGTGCTGATATAAATCTGTTCTCCATTTTCAGAGGGCCTTAAAGCTGCTGCATGGTCATTCCGACGTCTGCATTGGCCGTGTAGCATTTACGGTGAAATGGGCATTCATACTTCTGGCGCTACGCAGAACATTCTCACTATCTGACCTCCATACTGACCAATCTCACCATCTCACCATCTGTCCTCCATACTGACCAATCTCACCATCTGTCCTCCATACTGACCAATCTCACCATCTGTCCTCCATACTGACCAATCTCACCATCTGTCCTCCATACTGACCAATCTCACCATCTGTCCTCCATACTGACCAATCTCACCATCTGTCCTCCATACTGACCAATCTCACCATCTGACCTCCATACTGACCAATCTCACCATCTGTCCTCCATACTGACCAATCTCACCATCTGTCCTCCATACTGACCAATCTCACCATCTGTCCTCCATACTGACCAATCTCACCATCTGACCTCCATACTGACCAATCTCACCATCTGTCCTCCATACTGACCAATCTCACCATCTGTCCTCCATACTGACCAATATCACCATCTGTCCTCCATACTGACCAATCTCACCATCTGTCCTCCATACTGACCAATCTCACCATCTGTCCTCCATACTGACCAATCTCACCATCTGTCCTCCATACTGACCAATCTCACCATCTGACCTCCATACTGACCAATCTCACCATCTGTCCTCCATACTGACCAATCTCACCATCTGTCCTCCATACTGACCAATCTCACCATCTGTCCTCCATACTGACCAATCTCACCATCTGACCTCCATACTGACCAATCTCACCATCTGTCCTCCATACTGACCAATCTCACCATCTGTCCTCCATACTGACCAATATCACCATCTGTCCTCCATACTGACCAATCTCACCATCTGTCCTCCATACTGACCAATCTCACCATCTGTCCTCCATACTGACCAATCTCACCATCTGTCCTCCATACTGACCAATCTCACCATCTGACCTCCATACTGACCAATCTCACCATCTGTCCTCCATACTGACCAATCTCACCATCTGTCCTCCATACTGACCAATATCACCATCTGTCCTCCATACTGACCAATCTCACCATCTGTCCTCCATACTGACCAATCTCACCATCTGTCCTCCATACTGACCAATCTCACCGTCTGACCTCCATACTGACCAATCTCACCATCTGACCTCCATACTGACCAATCTCACCGTCTGTCCTCCATACTGACCAATCTCACCATCTGTCCTCCATACTGACCAATCTCACCGTCTGTCCTCCATACTGACCAATCTCACCATCTGTCCTCCATACTGACCAATCTCACCGTCTGACCTCCATACTGACCAATCTCACCATCTGTCCTCCATACTGACCAATCTCACCATCTGACCTCCATACTGACCAATCTCACCATCTGTCCTCCATACTGACCAATCTCACCATCTGTCCTCCATACTGACCAATCTCACCATCTGTCCTCCATACTGACCAATCTCACCATCTGTCCTCCATACTGACCAATCTCACCATCTGTCCTCCATACTGACCAATCTCACCATCTGTCCTCCATACTGACCAATCTCACCATCTGTCCTCCATACTGACCAATCTCACCATCTGTCCTCCATACTGACCAATCTCACCATCTGTCCTCCATACTGACCAATCTCACCATCTGACCTCCATACTGACCAATCTCACCATCTGTCCTCCATACTGACCAATCTCATCACAACAGAGTAGGTTTTTTTCTATTACATGCCCTTTACCAAGATGTCTGCCAAAGGCATTATCACTTAATTGTTCACTTGTTGGCATAGTCAGTGTCATTGGCAGCCATTTTGGTAAAGGGCATGTGATAGAAAAAAACCTACTCTGTTGTTGTTACCAACATATTCAAATAATGGTTGACATATTTTCATTAAAAACGTTATTTTGATTAATTTATTTATACTATTTCAACCTTCCACAAGATATAGTCCTGACACACATCTAGGGTTGCTATGGACACGACCCAGTCGTTCAGACTTTTTGTTCTGTATCTATGGACACGACCCAGTCGTTCAGACTTTTTGTTCTGTATCTATGGACACGACCCAGTCGTTCTAAATGTTCCATTGTCGTTCGTATCCCTTGCTTGCTAGCCAGCCAACTACGGCTAACTTACAGTCACGTCAAAAAGGCAGAATAACAGCAAAGTAGATGCATTTGCATTTGTTTAAGCTGTTTTCTAGTGACATTTATTTGGAGAGATCCATAACAATGAGCTAATGAGGCGTGAATGCGCCTGGCAGAGACTCGTCAGGACACTGTTGTTCAGAGGAGCTAGACAACTACACAGCTAACACTATCACTTCAAACACTGAAGCTGGAAAGACTGCTGCACTTAGTTTCATTTAACAGGTTTGATACTGGCCCTGTCCACCTCCCTTCCAGCTCCCCAGACCACACACCCTCACGGCTGTCCCACCCCCACTTTGCTCACAACACCCCTGCTGAGACAATCAGTGACCCCACCTCCACCCCTGCTCCCCCTGGACTGATCCTCAACACCCCCCTTCCCCCCACCCCCCCACCTAGGCTGGCTTTCACCACCAACCAAGTGAAGAGAGAGCTGGAGAGACTACACCAGTGGAAAGCGGCGGGCCCTGATGGCATCAGCCCAAGGGTGCTGAGGGTCTGTGCTGACCAACTGTGTGGAATACTCCAGCGTCTTTTCAACCTTAGCCTGAGCCTAGAAAGGGTCCCTGTGCTGTGGAAAACATCCTGCCTCGTCCCAGTGCCCAAGAAGGCACACCCCACTGTCCTGAATGACTTCAGACCTGTAGCGTTAACATCCCACATCATGAAGACCCTGGAAAGGTTAGTCCTCGCTCACCTCAGACCCCTGGTGTGTTCATCAATCGACCCCCTGCAGTTTGCATACCAGCGCAACATCGGGGTGGATGATGCAATCATCTACCTTCTGCAGAGGGCCTACTCTCACCTGGACAACGCAGGTTGCACTGTGAGGGTCATGTTTTTTGACTTCTCCAGTGCCTTCAATACCATTCAGCCCCTGCTACTGGGTGAGAAGATGAGGAGGATGAAAGTGGAAGCACCCTTAGTCTCCTGGGTCACGGACTACCTGACCGGTAGGCCACAATTTGTGCGACTACAGAGCTGTGTGTCAGAACGGGCAGTTAGCAACACAGGGCCCCCCCAGGGTACGGTCCTGTCCCCCTTCCTGTTCACCCTCTACACCTCAGACTCAGATATAACTCTGAAACATGCCACCTACAGAAGTTCTCGGATGACTCTGCTATTGTAGGGTGCATCAGGGGTGGGCAGGAGGAGGAGTACAGGAGCACAATCAGTGACTTTGTGTTGTGGTGTGAGCAGAACCACCTTCAACTCAACATCAGCAAAACTAAGGAGATGGTGGTGGACTTCAGGAGAACCAAGGCACAACTGACTGCAGTCCCTATAAAGGGGATGGATGTGGAAATGGTTGAGTCATACAAGTTCCTGGGTGTCCATATGGACAACAGGCTGGAATGGGCTGGTAACACCGGGGCCCTGTACAAAAAGGGCCAGAGCCGACTCTACTTTCTGAGGAGGCTCAGGTCCTTCAACTTGTGCAGTAAACTACTGCATACCTTCTACCAGTCTGTGGTGGCCAGTGCCATCTTTTTTGCAGTGGTGTGCTGGGGAGCAAACATCAAAGCCGGTGATGCTTCTCGGGTAAATAAGCTGATCAGGAAGGCTAGCTCTGTCCCGGGGATGAGCCTTGACACTCTAGAGGAGGTGGCGGAGAGACGGATCCTGGCCAAACTGCTGGCCATCATGGACAACGTCACCCACCCTCTGCACGCTATGGTTATGACGCAGAGGAGCACTTTCAGTCACAGACTGATCCCACCACGGTGTGCCAGAGAGCGCTACAGGAGGTCCTTCCTGCCGGCGGCTATGAGACTATATAATGCCTCACCGGGGTGCCGTGCCGTCGGCAACATAGACAACACATCTATCTATCTATCTATCTATCTATCTATCTATCTATCTATCTATCTATCTATCTATCTATCTATCTATCTATCTATCTATCTATCTATCTATCTATCTATCTATCTATCTATCTATCTATCTATCTATCTATCTATCTATCTATCTATCTATCTATCTATCTATCTATCTAAACATACACAAACACACACACATCTCTCCCTCCTTCTCCCCCTCTCTCCCTCCTTCTCCCTCTCTCTCCCTCCTTCTCCCCCTCTCTCTCCCTCCTTCTCCCCCTCTCTCTCCCTCCTTCTCTCCCTCTCTCTCCCTCCTTCTCCCCCTCTCTCTCCCTCCTTCTCCCCCTCTCTCCCTCCTTCTCCCCCTCTCTCCCTCCTTCTCCCTCTCTCTCCCTCCTTCTCCCCCTCTCTCTCCCTCCTTCTCCCACTCTCTCTCCCTCCTTCTCCCCCTCTCTCTCCCTCCTTCTCCCTCTCTCTCCCTCCTTCTCCCTCTCTCTCCCTCCTTCTCCCCCTCTCTCTCCCTCCTTCTCCGCCTCTCTCTCCCTCCTTCTCCCTCTCTCTCCCTCCTTCTCCCCCTCTCTCTCCCTCCTTCTCCCCCTCTCTCTCCCTCCTTCTCCTCCTCTCTCTCCCTCCTTCTCCCCCTCTCTCTCCCTCCTTCTCCCCCTCTCTCTCCCTCCTTCTCCCTCTCTCTCCCTCCTTCTCCCCCTCTCTCTCCCTCCTTCTCCCCCTCTCTCTCCCTCCTTCTCCCTCTCTCTCCCTCCTTCTCCCTCCTTCTCCGCCTCTCTCTCATTCACTCTGTTATTCCTGATTAGTCGTAAACGAGCAAATATTTTCCCAGTGTTATGCAGGTTAGATCTCCATTTAATTAAACTGTCTCGTTATGTCCCTCTCTGATTAGTGGAGAGAATCAATTATTCAATTCACAAACACACACACATCCACACACACACACACAGCGCAGCTAGGAGCAGGAGCTGCATAATGCAACGAGCTGCTCATTTAATTCCAAGGACACTAATTAACTACAAAACAAGCAGTAACTTTCTCTCTCTCTCTCTGTCTCTCTGTCTCTCTCTCTCTCTCTCTCTCTCTCTCTCTCTCTGTCTCTCTCTCGCTCTCTCTCTCTCTCTCTCTTTCTTTTCCAATTACTGGAACATGCAGGGGGGGTGGGATGGTGTTTTGGGAACGGGGCTGGGAGGAGGAGGTGGTGGGTGGTGTTTTGGGAACGGGGCTGGGAGGAGGAGGTGGTGGATGGTGTTTTGGGAACGGGGCTGGGAGGAGGAGGTGGTGGGTGGTGTTTTGGGAACGGGGCTGGGAGGAGGAGGTGGTGGGTGGTGTTTTGGGAACGGGGCTGGGAGGAGGAGGTGGTGGGTGGTGTTTTGGGAACGGGGCTGGGAGGAGGAGGTGGTGGATGGTGTTTTGGGAACGGGGCTGGGAGGAGGAGGTGGTGGATGGTGTTTTGGGAACGGTGGTCAGTGAAGCAGGTCAATCTTTCCCTTATTTATCTGGATTGTCTTCTGGTTAGCCAGGTCAGGATGCAGGAGGAGGAAGAGGGAGGAGGGATGGAGGGAGGCTTATTTGCTGATATGTAGATCAGGCAGGCCTAAGCCCCTGGGATCCTCTGATGTTCTGATGGAGGGAAAGGGATAGCCAGCTACTTTTGTTCTCCACAATCAAACAGCGGGCAGTTATCCACATTATTGACAGCAGATTTCTCATTTCAACTGCAACTTAAGTCTATCAATAAAGCTTTCTGATGCAAAAGTGGTTCATTAACCAGCGGAGTAGAGACTCTGAAGCCTTGATATAGAAAAAAAGTAAGCTCCGCCGGTCGACTCGACGGCACGTTGTGGAAACACAGGGGATCTAATTAGTTTAATTATCAAAACAGCTAATTAAAATTACACAGTCACCTAATTAGTCTCTCCTCCATCTCCTTCTACCTCCCTCCCTCCCTCCCTCCCTCCCTCCCTCCCTCCCTCCCTCCACCTCTTTTCTCTTCTCTTCTCACTCTTTAATTGACAGGTTGAAGTTAAATATAAAATAGGACGGAAAAGAGGAGAGGAGAGAGAGAGAGAGAGAGAGAGAGTGGGGGGGATGTGTATACGTACTTGTGTGTGTGTGTCTATGCATGTATGAATGTATGGGGGTGGGGTTTGGACAGGTGTTGAATATCTTCGCTAGCTGATGCTCTCTCTTCATCTCTCTTCATTTCTCTTCATCTCTCTTCATCTCTCCTCATCTCTCTTCATCTCTCCTGATCTCTGCTCATCTCTTCTCATCTCTCTTCATCTCTCCTGATCTATGCTCATCTCTGCTCATCTCTCTTCATCTCTCCTCATCTCTCCTCATCTCTGCTGACAGGAAAATAAATTACGCTCATCCCTCTGGTGCGCAGCCAGGTCTTTCAAAATGGGATGTCTATTCACGTCCTGAGAACGTCGAGAAATGCCTTTAAAACCGGCCTACTAGGGGCAACAGTGAGAACTACAGTTGAAGTCGAAAGTTTACATACACTTAGGTTGAAGTCATTAAAACTAATTTTTCAACCACTCCACAGATTTCATGTTAACAAACTATAGTTTTGGCAAGTCGGTTAGGACATCTACTTTGTGCATGACAAAAGTAATTCTTCCAACAATTGTTTACAGACAGATTATTTCACTTGTAATCGAGTATATCACAATTCCAGTGGGTCAGAAGTTGACATACACTAAGTTGACTGTGCCTTTAAACAGCTTGGAAAATTCCAGAAAATTATGTAATGGCTTTAGAAGCTTCTGATATGCTAATTGACATAATTTTAGTCAATTGGAGGTGTACCTGTGGATGTATTTCAAGGCCTACCTTCAAACCCAGTGCCTCTTTGCTCAAAATCATGGGAAAATCAAAAGAAATAAGCCAAGACCTCAGAAAAAGTCTGGTTCATCCTTGGGACCAATTTCCAAACGTCTGAAGGTACCATGTTCATCTGTACAAACAATAGTACGCAAGTATAAACACCATGGGACCACACAGCCGTCATACCGCTCAGGAAGGAGACACTTTCTGTCTCCTAGAGATGAAGGTACGTTGGTGAGAAAAGTGCAAATCAATCCCAGAACAACAGCAAAGGACCTTGTGAAGATGCTGGAGGAAACAGGTACAAAAGTATCTATATCGACAGTAAAACAAGTCATATATCGACATAACCTGAAAGGCCGCTCAGCAAGGAAGAAGCCACTGCTCCAAAACCGCCATAAAAAAGCCAAACTACGGTTAGCAACTGCACATGGGGACAAAGATCGTACTTTTTGGAGAAATGTCCTTTGGTCTGATGAAACAAAAATAGAACTGTTTGGCCATAATGACCATCGTTATGTTTGGAGGAAAAAGGGGGAGGCTTGCAAGCCGAAGAACACCATCCCAACCATGAAACACGGGGGTGGCAGCATCATGTTGTGGGGGTGCTTTGCTTCAGGAAGGACTGGTGCACTTCACAAAATAGATGGCATCATGAGGAAGGAAAATTATGTGGATATATTGAAACAACATCTCAAGACATCAGTCAGGAAGTTAAAGCTTGGTCGCAAATGGGTCTTCCAAACGGACAATGACCTCAAGCAGACTTCCAAAGTTGTGGCATAATGGCTTAAGGACAACAAAGTCAAGGTATTGGAGTGGCCATCACAAAGCCCTGACCTCAATCCTATAGAACATTTGTGGGCAGAACTGAAAGAGCGTGTGTGAGCAAGGAGGCCTACAAACCTGACTCAGTTACACCAGTTCTGTCAGGAGGAATGGGCCAAAATTCACCCAACTTATTGTGGGAAGCTTGTTGAAGGCTACCCGAAACGTTTGACCCAAGTTAAACAATTTAAAGGCAATTCTACCAAATACTAATTGAGTTTATGTAAACTTCTGACCCACTGTGAATGTGATGAAAGAAATAAAAGCTTAAATAAATCCTTCTCTCTACTATTATTCTGACATTTCACATTCTTAAAATAAAGTGGTGATCCTAACTGACCTAAGACAGGGAATTTTTACTAGGATTAAATGTCAGGAATTGTGAAAAACTGAGTTTAAATGTATTTGGCTAAGGTTTATGTAAACTTCCGATTTCAACTGTATTACCATCAAGTAGACTTGGGTTTTGCTAGGGCATTATGGATAGGGGTGACAGATAAATGTAATCCCATGACTCTGGATCAGAATGGTTTTATCCCAGTCGTGGAATGATTGCCTAAACATAACCCTTAACCGTTTGGAATGAGTGCTTAAACGTAACCCTTAACCGTTTGGAATGAGTGCCTAAACATAACCCTTAACCGTTTGGAATGAGTGCCTAAACATAACCCTTAACCGTTTGGAATGAGTGCCTAAACATAACCCTTAACCGTTTGGAATGAGTGCCTAAACATAACCCTTAACCGTATGGAATGAGTGCCTAAACATAACCCTTAACCGTTTGGAATGAGTGCCTAAACATAACCCTTAACCGTTTGGAATGAGTGCCTAAACATAACCCTTAACCGTTTGGAATGAGTGCCTAAACATAACCCTTAACCGTTTGGAATGAGTGCCTAAACGTAACCCTTAACCGTTTGGAATGAGTGCCTAAACGTAACCCTTAACCGTTTGGAATGAGTGCCTAAACATAACCCTTAACCGTTTGGAATGAGTGCCTAAACATAACCCTTAACCGTTTGGAATGAGTGCCTAAACGTAACCCTTAACCATTTGGAATGAGTCCCTAAACATAACCCTTAACCGTTTGGAATGAGTGCCTAAACATAACCATTAACCGTTTGAACAGTGTGTCCATAATGGCCCTGAGGTTGAAGGTGTCTACAGCTCATTTGGCAAGCGTACCTGACCCCCTCTAGTTCTCTCTCTTTCTCCCTCTCTGTCGTTTTGGATTATACAACTCTGTTACAGGTTAATGATGAGCTTGTAGGCATCATCAGGTAAGAGACAAAAAGTCTCACTCCCCTAAAACAATCAACTATGGCCCAGGGGGTTGAGGAGGTGATAATATTATGCTACGGACGTTGTCAGAGAATAACATGATGAGAAGATCTCTGTCAGCCAGGTCTGGTCTACCAAAGGACAGCCGATATGCTAATAAACAGCCCCCCCAGCCCCCCCCCCCCCCCACACACACACACATGCACAGACATATGCAATTGGCCTGCGAGACCACAACTGCATCGAGGCTTTCCCAGCCTACCTGTTGGACCATCCTGGGTATTCATTTTAGCGAGCTCTAATCAGGTACCTTATTATCTCTCAGGTTTGCAGGACCTTTGAACTCCAGACTCTCCCTCCCTAAAATATTCATGAAGGAGAGGCTGTAAAGGGATTCCACGGGACCTGCTGGAGACTGCTACAGGTCAGGGGTCACGAGTTATCCCTACGGCAACCCTACGCCAGAAAAACAAATGACTGTATGCTTATATGGTTGGTGGTGTGGAGGCGGAGGGGTGTGTGGGTGTGTGTGTGTACGGAGGCTCAAGGTCGGTCAGTTTTTAGAGAGGAGAGTCTGTTTACTTGTTTACTTATGAGGGGAAACTCAAGTCTGAAGTGTATAGCCTTAAACTACCATACACTTCCCCAGACAGACCTGGAAGTGTGATGTTGTGAGTGGTGATGGCCAAAAAGGAGGTGAAAAATAGCTAAATATAAAAACAAAAGCTCTTTAATGAAAACAGCAGCAACTCACTGACAGCTAACGAAGCGTGAAAACAATGACCCGTGAGGGGAAACACAAACACACAGAACTTAAGGAGAACATAATGAGCTAACACAACACAGGTGTGGATGAGAAGGGTGTTGCTGCCATCGTCCCACTGCCGCCGGTCAGAACACCAGTCAAGGAGGAGGTCCTGCAGCTCTACTCGGGGCATTCGCTACAGTACCCCCCCTCCCTAGGCGCGGCTCCTGAAGTCGCCTCTCACAACTCTGCTGTGAGGGAGGGGTCGCATATGTCCACCGCCCGAACCCAGCTGCTCTCCTCAGGGCCGTAACCCACCTAGTCCACTAGGTACTGCTGTAGCCGAGAGTCCAGCACTTTCTCCACCCGGTAAGCCAGACCCCCAGCTACCTCTGTTGGGGGTGGAGGCGCCTCTGTAGGTGACCTTATTAACTCTGCGAAGGACAGTGAACGGCCCCACATACCGGGGCTCCAACATACAACAGGGCAGGTGGCCCCTCTCAGCTTTCCAAAACCATTTCTCCACTGCCTGTACCTCACTCAGACCCCTCCTCCAAAGGCACAACAGAGGCTGGAACCCGAGTACCACCTGGAAAGGGGTTAGCCCTGTGGAAGACTGGCATAAGGAGTTCTGAGCGTACTCCGCCCAGGGGAGAAAGCGGGTTCACTCACCTGGCTGCTCCATACAATAGGAACAGAGGAACCTCCCGAGCTCCTGGTTTCTGTGTTCTGCCTGCCCGTTAGCCTGTGGGTGGTATCTGAATGTGAGGCTGACCGCGACCCCCAGCCTTGACATGAACGCCTTACAGACATGTGAAGTAAATTGGGGGCCCCGGTGGGACACTATGTCCTCCAGAAGTCCATACAAACGAAAGACCTGCTGAAACAGCACCTCAGCGAACTGGAGAGCAGAGGGGAGGCCGGGTAGTGGCAGGAATCGCACCATCTTCGAGAACCTGTCCACTACTGAGTCAATGGTCGTTTTCCTCTCTGCTTGCGGTAGGTCCATGACGAAGTCCACCACGATTTGGGACCAAGGCCGCTGAGGTACTGGAAGGGGGTGGAGTTTGCCCGTAGGAGCCGTTCTCGTCGCCTTGGACTGTGCGCACACAACACAGGACAGTACATAGTGCTGCACAGTCCTCCCCCTCCCAGGCCACCAATACTTCTCTCAGTGCGCCTCCGGGGTCCGGCTGATGCCTGGGTGGCCAGTGGCGGGTGTAGTGTGGGCCCAGGTCACCAATCTTCCCCTCACTCTCCAGGGTACATATGTCATGTCTTCCCTGCCCGCTGAATCTCCACATTAATGTCCCAGGAGATGGGACCCACGATGCAGGATGGTAGCAGGATGGGCGTGTCACTAGCCAGATCCACCCCCCGGTCATGGATACGGGAGAGTGCGTTAGCCCTGCCATTTTTCGTTCCCGGGCGATAGGTCAGGGTGAACCGGAAGCTCTCAAAAAAGGGAGTCCATTTGGCCTGACGGGGTTTAAGGCGCCGGGCTGCTCTGACGTACTCAAGGTTCCGATGATCCGTCAGGACAGTGAACGGCTCATGAGCTCCCTCCAGCCAATGTCTCCACTCCTCCAATGCCAACTTTACCGCCAGTAGCTCTCGGTCACCCACGTCGTAGATCCTCTCCGCAGCACTCAGCTTCTTAGAGTAGTACGCACAGGTGTACAGCCGTGGCGGGTTCCCCTGTAGCTGGTAGCTCGCCCATCTATGCTCACACTCGGGAAAACGAGAGAAAAAAGAATAATAATAATTTTAGACAAAAAACTGGTGGAAAAAGATAAGGTTCCTCGGGATGGACGGGTTATTCTGTGACGTTGTGAGTGGTGATGGTGAAAAAGGAGGCGAAAAATAGCCTCCTTTTAATAACTAACAAAAGCTCTTTAATGAAAACAGCAGCAACTCACTGACAGCTAACGAAGCGTGAAAACAATGACCCGTGAGGGGAAACACAAACACACAGAACTTAAGGAGAACATAATGAGCGAACACAACACAGGTGTGGATGAGAAGGGTGTTGCTGCCATCGTCCCACTGCCGCCGGTCAGAACACCGGTCGAGGAGGAGGTCCTGCAGCTCTACTCCGGGCATTCGCTACAGGCATAGTGTTACGGAGATCATTAAAACTGAAAGCTCTCCTGGTGGAGTTTTCTGTAGACTATGTTCTGATGGTTCCAGGGCTGAATATCACGGTTGAGAAGTAGACTGAATTCCTATTCCAATTCTCTTCTATGCTTTTCAATGAATAAAAGTTGGAATTTAAATTGGGTTTACTTTCTGAATTGACTGGAATTTAAATGGAATTGACCCCAACCCAGCAGGACACAGTTCACTCCTGTTACCCACAGTTCACTCCTGTTGTCCAAAGTTCACTCTTGTTGTCCACAGTTCACTCCTGTTGCCCACTACAACACCATGTAATCAACTGTACACAGTGGACAGACATTTCATAGACTGGCCTCAATCTGTCCTGTCAAACCAGTACAATGACCCTGGAATTGGTCCATTATATTATCCTGTCCAAATCCTCTCCATTGTATAATAACAGCATTTGTACAACAGCGTCCATATTGGAATGGGAACAATATGATTCTCTTGTTGCTCGGGTCCTGTTGACAATTTCTCGTTGCAATTGAAATATTTGTTGGCGTCAAAAAAGCTTATTGGAAAATCAAGTTAATTATTGTACAAATTCTTAAATTCCCCACCCTTTTAAAAACCCTTTTAAAGGGCTTCCCAATCTTTCCTATAGGATGTTATTGTCGATGCACTTTTAAATCTGTGGACCTTATTGGATTGTGACTGAATGTGATGGCCCTCCAATGAAGCAAGGCCTTTTGTATATAAAATGCAATCTCACCGAGCGGGCCGGCTACTCTGCGCCCGCCTGGTGAGGGATGCATGTAGACTGCAAGGTGAATTGCCTGCAAAGTGCTGCTTTCCAATTTGAATTGTCAATGCAGCTCCTTCCATGACTCCCACATAGGAGGAGCACTCAGGTTCTGGCTCAGATAGAGCAAAGACAGATTCCATCAGGCTCTTATCACTTACAGCCTGCAATGCTTGCACTTGGATTCAATAGGGACCAATAATGGTGTTATTTGTTAAACATTAGGATACCTGGGTTTTCTGCACTGGTCAGCATTGGGCTATAAGAGTAGGAAAAAAGCAGATAAACATGTCGAATGGATTCAGCTGTCTGGTCTCTCTTCCTCAATAATGTATTATCTCTCCTTTACCCTTGTTGTCGGATATCAGTAATAATGTATTATCTCTCCTCCTCCCTTGTTGTCTGATATCAGTGATAATGTATTATCTCTCCTCCACCCTTGTTGTCTGATATCAGTAATAATGTATGATATATCCACCCTTGTTGTCTGATATCAGTGATAATGTATTATCTCTCCTTCACCCTTGTTGACTGATGTCAGTAATAATGAAATATCTCTCCTCCATCCTTGTTGTCTGATATCAGTAATAATGTATTATATATCCACCCTTGTTGTCTGATATCAGTGATAATGTATTATCTCTCCTTCACCCTTGTTGTCTGATATCAGTAATAATGTATTATCTCTCCTCCAGCCTTGTTGACTGATGTCAGTAATAATGAAATATCTCTCCTCCATCCTTGTTGTCTGATATCAGTAATAATGTATTATATATCCACCCTTGTTGTCTGATATCAGTAATAATGAAATATCTCTCCTCCTCCCTTGTTGTCTGATATCAGTAATAATGTATTATCTCTCCTCCTCCCTTGTTGTCTGATATCAGTGATAATGTATTATCTCTCCTCCACCCTTGTTGTCTGATATCAGTAATAATTATTATCTTTCCTCCACCCTTGTTGTCTGATATCAGTAATAATGTATTATCTCTCCTCCACCCTTGTTGTCTGATATCAGTGATAATGTATTATCTCTCCTCCAGCCTTGTTGTCTGATATCAGTAATAATGTATTATATATCCACCCTTGTTGTCTGATATCAGTGATAATGTATTATCTCTCCTCCACCCTTGTTGTCTGATATCAGTGATAATGTATTATCTCTCCTCCACCCTTGTTGTCTGATATCAGTGATAATGTATTATCTCTCCTCCATCCTTGTTGTCTGATATCAGTGATAATGTATTGTGTTCAGATTTATGGTGTTCAGGTTTAGTGTCCAGAGACTTCTCTGGATAACTCTATGTTTAGTTTGGGTTTAGTGAGGTTGAACACTCAGAGAGACTCTGTCATTAGTGAGGTTGAACACTCAGAGAGACTCTGTCATTAGTGAGGTTGAACACTCAGAGAGACTCTGTCATTAGTGATGTTGAACACTCAGAGAGACTCTCTACTGTCATTAGTGAGGTTGAACACTCAGAGAGACTCTCTACTGTCATTAGTGATGTTGAACACTGAGAAAGACTCTCTACTGTCATTAGTGATGTTGAACACTCAGAGAGACTCTCTACTGTCATTAGTGAGGTTGAACACTCAGAGAGTCTCTACTGTCATTAATGAGGTTGAACACTCAGAGAGACTCTCTACTGTCATTAGTGAGATTGAACACTCAGAGAGACTCTGTCATTAGTGAGGTTGAACACTCAGAGAGACTCTGTCATTAGTGAGTTTGAACACTCAGAGAGACTCTGTCATTAGTGAGTTTGAACACTCAGAGAGACTCTGTCATTAGTGAGTTTGAACACTCAGAGAGACTCTCTACTGTCATTAGTGATGTTGAACACTCAGAGAGACTCTCTACTGTCATTAGTGATGTTGAACACTCAGTGAGACTCTGTCATTAGTGAGTTTGAACACTCAGAGAGACTCTGTCATTAGTGAGTTTGAACACTCAGAGAGACTCTCTACTGTCATTAGTGATGTTGAACACTCAGAGAGACTCTCTACTGTCATTAGTGAGGTTGAACACTCAGTGAGACTCTGTCATTAGTGAGGTTGAACACTTAGAGAGACTCTCTACTGTCATTAGTGAGGTTGAACACTCAGAGAGACTCTCTACTGTCATTAGTGAGGTTGAACACTCAGAGAGACTGTCATTAGTGAGGTTGAACACTCAGTGAGACTCTGTCATTAGTGAGGTTGAACACTCAGAGAGGCTCTCTACTGTCATTAGTGAGGTTGAACACTCAGAGAGACTCTCTACTGTCATTAGTGAGGTTGAACACTCAGAGAGACTCTGTCATTAGTGAGGTTGAACACTCAGAGAGACTCTGTCATTAGTGAGGTTGAACACTCAGAGAGACTCTGTCATTAGTGATGTTGAACACTCAGAGAGACTCTCTACTGTCATTAGTGAGGTTGAACACTCAGAGAGACTCTGTCATTAGTGAGGTTGAACACTCAGAGAGACTCTGTCATTAGTGAGGTTGAACACTCAGAGAGACTCTGTCATTAGTGAGGTTGAACACTCAGAGAGACTCTCTACTGTCATTAGTGATGTTGAACACTCAGAGAGACTCTCTACTGTCATTAGTGATGTTGAACACTCAGAGAGACTCTCTACTGTCATTAGTGAGGTTGAACACTCAGAGAGACTCTGTCATTAGTGAGTTTGAACACTCAGAGAGACTCTCTACTGTCATTATTGAGGTTGAACACTCAGAGAGACTCTGTCATTAGTGAGTTTGAACACTCAGAGAGACTCTCTACTGTCATTATTGAGGTTGAACACTCAGAGAGACTCTGTCATTAGTGAGGTTGAACACTCAGAGAGACTCTCTACTGTCATTATTGAGGTTGAACACTCAGAGAGACTCTGTCATTAGTGAGTTTGAACACTCAGAGAGACTCTCTACTGTCATTATTGAGTTTGAACACTCAGAGAGACTCTGTCATTAGTGAGTTTGAACACTCAGAGAGACTCTCTACTGTCATTATTGAGTTTGAACACTCAGTGAGACTCTCTACTGTCATTAGCAGACAGTTTCCTCACAGATACAGTCAGGTACAAAGGTAGTGCACTATATAGGGAATAGGGTGCCATTTGGGACGTACTTCTCTCTGACTACCAACAACAGAAATGTTCACTTCAGACCTGTACTTCAAGTCTTTTCATCAGGACCTTTGAAGATGTTTGCTTCTTCTCAACTTTAAAAGTACACATTGTATTGGTATCAGGTTGAAAATTTCCCAATGCATCCCAAATGGTACTTTATTCCCCACAGGGCTCTCATCAAAGGTAGTGCAGTATGTAGGGAATAGGGTGCGATTTGGGATGCGATCTTCATCTTTTCATATTCCAGAATGTTCCTGAAAGGGAAACCGACAGAGAGAAAGAAAGAAGAGCCAACGTTTTATAAAGAACAAACCAAAACCTGCCATTTTCTCTTGCAACGTGTTATTATTATTATTATTATGTACAAACACCACAAATATGCTGAAGCATTATGGAGACAGGTCTGTTGTTGCAGGGACAAGGTTAAGACAAGGTGGGGGTGGTAGTGGTGGTGGGGGGAGGTTAAGACAAGGTGGGGGTGGTAGTGGTGGGGGGGGGGGGGTTAAGACAAGGTGGGGGTGGTAGTGGTGGTGGGGGGTTAAGACAAGGTGGGGGTGGTAGTGGTGGTGGGGGTTAAGACAAGGTGGGGGTGGTAGTGGTGGTGGGGGGGGTTAAGACAAGGTGGGGGTGGTAGTGGTGGGGGGAATAACTGGTTATTCCCAACTGTCATCCAGTATGTTTCCTTTGTGTAAGGAATTCAGGGTCTTCCACTGCTCACAGTTACCACCAGTTAATCTGATCGCAGCCAAATTAAATTACTTGTATCAAGGTTATTTCATACACTATGGTTGTCTCCTGAACAGGCCTCCATTCGCTATCAATTCTCCATTTCGGTGCAGCGAGAAGCAGCCATTTTGTGTCTCTCTGGTGCAGCGAGAAGCAGCCATTTTGTGTCTCTCTGGTGCAGAGAGAAGCAGCCATTGTGTGTCTCTTTCTACAGTGTTTCTGTACAAACAATTGAGATCCACTTTCTACTGCTGGGCTACATTCAAAATGGCACCCTATTTCCTACATGGTGCACTGCTTTTGACCAGAGCCCTATGGGGAGCCAATGTGTACCTCTCTCGTTATGGGCCATGGTCAAAAGTAGTGCACTATGTAGGGAATTGGGTGCCATTTGGGACAGAGCCCAGTAGAATGGTGGGTTTCTGAGCGGTAACAATACAACGCATAACAGCTACATGAGGAACCAATAATGAAGGACACGAGGTGAGCACCTGTTACCGTCCTCCCTAACGGCACTTCCATTCAAGGGGGCCTCCCAAAAGACACCCTATTCCCTGTAAATTGCACTACTTTTGTGGGGAGCCCACCAAGAGGGTGACATGACATGATGGCTGCGGTCTTGTGAGCTCTGATTCTTTAGGCGTTTATTTTTATATATACTTTATTTGCACAAAATGTATCCCCTATCATTTCTTATGATCGACAAAAACATTTGAACATCAGATTTGTAGTTACTAACCTCAAGTTCGACTTCGACTCATCTGCCCTGGGCTCTTTCTGTAATTCTGACCCAGTTTTACGGGCTACCCAAGAGGAATCTCCGGTGAAAAAGAGCAGGAGAGGGGAGGGCTTGTGAGACTGAGGTAAAGAGATGTACCAGTGTTCTACCACTGGTACATCTCCCCCTTCCTTCACCTGAAGTAATGTGTTCTACCACTGGTACATCTCCCCCTTCCTTCACCTGAAGTAATGTGTTCTACCACTGGTACATCTCCCCTACCTTCACCTGAAATAATGTGTTCTACCACTGGTACATCTCTCTCTCCCTAACACACACACACACACACACGCTTGCATGCAATTACTGCAGGCAGGATTTTTTGAGTGAAGCAGGATAATTGTGTAATTATCTCTGTGAAAGGGGAAGTATAATGTACTGTATGTGAGGTGCTGTTAGAGTGGGGAGAGGGGAGGAGAGGGGAGGAGAGTGGGGAGAGGGGGGAGAGGGGAGGAGAGGGGAGGAGAGTGGGGAGAGGGGGGAGAGGGGAGGAGAGGGGAGGAGAGTGGGGAGAGGGGGGAGAGGGGAGGAGAGGGGAGGAGAGTGGGGAGAGGGGGGAGAGGGGAGGAGAGTGGGGAGAGGGGGGAGAGGGGAGGAGAGGGGAGGAGAGTGGGGAGAGGGGGGAGAGGGGAGGAGAGTGGGGAGAGGGGGGAGAGGGGAGGAGAGGGGAGGAGAGTGGGGAGAGGGGGGAGAGGGGGGGAGAGTGGGGAGAGGGGGGAGAGGGGAGGAGAGGGGAGGAGAGTGGGGAGAGGGGGGAGAGGGGAGGAGAGTGGGGAGAGGGGGGAGAGGGGAGGAGAGGGGAGGAGAGTGGGGAGAGGGGGGAGAGGGGAGGAGAGTGGGGAGAGGGGGGAGAGGGGAGGAGAGTGGGGAGAGGGGGGAGAGGGGAGGAGAGTGGGGAGAGGGGAGGAGAGTGGGGAGAGGGGGGAGAGGGGAGGAGAGTGGGGAGAGGGGAGGAGAGTGGGGAGAGGGGGGAGAGGGGAGGAGAGTGGGGAGAGGGGAGGAGAGTGGGGAGAGGGGAGGAGAGTGGGGAGAGGGGGGAGAGGGGAGGAGAGTGGGGAGAGGGGAGGAGAGTGGGGAGAGGGGAGGAGAGTGGGGAGAGGGGAGGAGAGTGGGGAGAGGGGAGGAGAGTGGGGAGAGGGGAGGAGAGTGGGGAGAGGGGAGGAGAGTGGGGAGGAGAGTGGGGAGAGGTGAAGACCATATTCCCCCTCTATTCTCTCCATATTCCCACTCTATTCCCCCTCTACTCCCACCTTATTCCCACTTTGTGTGTGTGTGTTTGTGTGTGTGTGTGTGTGTGTGTGTTTGTGTGTGTTTGTGTGTGTGTGTGTGTGTGTGTGTGTGTGTGTGTGTGTGTGTGTGTGTGTGTGTGTGTGTGTGTGTGTGTGTGTGTGTGTGTGTGTGTGTGTGTGTGTGTGTGTGTGTGTGTGTGGAGGAGGGAGAGATATGTTGTCTGCTTTCAGCGGTTGTTAGAAAATAAATTGCTTTTGAAAGTAGAAATGTTAACCTCAATTGAGCAGCATTTTACGTCCTTGACAGGAAATGATTTCACAGCTAGCCTTTCCTCTACTGAGGTTGCTCTTTCCTGCCGATGTGTTTTCATAACACTCACAAAATAACCCCCACATTCAGTCAACAATAACCCTCACAAAATAACCCCCACATTCAGTCAACAATAACACTCACAAAATAACCTCTCTCTCTCTCTCCCCCCCCCATCTCTCTCTATCTCTCGCTCTCTCGCTCTCTCATTGTGTCTGTTTTATCTCATTTCTGTCTCCCATAAAGAAGTCTGAAACAGAGACTGAAATGTTGACGATTTACAGAGATAATATAAGATGTAATAACACTAAATATATTACTATAACCATAGATCCCACTGATGATAATAACACTAAATATATTACTATAACCATAATCACACTGATGATAATAACACTATAACACTATAACCATAATCACACTGATGATAATAACACTAAAAATATTACTATAACCATAATCACACTGATGATAATAACACTAAATATATTACTATAACCATAATCACACTGATGATAATAACACTAAATATATTACTATAACCATAATCACACTGATGATAATAACACTATAACACTATAACCATAATCACACTGATGATAATAACACTAAATATATTACTATAACCATAATCACACTGATGATAATAACACTATAACACTATAACCATAGATCACACTGATGATAATAACACTAAATATATTACTATAACCATAATCACACTGATGATAATAACACTATAACACTATAACCATAATCACACTGATGATAATAACACTAAATATATTACTATAACCATAATCACACTGATGATAATAACACTAAATATATTACTATAACCATAATCACACTGATGATAATAACACTAAATATATTACTATAACCATAATCACACTGATGATAATAACACTATAACACTATAACCATAATCACACTGATGATAATAACACTAAATATATTACTATAACCATAATCACACTGATGATAATAACACTATAACACTATAACCATAATCACACTGATGATAATAACACTAATTATATTACTATAACCATAATCACACTGATGATAATAACACTATAACACTATAACCATAATCACACTGATGATAATAACACTAAATATATTACTATAACCATAATCACACTGATGATAATAACACTAAATATATTACTATAACCATAGATCACACTGATGATAATAAAACTAAATATATTACTATAACCATAATCACACTGATGATAATAACACTATAATACTATAACCATAGATTACACTGATGATAATAACACTATAATATTATAACCATAGATAACACTGATGATAATAACACTAAATATATTACTATAACCATAGATCACACTGATGATAATAACACTATAATATTATAACCATAGATCACACTGATGATAATAACACTAAATATATTACTATAACCATAGATCACACTGATGATAATAACACTAAATATATTACTATAACCATAATCACACTGATGATAATAACACTAAATATATTACTATAACCATAATCACACTGATGAAAATAACACTATAATACTATAACCATAGATCACACTGATGATAATAACACTATAATATTATAACCATAGATCACACTGATGATAATAACACTAAATATATTACTATAACCATAGATCACACTGATGATAATAACACTAAATATATTACTATAACCATAATCACACTGATGATAATAACACTATAACACTATAACCATAATCACACTGATGATAATAACACTAAATATATTACTATAACCATAATCACACTGATGATAATAACACTAAATATATTACTATAACCATAATCACACTGATGATAATAACACTATAACACTATAACCATAATCACACTGATGATAATAACACTAAATATATTACTATAACCATAATCACACTGATGAAAATAACACTATAATACTATAACCATAGATCACACTGATGATAATAACACTATAATACTATAACCATAATCACACTGATGATAATAACACTAAATATATTACTATAACCATAATCACACTGATGAAAATAACACTATAATACTATAACCATAGATCACACTGATGATAATAACACTATAATATTACAACCATAGATCACACTGATGATAATAACACTAAATATATTACTATAACCATAGATCACACTGATGATAATAACACTAAATATATTACTATAACCATAATCACACTGATGATAATAACACTAAATATATTACTATAACCATAATCACACTGATGAAAATAACACTATAATACTATAACCATAGATCACACTGATGATAATAACACTATAATATTACAACCATAGATCACACTGATGATAATAACACTAAATATATTACTATAACCATAGATCACACTGATGATAATAACACTAAATATATTACTATAACCATAATCACACTGATGATAATAACACTAAATATATTACTATAACCATAATCACACTGATGATAATAACACTATAATACTATAACCATAGATCACACTGATGATAATAACACTATAATACTATAACCATAGATCATACTGATGATAATCACACTATAATACTATAACCATAATCACACTGATGATAATAACACTAAATATATTACTATAACCATAATCACACTGATGAAAATAACACTATAATACTATAACCATAGATCACACTGATGATAATAACACTATAATATTATAACCATAGATCACACTGATGATAATAACACTAAATATATTACTATAACCATAGATCACACTGATGATAATAACACTAAATATATTACTATAACCATAATCACACTGATGATAATAACACTATAATACTATAACCATAGATCACACTGATGATAATAACACTATAATACTATAACCATAATCACACTGATGATAATAACACTAAATATATTACTATCACCATAATCACACTGATGATAATAACACTAAATATATTACTATAACCATAATCACACTGATGATAATAACACTAAATATATTACTATAACCATAATCACACTGATGATAATAACACTATAATACTATAACCATAGATCACACTGATGATAATAACACTATAATACTATAACCATAGATCACACTGATGATAATAACACTATAATACTATAACCATAGATCACACTGATGATAATAACTCTATAATACTATAACCATAATCACACTGATGATAATAATACACACACACACACACACATAACACCTCTCGAAGAGGGCCGGAGGACTCTTTAATCCCTGATAGCTTCTCTTCTGAGATGGAAACCAACAAACAGAACTATGATCGTCTGAACAATAAAACATCTAACAAAGTGTTGTAACCAATTAAGGTGATTGTTTAAAATGCAGCCCTTACATGTCAGGTAAATAGCTTCTCACTCCAGATCAAGGCTGCTGTCCTTGACAGAGACTGAAATTACACAAATGGCACAATGTGACAGACACTTTGACAAATTAAGAGTATTTGATATAGTACGCGTCACAAATGGCACACTATTTCCTATATAGTGCACCACTTTTAAACAGACAGTGACAGTCACTCTGACAAATGAAAAGAGTTTGACAAAAAGGATTATTTCCTCATAATGACAATCATCATTGTAAAAAAAACTTGTAGAAATGTCAAAACTTTGACAAATTTGAATTATGTTTCAACATAGGACATAATGTCCTAATATAACGCTGCCTGGTGATGGTTATATTTGAATAGTGATAATAGTGATGATGACTATGGTTGTCTGATCAACATAGCTCTATCAAACTAACACTATGGTTGTCTGATCAACATAGCTCTATCAAACTAACACTATGGTTGTCTGATCAACATAGCTCTATCAAACTAACTCTATGGTTGTCTGATCAACATAGCACTGTCAAAATAACACTATGGTTGTCTGATCAACATAGCTCTATCAAACTAACTCTATGGTTGTCTGATCAACATAGCTCTATCAAACTAACACTATGGTTGTCTGATCAACATAGCTCTATCAAACTAACACTATGGTTGTCTGATCAACATAGCTCTATCAAACTAACGACATCTACAACAACAACAAGAATTGGTGATAGCTAATTAGTCAGTTCCATAGTGCTTCCCTCCTTTTTAAACCGTCTCCCTCAAGGTTTTGAATCATTATGCAACTTATGTTATCCAACATCAATTAGCGCGAAGCAGGAACCTCCAGATGTATTATTTTGAAGAGTTCTTCTTCTCATCGTTGGTAAAACGATAATCTATCTCTTAGTCATCAAAGGAAGCAGGAGACAAGAGTTAGTTATAAAGTGTCGCTACCACACGTTTGAAACCAAACCTAACACATAATATATATATATTGGCACATGCACCAGACAGGTGCAGTAAAATGCGTTGTTTAACAGGGTCAGTCATAGTACAGCAGTTTCCCTGGAAAAAATGTGAGTTAAGGGCACAGAAACAGATTATTCACCTTGTCAGCTCAGGTATTCAAACAAGCAACCTTTCAGTTACTGGTCCAACACTCTAAGAGCCAGGCTTTCTGCCACTCATTCCACACATGTTGTATCTAACACAACCCTTACCTAACACATGTTGTATCTAACACAACCCTTACCTAACACATGTAGTATCTAACACAACCCTTACCTAACACATGTAGTATCTAACACAACCCTTACCTAACACATGTAGTATCTAACACAACCCTTACCTAACACATGTAGTATCTAACACAACCCTTACCTAACACATGTTGTATCTAACACAACCCTTACCTAACACATGTTGTATCTAACACAACCCTTACCTAACACATGTTGTATCTAACACAACCCTTACCTAACACATGTAGTATCTAACACAACCCTTACCTAACACATGTAGTATCTAACACAACCCTTACCTAACACATGTAGTATCTAACACAACCCTTACCTAACACATGTAGTATCTAACACAACCCTTACCTAACACATGTTGTATCTAACACAACCCTTACCTAACACATGTTGTATCTAACACAACCCTTACCTAACACATGTTGTATCTAACACAACCCTTACCTAACACATGTAGTATCTAACACAACCCTTACCTAACACATGTAGTATCTAACACAACCCTTACCTAACACATGTAGTATCTAACACAACCCTTACCTAACACATGTAGTATCTAACACAACCCTTACCTAACACATGTTGTATCTAACACAACCCTTACCTAACACATGTTGTATCTAACACAACCCTTACCTAACACATGTTGTATCTAACACAACCCTTACCTAACACATGTTGTATCTAACACAACCCTTACCTAACACATGTTGTATCTAACACAACCCTTACCTAACACATGTTGTATCTAACACAACCCTTACCTAACACATGTTGTATCTAACACAACCCTTACCTAACACATGTTGTATCTAACACAACCCTTACCTAACACATGTTGTATCTAACACAACCCTTACCTAACACATGTTGTATCTAACACAACCCTTACCTAACACATGTTGTATCTAACACAACCCTTACCTAACACATGTTGTATCTAACACAACCCTTACCTAACACATGTTGTATCTAACACAACCCTTACCTAACACATGTTGTATCTAACACAACCCTTACCTAACACATGTTGTATCTAACACAACCCTTACCTAACACATGTTGTATCTAACACAACCCTTACCTAACACATGTAGTATCTAACACAACCCTTACCTAACACATGTTGGATCTAACACATTTTTCATATAGTGGTTACATGTGAGTCTCTAACATGTTTACCTGGTTCATATAGTAGTTACATGTGAGTCTCTAACATGTTTACCTGGTTCATATAGTAGTTACATGTGAGTCACTAACACACGTTTACCTGGTTCATATAGTAGTTACATGTGAGTCTCTAACATGTTTACCTGGTTCATATAGTAGTTACATGTGAGTCACTAACACATGTTTACCTGGTTCATATAGTAGTTACATGTGAGTCACTAACACACGTTTACCTGGTTCATATAGTAGTTACATGTGAGTCTCTAACATGTTTACCTGGTTCATATAGTAGTTACATGTGAGTCTCTAACATGTTTACCTGGTTCATATAGTAGTTACATGTGAGTCTCTAACATGTTTACCTGGTTCATATAGTAGTTACATGTGAGTCTCTAACATGTTTACCTGGTTCATATAGTAGTTACATGTGAGTCTCTAACATGTTTACCTGGTTCATATAGTAGTTACATGTGAGTCTCTAACATGTTTACCTGGTTCATATAGTAGTTACATGTGAGTCACTAACACACGTTTACCTGGTTCATATAGTAGTTACATGTGAGTCTCTAATGTTAGATAGATAGATAGATAGAAGTACCTATCTATCTATCTATCTATCTATCTAACATGTTTACCTGGTTCATATAGTGGTTACATGTGAGATCTAACATGTTTACCTGGTTCATATAGTAGTTACATGTGAGTCTCTAACATGTTTACCTGGTTCATATAGTGGTTACATGTGAGTCTCTAACATGTTTACCTGGTTCATATAGTGGTTACATGTGAGTCTCTAACATGTTTACCTGGTTCATATAGTGGTTACATGTGAGATCTAACACAGCCCTTCGTTTGAGTGTCTACATGGAGGTGGAAGAACAGGTGATACGAGCTCTGCTCTGGGTCATCAATAACACAAAAAAAACAGGGGATGTTTCATATTTTCTAGGTGAAATTAGCCAATATCATTGACCCATGGTTTTAAACAACCCACTTTTCAAACATGAAGGAATATTGAACAGATTGTTTAACTTCAGAAGGTGCATTTGTAAGTGTTTGGTTTGTATTGTTACTGTCACCCTTTGCTAGGTGCAGTCAGCCTACCGTTACTGTAGCGATGGTAAACACTTCAATAAACAACAATCAACAACATTTCAAAGGTCTTTCAGGTGTGTTATTCTGTTTCCTGTTCTGTCGGCATGACAACGCTGCTACCTCGCTGTCCAAACCACTCTTCACTCCAGCAATCCAACACCAAGGGTGAAGTGGCTGCTTTTGAGTGGCAGCATCCCAAATGGCTCTCTATTCACTACATAGCATACTACCTTTGACCAAGCACTGTCTGGGGAATAGTGTGTCATTTGGGATCCAGCCTTAGAGCAAGGCAGCCACATTAAACCAATAAATCAACCAATACAACAGAATGGTGCTTGGCAATTAGGTTTGGTAATTGAATAATTACTGGACAGAGCACAGACGAACAGTGATTACAGCAGCGGTTACTCCTAACGTCAAAAAGCTATTGAAATGAATTACACAGCTTTCTGAAATAAAGCATACGTTCCAATACCCTGTTAGTACCCCCTTCTCAGTCCTCTAGTCCTCTACACCCTGTTAGTACCCCCTTCTCAGTCCTCTAGTCCTCTACACCCTGTTAGTACCCCCTTCTCAGTCCTCTAGTCCTCTACACCCTGTTAGTACCCCCTTCTCAGTCCTCTAGTCCTCTACACCCTGTTAGTACCCCCTTCTCAGTCCTCTAGTCCTCTACACCCTGTTAGTACCCCCTGCTCAGTCCTCTACCCCTCTACACCCTGTTAGTACCCCCTTCTAAGTCCTCTAGTCCTCTACACCCTGTTAGTACCCCCTTCTCAGTCCTCTAGTCCTCTACACCCTGTTAGTACCCCCTTCTCAGTCCTCTACCCCTCTACACCCTGTTAGTACCCCCTTCTCAGTCCTCTAGTCCTCTACACCCTGTTAGTACCCCCTTCTCAGTCCTCTAGTCCTCTACACCCTGTTAGTACCCCCTTCTCAGTCCTCTAGTCCTCTCTACCCTGTTAGTACCCCCTTCTCAGTCCTCTAGTCCTCTACACCCTGTTAGTACCCCCTTCTCAGTCCTCTAGTCCTCTACACCCTGTTAGTACCCCCTTCTCAGTCCTCTAGTCCTCTACACCCTGTTAGTACCCCCTTCTCAGTCCTCTAGTCCTCTACACCCTGTTAGTACCCCCTTCTCAGTCCTCTAGTCCTCTACACCCTGTTAGTACCCCCCTTTCAGTCCTCTACCCCTCTACACCCTGTTAGTACCCCCTTCTCAGTCCTCTACCCCTCTACACCCTGTTAGTACCCCCTTCTCAGTCCTCTAGTCCTCTACACCCTGTTAGTACCCCCTTCTCAGTCCTCTACCCCTCTACACCCTGTTAGTACCCCCTTCTCAGTCCTCTAGTCCTCTACACCCTGTTAGTACCCCCTTCTCAGTCCTCTAGTCCTCTACACCCTGTTAGTACCCCCTTCTCAGTCCTCTAGTCCTCTCTACCCTGTTAGTACCCCCTTCTCAGTCCTCGACTTGCAATTAAAACCAGTAAATGAATCTCTTGCACTGCTCACTTCTAAAGTGGATAACTACTCAACTAAAGTCAAAAGTTTGGAGACAGTGGGCAATGTGACAGACGGCAGCCCCATGACATATAGAATAGAGAACCTCTGCTCCACATATAGAATAGAGAACATCTGCTCCACATATAGAATAGAGAACACCTGCTCCACATATAGAATAGAGAACACCTGCTCCACGTATAGAATAGAGAACACCTGCTCCACATATGGAATAGAGAACATCTGCTCCACATATAGAATAGAGAACACCTGCTCCACATATAGAATAGAGAACACCTGCTCCACATATAGAATAGAGAACACCTGCTCCACATATAGAATAGAGAACACCTGCTCCACATATAGAATAGAGAACACCTGCTCCACATATAGAATAGAGAACACCTGCTCCACATATAGAATAGAGAACACCTGCTCCACATATAGAATAGAGAACACCTGCTCCACATATAGAATAGAGAACACCTGCTCCACATATAGAATAGAGAACACCTGCTCCACATATAGAATAGAGAACACCTGCTCCACATATAGAATAGAGAACACCTGCTCCACATATAGAATAGAGAACACCTGCTCCACATATAGAATAGAGAACACCTGCTCCACGTATAGAATAGAGAACACCTGCTCCACATATAGAATAGAGAACAACTGCTCCACATATAGAATAGAGAACACCTGCTCCACATATAGAATAGAGAACACCTGCTCCACATATAGAATAGAGAACACCTGCTCCACATATAGAATAGAGAACACCTGCTCCACATATAGAATAGAGAACACCTGCTCCACATATAGAATAGAGAACACCTGCTCCACATATAGAATAGAGAACACCTGCTCCACGTATAGAATAGAGAACACCTGCTCCACATATAGAATAGAGAACACCTGCTCCACATATAGAATAGAGAACATCTGCTCCACACAGAATAGAGAACATCTGCTCCACGTATAGAATAGAGAACACCTGCTCCACATATAGAATAGAGAACACCTGCTCCACATATAGAATAGAGAACACCTGCTCCACATATAGAATAGAGAACACCTGCTCCACGTATAGAATAGAGAACACCTGCTCCACATATAGAATAGAGAACACCTGCTCCACATATGGAATAGAGAACACCTGCTCCACATATGGAATAGAGAACACCTAGTCCACATATGGAATAGAGAACACCTGCTCCACATATGGAATAGAGAACACCTGCTCCACATATAGAATAGAGAGCACCTGCTCCACATATAGAATAGAGAACACCTGCTTCACGTATAGAATAGAGAACACCTGCTCCACATATGGAATAGAGAACACCTGCTCCACGTATAGAATAGAGAACACCTGCTCCACATATAGAATAGAGAACACCTGCTCCACATATGGAATAGAGAACACCTGCTCCACATATGGAATAGAGAACACCTGCTCCACATATGGAATAGAGAACACCTGCTCCACATATGGAATAGAGAACACCTGCTCCACATATAGAATAGAGAACACCTGCTCCACATATAGAATAGAGAACGCCTGCTCCACATATGGAATAGAGAACACCTGCTCCACATATAGAATAGAGAACATCTGCTCCACACAGAATAGAGAACACCTGCTCCACATATAGAATAGAGAACACCTGCTCCACATATAGAATAGAGAACATCTGCTCCACATATAGAATAGAGAACATCTGCTCCACACAGAATAGAGAACACCTGCTTCACATATAGAATAGAGAACATCTGCTCCACATATAGAATAGAGAACGCCTGCTCCACATATGGAATAGAGAACACCTACTCCACATACAGAATAGAGAACGCCTGCTCCACATATGGAATAGAGAACACCTGCTCCACATATAGAATAGAGAACATCTGCTCCACACATAATAGAGAACACCTGCTCCCCATATGGAATAAAGAACACCTGCTCCACATATAGAATAGAGAACATCTGCTCCACACAGAATAGAGAACATCTGCTCCACATGTAGAATAGAGAACATCTGCTCCACATATGGAATAAAAAACACCTGCTCCACATATAGAATAGAGAACATCTGCTCCACATATAGAATAGAGAACACCTGCTCCACACAGAATAGAGAACATCTGCTCCACATATAGAATAGAGAACACCTGCTCCACAAATAGAATAGAGAACACCTGCTCCACATATAGAATAGAGAACACCTGCTCCACATAGAATAGAGAACATCTGCTCCACACATAGAATAGAGAACACCTGCTCCACACAGAATAGAGAACATCTGCTCCACACATAGAATAGAGAACATCTGCTCCACACATAGAATAGAGAACACCTGCTCCACACAGAATAGAGAACATCTGCTCCACACATAGAATAGAGAACACCTGCTCCACACATAGAATAGAGAACACCTGCTCCACACAGAATAGAGAACACCTGCTCCACACATAGAATAGAGAACACCTGCTCCACACATAGAATAGAGAACATCTGCTCCACACAGAATAGAGAACATCTGCTCCACACATAGAATAGAGAACATCTGCTCCACACATAGAATAGAGAACACCTGCTCCACACAGAATAGAGAACATCTGCTCCACACATAGAATAGAGAACATCTGCTCCACACATAGAATAGAGAACATCTGCTCCACACAGAATAGAGAACACCTGCTCCACACAGAATAGAGAACATCTGCTCCACACAGAATAGAGAACACCTGCTCCACACAGAATAGAGAACATCTGCTCCACACAGAATAGAGAACATCTGCTCCACACATAGAATAGAGAACATCTGCTCCACACAGAATAGAGAACACCTGCTCCAATACGACACAAATCACTTGGATGGGACAGTATTCCTTCTGAGGTCTATTTAAAATATTGGAATCAAATAGGTCCACTATTGCTTTAAATGATTAACACAGAATTTCACAAAGGTTCATTTGAGGGAGAACTTATTTCCCTTTATTAAAAAAAGTTAAGGATTCCACCCAGTGTTCTCACTATCGACCCCTGTGTTTGATAAACAAAGATATTAAACTGTTATCCAAAATGTTGTCGTCTTGTCTCGAGACTTACAGTACTTATCCAAAGAACGTTCACCATAATAACCTATTACTTCATCAGGCTGGTTTATCTCTCAATGCAGAAAAAGATAAATACATTCAGGAGAAGAAAATTGCTTACCATGTCACATAATAACTTGTGTCTAAATAGTGTTTAACATGATTTTTGAATGACTGCCTCATCTCTGTTCCCCAGACATAATTATATGTAAGGTCCCTCAGTAAAGCTGTGACCAGGGAGGTTTTCCAATGCTTAGCAAAGAAGGGCACCTATTGGTAGATGGGTAAAAATATTAAAAACAGAAATTGAATATCCCTTTGAGCATGGTGAAGTTTGGATGGTGTATCAATACACCCAGTCACTACAAAGACTACATGTGTATCAGGCTCTGGCCATAGAGAAGCCTTTTGCTACTCTATTTAGCCATGGTCAGAGTCTGACAGATCTAGATATTCTAGCTCTGTGTAGTGTTGTGTTGGGTCCCCAATTAGAGGCAGCTGCTATGCGTTGTCTCTGATTGGGGATCCTATATTAGTTGTCATGTGCCACACCTTAGTGTGGTTCATTGTCTTAGATAGATAGATAGATAGATAGATAGATAGATAGATAGATAGATAGATAGATAGATAGATAGATAGATAGATAGATAGATAGATAGATAGATAGATAGATAGATAGATAGATAGATAGATAGATAGATAGATAGATAGATAGATAGATAGATAGATAGATAGATAGATAGATAGATAGATAGATAGATAGATAGATAGATAGATAGATAGATAGATAGATAGATAGATAGATAGATAGATAGATAGATAGATAGGTACTTTATTAATCCCCCGGGGGGGAAATTTCATTGTCTTGTATGTCAGTCTAGGAGGAGAATTGTAAGTGTACGTCTTTGTTATACGTCGTTCTTGTTTTGCTGTAGTTTGTCATAAAGTATATTTATTTATTACAGTTTTTCTCAAATGCTAAAACACAAAAGCCAATCCTCTAAACCAAATGACCAGTTGTCTAAACACATTTACTAAATCTAGCCATAATTTTCCAATATCATAAACACATTTCACATGAAGACACAATTCACAAAACACAATCCTCCATTCTCATAAATCTTAACACATTTTTCCTTGCTAAAACACAAGTTGCAAAAGAACTCTGCTCATATTCTCAAATGAAAGCTCATGTGATGCAAAATGCTTGCCACAGTCAGCAATATTTGAACACATTGAACACACCTGGCGTCATTCATTACACACAACGACTCGAAATTGAAGACACTTGTTGCTAATGCTGTGACCACATGTATAAAAGCAAGTTCAGAGTGCACAGTTTGCTGAAGATTCCAAACAAACACAATGGATGAAGGCAGAGTCAGGGGAAGAGGAATTCGAGTCAGAGGAGGGAGAAGAGCTGGCCATGGAAGAAGAGGAGCAGGCCAACAAGGGAGAGGAGGAGGCCAACAAGGGAGAGGAGGAGGCAACAAGGGAGAGGAGGAGGCCAACAAGGGAAAGGAGGAGGCCAACAAGGGAGAGGAGGAGGCCAACAAGGGAGAGGAGATGGTCCAGGAGGGAGAGCAAGACAACCTCGCACCATCATTACGGATGAGATGCGAGCAACAGTCATTGACCATGTCATTGTCCATGGCATGACAATGGCTGAAGCAGGACTAAGAGTCCGTCCAAACCTGAGTAGGTTCACCGTGGCCACCATTATCAGGGCATTCAGACAACACAACAGGTATTGTACTCTATTGCTTTCTTTGTCACAATACAATTTTACAAGCCTGTGAAAGTAGTCTATTGGTTTCAATAGTTGTTACTGTATTGTAAAACATGTCAATTGACAACACATGTTTCTTTCTTTAGAGTTGAAAAAATGCCACATAGAGGTGGGAGGGTTGCCATATTTACAGCGGCACAAGAAACCCTCATTGTGGATATGGTTCGTGAGAACAACCTCATCAGACTCCGGGAGATCAGAGACAAAGTCATTGCCGATAATGTCAATTTTGAGAGCATTGATGATGTCAGCTTGGCCACAATAGACCGAGTTCTCCGGCGCCAAAAGATGCGGATGAAACAGGTCTATAGGGTTCCCTTTGAGCGCAACTCTGCGCGACACAAAGACCTACGTTACGAGTATGTGCAAGTAAGTATACATCCATGTTCACAGTACAGTTAGTGGACATACTGTGTTGCTCAGTGGCCTACATTACTTCTGGACAATACTGTGCTACCTGATTGACTGTTGTTCTGAACACCTGTGCACTTTCACATTTTAACAGAGGATATTACAGTTGGACGCGATGGCCAGACCTCATGAGTACCTCTTCCTGGATGAGGCTGGCTTCAACCTGCAGAAACGAAGGCAAAGAGGCCGTAACATCATTGGCCAAAGAGCCATCACTGAGGTTCCTGGCCAACGGGGGGGTAATATTACTCTTTGTGCGGCCATGGGTTTGGAGGGGCTTGTCCACCGGCGTGCTGTCCTTGGGTCTTACAACACCCAACGTCTCCTCACCTTCCTAGAGGAGCTAAAAGACATCCTCCTGGACCGCCAACAACACCATCCTGGGCCCGCACATCACATTTCTGTGATCATTTGGGACAATGTAAGCTTCCACAGAACAAACCAAATCAGAGAGTGGTTCACCACCAACAGTAACCACTTTTTAAACGTCTGTCTGCCACCCTACTCCCCTTTCCTGAACCCTATAGAGGAGTTCTTCTCATCGTGGAGATGGAAGGTTTATGACAGACAACCATACACTAGAGAGAACCTCCTGAGGGCAATGGAGCTGGCCTGTGTTGACATCCCAGTGGAGGCCTTCCAAGGATGGATTCGCCATTCCAGGGTGTTTTTCCCGCGGTGCCTGGCAAGAGACAATATAGCCTGCGATGTGGATGAGGTGATGTGGCCCGATGCAGCTCAGCGACATGATGCCGCACAGTGATTGTGGTGTGTGTGTGGTGTGAATAAAGTAAATAAAAAAACTTCACACCCTGATCATGTTTTCAAGAGTACTGTTGTGTGCAATAGATTCTGTTTTTGCATTGAGTTGTTACAGTAGTGTACATGCAGAATTTACTATAGATTTATACTCTTCATATGAAACTCACAAATCTAAATGCCTAATCCTCTGCAGAGATCTAAGAAGATCCATTACTGCAAAGTTTCTAAAAATATGCATTGGCAGTTATGAAACAAAGAACCTTCTCACAAATTGAGCATTGTGTTTTCAATTGTTTTGCTGTAGTGTGTAATGATGTGTATAGTGTTTACATTTTTGAAAGCTTCGAGCTGCTCTTTTGGTGTGAAAGTTTGAGTTATGAAGTGAGAAGGTGTGGTTGTGTTTATGTAGCTTTAGAAAAGGGTGTTGTGTTTAGACATTGGGGAACATG